>OX375882.1:34499462-34817427 GCA_947359465.1 Metellina segmentata
GGTAATCAGTACAAAAAAATTCTAAATTCTAAATTAATTAATAAAATTTTTTTTTCAATGTGTCCCGGACCCCCTTAACGATCGCAGAGACAGAAAAAGCACTGAAGAACGCCAGTAATAACTTTAGTAATATCTTTTGCTACACTCGAATCCTTTTGTAATTATCTTGAATCAAACTAAGGTCATTCGAATTTGTTCGAGAGACGGAAGGTGAAACATGGTTCCAAAGGCTTACTTCAATAGCGACGCTAGTGTAAAAAGTCTAAATTTTGATGCTTCTTCATTTGCCTGTAAAAGGCAGAACGGTGGAAACAAAATTTTAATTCATTTTAAAATGTTCTCAATTGAATTTTATAATTCGCCGCGACCCAAAAATTGCAAAATATTTGTACAACCCGTGTGCCAAATTCCATTACTGTAATCGCCATAGATTCGTCAGAACTTTGCGGGAAAGAAACACAAACACTTCCTTTTATAATATTAGAGATAATGATTCTATAAAATAATAGATTAATTTACTTTTGAGTTATCACTGAACAAAGGCATCATGTTGCAAAAACTAGTTTGTTCAGAAATAGAGTAAAGTTTTTGGAAGGATGTCTGTTCGTGGTGTACCTAACGAAAACCCTTGTAACTATAGAAAACTATTTAGAATATTTGTAAGATCTTAAAAGCTAAAGAATTGAATAATTGTGAAGCAATAAAAAAAATTTAGACTGTTCGATTTTCCGGATTTCTAGTGTGTACATACTACACCTTCATTGTTCCGAACTTACGATTGGAGCTACATCTTTCTTGCAACAAATGTTTTTTTTGGCAAGATAATACACGCAACTCCAAACTAACCCAGAATGGAGCTACCTCTTTTGCAGCAAACCCTTCAATTATTGAAAAACGTTCCAACAAAAAACAAACATTCGCATTTCTCTAAAGTTATTTCAACACATTCCACGTAGAGGTATCTTAACTAACGACTCAATCTGCTCACTCTGCAAATTCGCCAGAAACACAAAGCCAGTAAAACCACTAGTAGTTATACATTTTATTACATACACGAACACTAATATGCTAGTACACAACACTTACATACCGATAACATGCTTAAAAATATTCATATCAAAATAATTATAAAATTGGATACACTCAGTTTTTCCCATCTATCACAATATTACCATCAAAACCTACAAAAATTCCACACTAGGTTGTGTCATCCCTAGGGGTTTTATTTTCCAGATCTTCCAGAGCAAGTTGAATCGTTCGATCTATCCGATTGATAGAGTCGAGCATCTCCTTCACTTGACCTTTTACTTTGATGATCTGAAACGAAAAAATGTATCTACCTAGATCAGCGACATTACGTGACAAAGGAAAATCTAAATCTTGCTCTTTCGAATTATGTGGTTCCTGGTCCGGGTAGTCCGGTTTCGGGACCGATTTAACCCGCCTAACGATAAACGTAGTTCGCGAGTGCTTTACAACTGCGTCTGCTTCAATTTCTGCCACGTGGCATCCGCCAAATGTCAATGGTACACGCGTACCCCAGTCTATCTGTTCCACGTTTTTTTTTAAACACGAATTTAGTGTGCCAAACTTCCCAGACTTGTACTCTTTAGACACCTTATCGAAAATTGCCAAGTTGGCATGTTTATTGACGTGCTCCATCAGGGCGGTGAACGAACCCTCATTATTGAACTGATTTGCGAATTCGTATTTGAAGAACGTCTCCATGATGTCTGTACCAATTCGCACACATTCTGGCCTAGATATTGTATAATTATACTTTCTGACGGTGAAATGAGCCACTATTGCCATGTCCTCTATGAAGCGCTCGTTAACTCCCCCGGTTACGCTTTTGTTCATGACGAGGCAACAGAACACGCAATAAGTTGCTAACATTTGATTTGTCCATAGTATAACGTTGTGTTTATATAAAAAGTCCTCCCACTCCAACTTAGCAATGTAAGTTTGTATAAAGACCACCTTGCATAGATTTTCCTTGAATTCTCTCTCCAAGAGGCTGCGACACCAATGCACATGATTACACACGTCTCTCCAACTATCACTCAGTAAACATGCATACTCAAGAATATCCTCAAAATCCAACCACGAATTGAATTCGTGACTAAGGCTCTGTGTCATTCTGTTGTGTTGGTCCGAATGTCCTGAAATAAATAAAGGTAGAATTAATTTAAAAGTAGGTGAATGTACGTCGCACTGGAGCAATGCAACGGGCTATTGGCGACACGTAACTTTATTTTGCGTAGTGAGATTATTTAAAGCGTTTAAAGTAGAAAATGATAATCGTTTATCGAGATCGCGTCTTTCTCGACACTAGCAGAAATCAGAAAATATACATATCACCTTCTCATGGTAGCAGTTCATCCATTTTACAAAAAAAAAGTCTTGTTTTAATATTGCCAATCTTATAAATACATCGATTGCGATCAACTTGTCTCCAAGCAGCGTAAATAAAATCTACACGAGAAAGAAACTGCATTCTCCTGTATGCTACTATCGTGGTGGAGGTTTCGGTGAAACCATACGACCAACCCATATTACGCCAAGGTGCAGAAGTCTCCACCAAAAAAAAAGCCTAACCAAATATATTATTCCTAAAATATACCAATCTGTCTTTACTAATTGACTTCGTTAAGAAGTCTGCTAAATTACCTTTCGAATTCACAAATTTCAAAATAAATTTAACTTTACTTCACTTAAAATTTGCCTAATATTCACTATACCAAAAAAATCGACGCACACACCAAGAAAGAATAATCAGATTGCTTTGAAATTTCGTATGCAAAAATGTTTTGACCAAATACGCAAATCATTAAAATTTGTGTGTAATGAATGAATAGTGCGATCTGCAGTGCATTGGAACTGCGCATCCAGCAGATGCATATAAGGAGTTGTTCTAGAACTGTTAAAAATTTCTGCTGCATTGCGGTTTAGGATACCTTTTAACGACTGAAAAAATGCCTCGCCGCAGGATTCGAGCAACTTTCAGAGTTTGAAAGAGGTCGTATCATTGTATTGAAAGAGGCAGGTTGGGCAAATCGGATAATCGCTCGTCATGCGAGTCGAAGCGATGCGGAGATTAGAAGATGCTGGCAAGAGTGGGTGGACAGTGGCAAATTTCAGCGTCATGATGGTAGCGGTCGACGTAGGGCCACAACATATCGCGAGGACAGAGCGATTGTCAGATTAGCTGTCACAGTGCCTGATTCATCGCTATCAACCATCATTCGTGCGACCCACACACGAGTGTCCACCATGACCATTCACAGACAGCCGAGAGAGCGAAATCTACGCTCGTACCGACCGTTACGCCACCTGCCACTCACGCCTGCACACTGTCGATCTAGATTACAATGGTGCTTGTCTCAATCAGGATGGAATGATGCTGACTGGGGACGTATAGTCTTTAGCGACGAATCCCGCTTTCAACTGTGTCCTGACGATCATCGAAGACGTGTCTGGAGACGCCCAGGGCAGCGTGCCGATCCTGTTTTCACTATTTTCACGCCACACGGGCCCTCAACAAGGAGTTATGGTCTGGGGTACCATTTCCCTTGATAGACGGACCCCTTTGGTTGTCATTAGAGGTACACTTACTACACAGCGGTACGTTGACGCCATTCTGAGACCTGTTTTGCTACCGTTCCTTTCTCAGTACCCTGGGCTTATTTTTTAGCAAAACAATGCCAGACCACATACGGCACGTGTTGCTATGAACTGTCTTCAAGCTTGTCAAACACTTCCTTGGCCAGCCAGATCACCAGATCTCTCTCCCATCGAGCATGTCTGGGATATGATGGGAAGGCGACTGCATCCGGTAGGGAATGTTGATGACGTAGTCAGACAATTGGAGCAAATTTGCCAAGAAATACCATAGGAGACCATCCGGGAGCTTTATCGGTCTATGCCACGCTGTGTGGCAGCTTGCATCCAGGCTAGAGGCGGGTCAACACCTTTTTAGATCGTTACTGTAACTCTGAAATAAATCATTCAATTGTTCTGACATATTAATCATTTTCTATTCTGTACATAATTATCCTATCCACCAATTTTTGTCTCCATCGGACAACTCCTTCTTGGTGCGTCGATTTTTTTTGTTATAGAGTGTATTTAAGTTAGATGTCAATGCTTGGTTATGGTATTTTCGACATTTTTAAAGAAATAAAATGCTGACTGATCACAACATTGTAATGGTTTTTCCAATTTAATTGTATTCAATTCTTTAACAACATTTGCAAACCATAAAATTTCTTCCACAATCTCAGACAGTGGTACAAATTCAGCTTCCGTTGAGCCTAGTGAAATCATTTACCGTTTGATTGATTTCCAAGCGATGGGTATTTTGCCAAATGAAATCAAGTATCCTCCAGTTGAATGTCTAGGGGTTAATTCATTTCCCCAGTTTGCGTCTGAAAAGCAACTAATCCAGAATCATCAATTGATGTCAGATAATATAATCCTTAGTATTACAAACATAATTTAAAATACTTACAATGATTTCCCAATGTACTTGTGTATAACAATGAATTGTATATAATAGTATTTACAGCATATTCTATATCTGGTCTACTTCTCGAAGCAATAAATGAAAGACACCCTATTAGGGTTCTGTAAGGAAATTCTTTCCATTAATTCAGTCTACTTAATTTCAGATTCCTTATCTCTATTAGGTAATTTAAAACCAACTTTAAGATGCAGGTTCACATAACTTTTTGGTAGTTCATAGAACTTTTTTTTATTAACTTACCAATATAAGTTCTTTGTTTTAAATATGTAATGTTATTGATAGTTTCAAAATTCACTCTCCCAATAAGTATTTTACTTTTCCTAATACTTTGACACCTAATTTACTTTTCAACAAGTGTCATGCCTCAAACACTATTTTTAAGCCACACTGTGTGCTACTGCCAAGCCACAGAATAAGCGCGCTATTTTCCGAGCCACTTTAAGTGTCAATTCCATCGATAGACGCTGCTGACGACACACGCTGCCGCAGCAGTTGATAAAAGCCCGCGCAAAACGATTTCTCTCTTCGACCTTTTCCCCTGACAGCCAAACATGTGCTAGAAGCACGTTCTGTCGCGTTCGTGTGGTCATGTGCCACTTTTTAATAATGGATCCCGATTGCTAAGTATATAGTAGGAGAGCTGATGTACCTTCCCAAAATTCGTCTTTAGGCACTATGAAATCGCAGGCCTCCCAGAGGCGACTAAAAAAGCGACTAAAGCGACTATTTTCAAGGCAAGGCGACTATGGCGACTTTTTTCAGAAAAATTAACATTGAAAAACGTCAAAAGCGACTATTTTGGGGAAAAAAGGCAACTATTTTCATAGCAAGGCGACTTTTTCTTAGAAACTCGAAATTTGCGCTACATTTATCAATTTATGATCGTTTAGTATCATCGAGGCATAATAATCGATTATAGCCGTGCATGAATATTAGAGCAAATCGATATAATACGGACAATCGATTTTTACTATTATTTTCTGGAATATTTTGTGACAGTTCTTTTTGTGGTCAGGTGTGATCACTGCTCGCAAACCCGCGGTAATTGCTAGGAATTCCTTCACCAAACCAAATGGGAATTCGAGCCTATTGGATAACAGCCATCATGGTGTTGGTTTGCTTCGCAAACCAAATTCCAATTGCGATCGGCGTGACGTCACAATCTCTTGGAAAAACATAAATATTTGATTGAAAAAATTATTAATAAATAGAAAATCAAATGCAAGTGATCGATTTGTTGTAAAATTTTCCACTAATTTCAAATCAGTTGAAATTTTCAACCTATCTTTAACGATACCGATTTTACAAAAAGAACAGAGTAATGTCAGTCAAAATGTTTTTTATTTTATTTGCTGAGCGCAGGAAATTAAATCTTATTCATGTAATCTCGAATTAAACGAAGGTCAGGGTGGTAACAGAACTCTGGAAATCAAGGAACTTTTTAATTCTGGAAATATCAGTGAATTCTCAGGGAAAATTTCTAAATTTCAATAAAAATCAGGGAATTTTAAAATGTTTAAGAAACGGTAACTATTGTCGTTTATGGCCTATTTAGAGATGCGCGATTACAAGTACTTTTGAGAATCTAATAAATCGTTTTCGCCGAAATTGTAATTCGAATAAAGAACACTGGTGTCGTAATTTTCGAACCCAGCGAAAACCGCCGCCGTGGTTTTCGCTGCCGGAGCGCGTTGTCGCCGTGAGGCCAGCGATACAACTTGTGGAAAACAATTTTAAATTTGTGTAACTAATGATGTTTTTTTGTGCATTCAATTAATATTTTTTGCTTGCAATTACATTTTTGTAGAATTTTTTGGTAAAGCTTCAGTCTACGTTTATAGCGGTGTAACGGTCTTGGCGCTTTTTGCGCACTTCTAAATTTGCCAAGGAAGGAATTATTTCAAATGAACCAATGAAATCAACCGACAGTTCAACGAATTTTGAAAGAAAAGATTACTAGCCATTGCGTTGCCAGCACGGCTTTGCCCGTGACAGTTCTTTTCGTGGGGTCAGGTGCTAACTAGGTGCTGCTCGCTAACCCCCGGTGATTGATACGAATATTGTTTGAGAAATAAACCAAATGAGAATTCGTAGCCTATTGGATAACAGCCATCATGGCGTTACTCGTGGTGTTGGTTTGCTTCACAAACCAAATGGAAATTCTTAGCCTATTGGAATGAATTCCCTGCAAATTTTTCGCAAACCAAATTATGAATATTGTGAACTATGATTTGCCTCGCAAATTGGATAACAGCCATAACGGAGTTGCCCGTGGTGTTTGTTGGTTTGCTTCGCAAACAAAATAGGAATTCGGCGTGACGTCACAATCTAGTGTGAAAATAAATATTTAGTTGAAAAATGATTTATTAAAAGAAAATCACAAACGTATAAGGTATTTATCTATCTGGTGTAAAATTTCAAATCCGTTGAAATTTTCAATCTATCTTCAACGATCCCGATTTTACAAAAAAAGAACTAAATAATGCCAGCCAAAAAGTTTATTTTTCTCTTTTGCTGAAAATCTCTAAACGTCACAATCACTTGCGAAAATTTTGAAAATATTCAATTTAAAAATTTTATTTATTTAAAGAAAAAGCGACACATTTTTATGTATCGATCTAATGTGAAATTTTCCGCAAATTTCAAATCAGTTTAAATTTTTACTCTATCTTTAACGGTCTAGAAGATAGAAAAAAAGAACTAAATTACTCCAGTTAAAAGTTTATTTGTTTTTTATCGTCTGCTGGAAAATCATTCCTCCGCGCAAAATGATAACGGAAAAAAAAAAAATTTGAATATGTGATCTTTTATGCTGTTGCATTCAATAATAATTACATTTCATTAAATTCATTTTAAAATGTTTTCGATTGAATTTTAAAATTCTCAAAAATTGAAAAACATTCGGACTACCTGTGATGCAATTGCCATAGATTCGTCAGGTCTTTGCTTGCAGGAAACAGACTGGCAGACACTTCCGTTTATAATATTAGAGATTCAAAATGAAAATTTAACCTTTGACTACGACTATCGATATAACAAGCGCGATTCGTCCTTGTCCCGATTCTTATAAGTTTCAACGCACAACTGCTGTAACGGCCGTAGTCTAAGGCCCGGTACACACACCCGATTTTTCAACGAGCGGCACCGAAGCCCAACTATGCACACCTAACCGTGGAATGACGCAAGTACTCGTTTCGCGCCATTTGCGATAGTTATTCGATCGAAGAAAACGTTTTAATTCGCTTACAGTGCAAAACAGTATATTTTGAAACCAAATAGACGCTACTGGATCAACCATTTATTAATTACTTCAGACCGGAGAAGCGTGTGCCGCGAGCTGCTGCGCCGTGGGGAACTTCGGTACAAATTGTACGCAAGGTGGACGTACATCGCCGCAGCGGAGCCGGAGGCATGTGTGCACTACTCCATTGGATCTAATGTATCTCATACCGCACTTGCTTTGCGGCAGCGGCGCCGTACGTTGAAAAACCAGATGTGTGCACCGGGCCTTAAAGGTTTAACTTTTTGCTTGCCGAGGTTGCCATGGAAACCATAATAATCGTGATGCAGATGGGTTGCCTTAACTTGCCCTAACTCGCTACTAGAAGTGCGCCAAAAAAAAGCGCCAAGATCGTTGCCTCCATTTTAAACGTAGACTGAAACTGTACCAATATGTATATTTGCATTTGATTTTGATGTATATTTGGAAAATGTAGAGACAGAGGTGTAAAAAATTCACAATCAAAATATTTTAATTTTTTCTCCACTTTTTTCAATTGCTATTGTTAGAGTTCCTTTGAGGGTTCCAGCCCTCACAGTAACAATTAAAATATCCGATGAAAAAAAATAAATATTTGTGGAGAATGATCATTTTACCCTATCCGACCCTAAATATATAAAAATATTGTCGTGTCGGTACTGTATATCGATACCAATTACGGATCCCGACATTACTTAAGGTATTTGTAAATTCAGGGAAATTTTTGTCACACTATCATGGAAATCGGGGAACTTTTTTTCCGAGGATTTTGTTGCCACCCTGAAGGTCTTTCTGCGCAGCGGCGTTCGTACTGGAAAAAGTATAAAATTACAATTTAAAAATTTATTTAGAGAAAATCATATTTTTAGATAACGATGTATAATGTGAAATTTTCCGCAGATTTCAAATCCGTTGAAATTTTTACTATATTTTTAACGGTCTAGGAGATAGAAAAAAAGAACTACATAACTAAAGTTAAAACTTATTTGTTTTGTCTGCCTGCTAATATCGTTCCTCCGCAAAACCAAACGGAAGCGGAAAAAATAAATTTAGAATATGCAATCTCTTATGCTGAAAAAAAAAACCAATAATATTAGATTTCCATTGAGATCAAGTGTCTAGTATAGTGATAAATTTTACAAAATTGAGGAGACTATTTTGGCTACTATTTTTCACATATGAGGCGACTAAAGCGACTATTTTCAAAGTTAAGAACCACTGGGAGGCTTGAAATCGTAAAATAGAAATTCAATGTTAGTTGAATAGGGAATCGAAGGTCGGGAACGCCGTTTGCGGTTATATCGCTGCTGAGCAGCATAGGATATTTGCAAAAAATTCATCCCAGCGAGTATCCTTTAGGCACTTAGAAATATTTTTTAATATCTTAATTTAGCATTCATAGAATGCAGAAATAAAACTCCCAGACTGTTTGGACGGTTTTAAAGTACAACCCGACTGCCCCGAACTTTTATTATAATAAACGCAAAAATATTCTTTAGGCACTCTGAAATTTTTATAGAATGTTTATTAATTACTATTGAAAATATGTGCAAAAAGCCAAACGAATACGGCGGTTTTAAATAATAACCCGACGCAAATAAAGATTTTACATAAGTATCGGCAGCTGTCGGGGAACTGGCTACCCTAGAAGGCAGTGCCTTGGCTCGCCGGTCTGCGCTTGATTGCGGAGGAACGCTATTAACACTTTAAGCATTAACATATGTACATGTGTATATACATATGTAGTCCGAGAGCTGATGACGAATTTGGGGAAGGTATTTTAGGCACTGAAGTTGTAAAATAGTAGTAAATCAATGTTTGTTGAATAGGGAATCTAGAGTCGGGAACGGCGTTTGTGGTTAGTTCGCTACTGCGCAGCATATGACATTTGCAATAAATGAATCCCACCGAGTATCCTTTAGGCACTTAGAATTTTTTTTTTTAATCTCTTATTTTAGCATTCGTAGAATCCAGAAATAAAACTCTCGGACTGTTTGGACGGTTTTAAAGTACAACCCGACTGCCCCGAACTTTTATTATAATGAACGCAAAAAAATATTCTTTAGGCACTCTGAAATTTTTATAGCATGTTTATTAATTCCTTTTGAAAATATGTGCAAAAAGCCAGAAGAATACGACGGTTTTAAATAACTACCCGACGCAAATAAAGATTTTACATGAATGCGACAAAAAAAGTCTTATGGGTAGATACGAGTACGAGAGAATGTTTTTCGTCTGCGCCTGCAGTTGCCGGGGCTCTGGCTCGCTGAACAACTTGAAAGCTGTAAACTTGTTGTTTCATCACAGCTGAAAAATTTCTGTAACATCGAACATGGTACCCTTTTGTCGTTGTTGCATCTGATAGAATCATTTTAGCAAATTTCAAGCCGTGTTTTTGGCGAATTTTTAAAATGTTTTTGCATTGTGCTAGTCTTTCTTCGTTAAAAATAATCACTTTATCATTGTTTTTTTACAAATTACACAACTGAAAGTTTTTAGTTCCATTATAAATATTAATGATATAACATAAAATACTTTGTCTCTATAAAAACAAATATTATGTCTATAATAATTGATTTCCATGTATACATAGTTACATACATATTAACATTCTAAGTATTGACGTATGCATAACACAACTAGATTTTAAAAAACCTCAAAAAACAGCATGACAATGAAATCTAATTTTCAGCGTGGTCACATTTTCGTGAAAAAAAAAACTTCTCCAAAATGCTTTGCAAGCAGCCCGAGCTGTACAATAAACTAGAGTCACGTGGTTACTCAGCAATCACACAATGGCAAGCCAGGGCCCTGGCAGCTGCCGGCATCCAGCTGATACTTATGTAAAATCTTTATTTGCGTCGGGTAGTTATTTAAAACCGTCGTATTCGTCTGGCTTTTTGCACATATTTTCAATAATAATTAATAAACACACTATAAAAATTTCAGAGTGCCTAAAGAATATTTTTTACGTTCATTATAATAAAAGTTCGGGGCAGTCGGGTTGTACTTTAAAACCGTCCAAACAGTCCGAGAGTTTTATTTCTGGATTCTATGAATGCTAAAATAAGAGATTAAAAAAAATTTCTAAGTGCCTAAAGGATACTCTGTGGGATTCATTTATTGCAAATGTCATATCCTGCGCAGTAGCGAACTAACCACAAACGCCGTTCCCGACTCTCGATTCCCTATTCAACAAACATTGATTTACTACTATTTTACAACTTCACAGTGCCTAAAATACCTTCCCCAAATTCGTCATCAGCTCTCGGACTACTATGTATATACACATGTACATATGTTAATGCTTAAAGTGTTAATAGCAAAACCGTATTTAAAACCTTTAAAAAAATTAGAATGAGCTCAAAATAATTTTCAGCGTGGTCACATTAGCGTGAAAAAAAATTAACTCATCCAAAATGCTTTATAAGGCCCAGTGCACACATCCGGTTTTTCAACGTGCGGTGCCACTGCGGTAACGTAGCCCAACTATGCACACATAACCGTGAAATGACGCACGAGTTCATTTCGCGCCATTTACGATAAATATTCTATCGTAGGAAACTTATTTATTTCGCTTACTTGGTGTAAAAAAAAGTTTATTTTGCAACAAAATAGACGTTACTGGATACAACCATTTATAAATTAACTTCTGTGCGGCGCCGTGGGGAACTGCGGTACAAATTTCACGCAAGTTGGACGTGCGTCGCCCCAGCGGCGCTGGAGGCATGTGTGTACTGCTTCGTGGGATCTAATGTATCTCAGACCGCATTTGCGCTGCGGTAGCGGCGACGCACGTTGAAAAACCGGATGTGTGCACCGGGCTAAGTAGCTCGAGCTGCACATCAAACTCGAGTCACGTGGTTCCTCCGCAATCAAGCGCAGACCGGCGAGCCAAGGCACTGCCTTCTAGGGTAGCCAGTTCCCCGGCAGCTGCCGATACTTATGTATGCCGATTAGTGCCTAAAGAATACTCGCTGGGATGAATTTTTTGCAAATATCCTATGCTGCGCAGTAGCGAAATAACCGCAAACGGCGTTCCCGACCTTCGATTCCCTATTTAACTAACATTGAATTTCTATTTTACAATTTCATAGTGCCTAAAGTACCTTCCCAAAATTAGTCATCAGCTCTGACTAATATTTTCTTTTTTCTCTGCAGAGACCAGGGTTGTGTAATTTGCACGTAATGTTCCTCATACCACCCTCTTCAAAATTCCGCGTATTCCCTTTCCTCCGCGTTAAAATTTAACCCTTGTGTCCCTTAGAGTCTTTTGTCATTTTCCTCTCATTTTTAGTTCTAGATCTACAAGTTTTCTTCATTATGTATATTAATTCTTATGCTAATTAATTCCTGGCTTTTTCCTGTTTTTGTGTTTAGTCCAATAAATATTCTTTGTTGTTAAATTAGATATCTTTTGCGTTTTTTGCACGAAACCCTTTGGGGATTTTTTTCTCAATTTTGCATATTATGTTTTTATTCTTTTCGGTAAAACTTTCATTAATTAAGATATCGACGTCTTCTAATCGATAGTTCATGTACAGGGTTCAGTGAGTCTTCTTTTCAAAATTACCACTATACGATCCAAATTTGTCTTAGTTATGTTCCTTCTTTTTTCGAATCTTTTGCAATCATTAAATTTAATAACTACTTTTAAAAAGGACATAACACAAGTCGACAGTATTTTCAATAACCATTTTCAATTTTACCAAATATCACTATCGTCTATATTCAGTAATAGAGCGATGTCCTTCATTTTAAAAACAGTTACACCAATAACTATTTAAAAAACCAATATCTTTTAAAAATACTGTCCAATTCATTATGCCATTTCTTCCTGATTGGTGAAGACCGTATATTGATTTTTTCAATAAATATACCTTGTTGGGATTGCTCTTTTGAAATCCTTGTAGTTAGGACATAAATATTTGCTCATTAATGTTCTCATAAAAATAAGCCGCTTTTACATCTAATTGTATATGCTGCCAATTAAGCATAGAAAAGAGCAACACAGAAAAATGTACTAGTGATAAAATATCGGTATAATCTATACAGTGCCTTTGTCTATATCCTCGAGCTACTAATCTGGCTTTGTATCTTTTAATTTCATTTTTATCATCCGTTTTTACTGTATATAACCATATATTTCAAATTACTTTTGCATTTGGCGGGGTTTTTTTATCAACTAATTCCCACACTATTCTATCATTATTGCTTTTTAATTCATCTAACGACTTTTTGCCATTAGTTTTTCTCGGGAACTCTTCGAGTGTCCTCAAAAGTTTCGGGCATTTTGAGGGGTTGTATAATTCTTGATATAGTTATCACTCAGATATTCATCTACTAAATTAATTTCTTCATTACCTGAATCGTTTTCCGATTTAATGTTGGAATTTATATTTAATGGTGTAAAGCAAAATTGTTTGGGGGTCATACTCAATTTTATTTCTTGTATAATAGTTTTTACTTCATTTTTTTCATCTCAATCTGGTTTTATCAAAAACGGGATAGTAATAAACATCGATTCGATCACCAAGGTTACGAGGTTTTTCTATCCTTTGCCACTCTGAAAGGTTTTAGTGGGAATTGCATATTACCTCTTCCGCGCGCGCGACCTTATATTTCATATTTCTAATTTCAGTCTCATTTTCGATGTGTTCTCCAATCAGGGTTAAGATTGTAGAATATTTCAATTTGAGAGTTACTCCTACAAATAACGCGTTAACGCCGTTTTTATTTTAGTCTATTCTCACATGAATTGTTTCGTCAGTAAGTCGGTATTTAGGTAACCATACACGACAGGTATGGGCAACTTTTGGAAAGTTGCGGGCGATACTTTAGGATATTAATGAAGCCGCGGGCCGTAGATAAGAGGTAGTTATAAAAAAGTAATAATCATAAGGTTTATTTTATATATTTATAAAGTAGAATGGTAAAGGTTACAAGAACAGAATATCGTATTGATTAGGTATCAGTATTTTATGCCGGTGGGCGCCAGAAATCCGAGTATTGTTGATATGTATAAATCAGTGTTTTTTTTAACAATCACATCCGCTAGTAAGGAATGAAATCAAGAGGGGCAAAGCCGTTTCTCGGATGCAATCAATTCCGAAATGTATAGTTATTATTCCCCATTATCCGTGGAATTGAGCGGCGTGATGTGTCGCCGATAATTTGTCTGGCGACTTTGAAACCTCGTTTTGATTTAATTGGTTCAAGAAAACAGGCTCAGCCATCTCATACATCCGTTACTAATTTTATTAGTAATAATAACTATATAAGGTAGTATTGGAAATATCCACTTTTACATTTTTATATTCAGGTGTGCCCCAAATAATTTAAGATATTTTTGGTGTGCCGACAACTAAAAAAGGTTGACAAACACTGACCCACGTAGTTCAGGCTTTTGTCCCTCCCCCCTCCTCAGTCTCTTGTTGGCGAGAACCGAGAATATTTAATTTTTCGAGCGAGATTTTAAAATGTGCCGCGGGCCGGATCAAATGCCAGGGAGGGCCAAATCCGGCCCGCGTGCTGGTGGTTGCCCATATATGATAAAGACAACCTAGATAAAGTTCCAGTATCGGCGTTTGTTTGTGACTTGGTACGTTTTACTTCAGGGATGTCAACATAAACTAGCGAGCCAAAAACCCTTACATGACGGATAGAAGGTTTATAATCTGTCCATAATTCGTAAGAAGTTTTATTTTTAATTGGAGCATGTTCAGATCGGTTTTTAACGTATACAAAGCAATGTAACGGGCTCCCTAGACGATCAATATTATTGTCAATGATGCTCATTGAAGCAACCAATTGATTGTGTAGAATGCGATTGACGCGATTGTCAATCGATTGACGACCATCGATAGAAATTTTGATGAACATGGACGTGTGCCGATTAATCGAGTAAAATACGCAATTGTCAATCGTAGGGCTTTTTATTCTCTAGGTCATGTTTCTATCTTTGCGGTCGTTAAAGATAGTAAATATTTCAACGGATTAAAAAAAATCTTCGGAAAATTTTACACCAAATCGATACCTTGAATGGGAATTTCTGTAAATAAAAAAATTTTCGATTACAACTTTATTTTCGCAATACGAATTTGACCGCATTTCACGGATGTACTCTTATCTATTACGCGAACACAAAAAGCACTATTTATCTTGTTCCATAGAAAAGATATTACTCGAATAAAGTACTTAATTGCCTTAATTTACTGCTTCAGATTAATATACATTAAAAATAAAATGAAAATTCAATAGTATTCGCTGTTTTGAAGATACAGTAATACCCCGAAGTTACAAGATATGTGGGACCGAAGGAAAACCGCGTAAGTCGGGGGCACAACTTTAATATAAATTTTATTTTATTGAGACCAAGGACCAACAAAAACACTAGTTTAGAAGGAAAATTTAATAAAATTGTATTAATATGTATAAAAAGAACTGCAAAGTATTAAAATATTAACGAATTATTAAAAGGTTATTCCGATGTAAATGGCTTCATAAAATCTAACAAATTCGTCTGACAACACAAGGGCTTTCTTTTTTCACGCAGAATTTCTTCGTAGCAAGCTAATAATTTTTTTTATCCTTGCTTTGTATATATAACGCGTTCTTCGTTGGAGTCTTTTCTAAATTTTTTTTAAGTCCCTTTCAAATAACGCAGACTGTCTTTGACAGCCGTCCCGTTTTTTTTTAATACGCAATTGTCAATCGTTAGGCAGTTTCAGCAGGCATGACGGATGCATCAAGCCCCATGAGAAGCAATTGTGTCTGGAAACGGGAGTTTGTGAAGCTTTTAATTGTATCGTGTTTATTCCGAGTTACGGAAAGTTAAGTGAATATTTAAACAAAAGCCAAAATAGTATTGCTTTGAACAAAATGGTTAACGTGTTAAAACAATACAAATCCGATTATACTAAGGAAAAATTAAAACAGAAAATTATTCGTACGATTTAGCATCTCGCAGAAAGTTTAGTAAATGTGTTAGTGAGTAAAGCGGCTTCTCAAATTTATACCACTCTTTGGACCAACATCTCTTTTCTTTCAATTGAAGAAAACCATAATCAAGAAAGCACAAATACGAATGTAAAACCATTTTGAAACTCAAAAATAAAACAAGTCACGCTCCTTCGAAAAACATTGATCGAATGAGATTGACGGGTTTATTGAAGCTATATTGAAACACCCATCAATCGAAACAGTCAATCACGTTGGCAATAAAATTGATCTTCTAGAGACCGCTCAAGTCTTCCATCCCAAATCTTGCTTGTAAACCGCTATCGTGGAGCATAGCTCTAATACCTTCTATAGCTGTTCGGCTGAAACGTTCCGCTATACAGTTTTCTTCCGGTGTGTAGGTCGACGTTCTTTCCATTTTAACCCTAATTCCTTTAAGATAACTCTAACTCTGTACTACAGAAATCTAAAGCAATTTCACTTTTCACCATCTTAAGTTTGACCCTTACTTGCCTTTCATTTCTAATCCGATATTTTTTAAATTTAGAATTAATTTAAGATTTTTAATCGTAAATACTTCTACATAACGAGAATAATTGTCTATTATAGATAAAAAGTATTGATCGCCACCTAATGAGTTTATTGGACTTTTACCCCATATATCCATATGCACTTTCTCAAAAACATTTTTTTGTGGTTAGACCATAATTTGCTTTTAGACTGGTTCTTGTAATATTTGTAAAGTAACGAAATCGACACGATTCTAGTTTTTCACTAACTTTTCAATACATCTTACAATAAAGGTGCGTTGATACGACAGACTCGTTTATGAACTAGTTCAGTACTTAAATTAACATTACATGCACTTTCATGAAAAATTTTTGCAACAACTTCTGCATAAAACCCGATACAATATACAACTTTCTACTTGTTTACACAGTATAAAAATACGTACCCTCATATCTACACTATAATTTGATTTTCATCCATTTAATATTTAATCCAGCAATATCCATCTTTGCCCCTCTCCTTAAATTTAGTTTCGTATTAAGTGCATAGAGAACATTTAGCAATTCAATTTTTAACAAATTTAGATCCATCTTAAATGTTAAAGTGTTCCTACTGTGGCGAAGTGATAAAAGAGGACATCTTGTTTCACCAGTCGCCTAGCCGGCTGAAATCGTTCTTTGTCGGACAATGGCCAGACCCTCTGTTGGAATAGAACTGAAAAGGCAGGGGAGCTCCCATCTTTGAGTTTTGAGACTGTGGAAAACTGCCCAAGGGTTTTTCCCACGGTACGGGAGCTTCGAGGCTTGAAGCAGAGGGCTGGGTCAGCGATGAACAGATTCTCTGACAGACTCAATTAGAGTGGTCGTTTTTCGAGGGCGACGCCCCAGACTTTGGAAGTTAAGTCTCCGGTGGAGACTCCTTATGTTTTGAAATTGTCTGTTCAACAGAGCAGCACTATATAAATATTAACCAAGAAATAAAAGAATGTTTGCTTTCTATACAATATTCAGATTTCATCAAATATCCTTCCTGCTAAAACTTAAACAGCCCAGTTGTTTAACATTGTTACACTGCCCTTATTACTTCAGATATGCGGTTCTTTTCTCGTACTAGCACTTGAGTCACCGACTCACCGTGATGATTTTAAATTAACTGAAGTACTCGTCGATTGCAAAAGTGTGCAGTCGCTGCTTTGTCGATAAGCCGAGCAATTTCTTTGAGTTGTAAATAGGGCTTGGTCAATGTGGATACCAGGAGGTGATGTTCGCCTTGTGCAGTTGAAGGTGGTTTTACTGTAGTATGACGAAGATTTTTTCTCTGGGAAACTTGAGCTTTACCGGGTTCTTTAGGTCGTCCGTCTTTTCTGCCATTGTTTAACGTAGTATATCCTTGTTGGTGCCCAGTACTAGTCTGCCTGGAGAATTCTTGAATCTTTTATTTGCAGGATTCGGGTGCAAGGCAGTTATATACGCATCTGCAATTATGTTTGACCGATATCCCTCATTTTCAGTTCTATTCTTCCCGATTCGATTATTAGATCTACTATTTTTAATCTTAGATTCTTTAACGTCCAGACTATATAGCAATTGCACTACGTGGTCCTAATCTGAAGGTAATTTTTAATTAGTCGAAAGCAGACGTTTTTTTTTCTAATATTCTTTTGCAGTAGAGTCCAACTTTATTTCGTAACATTCGTCTACGCGACCAGCAAGTCTGGATCTGTTAGAGTGTTAGAAATTCGCTTTGAGTATTTCCCAAGCGGTTTTTCAATCCCCGGTGCAATCCGATCAAATTTTGGAATTGTTGTTCCACGCCTTGTTAGAATGTAGTGGACGCACGAGCTTTCCTCAATGTATACGTTAGTTTGACACGTTCTGTATAGAAATTTGGATATGGAGTGGTTTCTCCAGAAATAAACTCCAAAGAGCCACGACAAGGCTTTCATGTTAATCATCCAGCTATAGTTTAAGGTGTTCAATTTCTGAAATATGTTTGAGAAATTCGTTTTAAGTTCTGCCATGGCGATACGTAGATTCCAGAAAATCAACTTTATTCGTCTGGGGCCATTAAAAAAAATGAAGTCTTCTACTTCGGGCTAACAAGCGCATAACGTTGTTGCGTATTGAAATTATTTAAAGCGTTCAAAGTAGAAAATGATAATAGTTTATTAAGATAGTCTCTAAAAAAAGTCTCAAGGATTTTTGGACGTGTTGATCCGACAACCTATCCACATTTACACAAAAGCTAATAAAACTTAATTACCTATCCATTTGGGAGACAGGGTTTTATCGTTACTATCAAGAAAAATATTATCTTACCTTTTGTAAGTCAAATTGGTAAACCACCTTTTGCGTAGACTACAGCAAGACTAGCCAACAATGGAAAACACGCTTATATAGCTTTGAATGTCTGGAAAATACGAGTCTTCAAACTGTTACCACCACATTAAAACAAATTGAAGTAGTTGTGAAAGTATAAAAAGAATCCAGATGGCCTACAGGTCGTTATATTTAGGTAGGTAGTTAATTTAACGTCACAATAGGAGCAGCAAAACGGATTATTAGGGATGGTAGGTAGGTAGATACTTTTAATAAATTTCGCACTGGAGTATCACAACGGGCTATAGGCGAGCGTCCAGGATCAAACCCGAAGGGAAAGGATCGAGGTCAACACCTAAGATGGCACTACACTTTCTAAACTTCCACACCACGCCAACGTGAAGACATTTGAGGAATCGACAAATCAAAAGTGCACCAGCCTGAAGGGTAGGTTGGTATTTTAATTAGAGTCGCATTGCAGCAACACAAAGGGCTATTGACGAAAGTCCAAACGGGTTGAAATTACTTGCATTGGATCTTTTCTTTAGGGGGTTGATCCCGTACCGTCGTCAATAGCGTTGTGTTGCTCTAGTACGACGTTAACTAAAATTACCAATTACCAAATGATATCCCTTGCTCAATATAGGGCTTACCTTAAAATGTTGTTTTGCACCGTATAGCATTCAGCCAAACCAATCCAATCAAATGCTGTTTTTTTTATAAATTCTTGGTTGATAGGTTGGATTTTTGTGGCTCAAGGACCATATTTGGCCATGGTGCGCCAGACATGCAATATCAAGTAATAGCCAGCAACTTGCTTGTTGCTAACTCAGCAGGTATACCACTGAGTTGCTCTTCGTGTAATTTAACTTCGTCACACTTGTGCACCACAACATGCTATTGGTGACTGTCCGGGTAGTTGCTTGTTGGTAATTTTTTAATTGATGTCGTACTAGAGCAACACAACGGGCTATTGACGACGGTCCGTGATCAATCCCCTAAGATTAGAGGACAACACCTCGTAATTTTGAACCACGGTCAGATGACGAGCCAACACATGACACCCCACTCTTCAAACTTCCACGCCAACCCAACGTGAAGACTTTCGGCCACGACATTTTTAAGGTGCACCAGCCGCCTCTACACCATACGCTTACAAACATCTATGCCCGGACCCGGATTCGAACCAGGAACATTCCGATCTAGAGGCTAACACCTTAACCACTATACCGGTTGGTCGGTCTGCCCCTCGTAACCGGGCTACCACAACCCCTTGATATATTTTTGAGGAACACACATTTACTCAACACATCAATTGTTGTAGTTAAGTGCTTAAGATATTTCAAAATGACGCTTTTGTGTTTATCATATACTTCTACTTCTCCATTTCCGAAATTGCCCGGCTGACCAACCGGTCTGGTGGTTAAGGTGTTAGCCTTGATCGAAAGTATCCTGGTTCGAATCCGGGTCAGTACATGGATGTTTGTAGCGTAGAGACGGCTGGTGCACCTTAAATCTATCGTGGCCGAAAGACCTCACGTTAGGTTGGTGTGAAAGTTTGGAGAGTGGGGAGCCAGCTCGTGTGTTACCTAGTCATCTGACTGCTTCAAAATTACGTGGTGTCGACCTCGGATCTTTCACTTGAGGGATTGTTCCCGGACCGTCGTCAATAGTCCGTTGTGTTGCTCTAGTACGATGTTAATTTTAATTACCTTACCTTATCAAACTAAAAAAAACAAGTTTTCAGGTAATTGGTCCACCGAGCTACCCGTGCAGTGGCGACAATCGTGGTGATGCCAGAGCCACGGAGTACTTAAGGTAGACCGAAGACGCAATATATAGAAGAGCGAACTCACCAGCTGCTAAGCGATCATTGACTTCTTCTTCGTGACGCCTCCTTAGGTTTAAGAGCCAAAGCTGTAAACTCAACCGTAAAATATGTCAATGCCTTGAAATCGAGTTCTTTGATCTTCATTCATCAAACACCACTAGGCTTATGCACCAGAGCATATATATAATTATTAATTTTTTAAATATGATTGATACCTTTTAATTATTAATAATTAATTTATTACATTATTATTCATTCATTAGCACTTGATTTTTTAAAAAATCAGAACATTTTTTTTTATGTACAATATTTACCAGATGACTTTGCGGTGAATTTTAAAACTTACGATACATTTAAATTAGAAATTAGAAAGTTGATTTCTTCGTAAACGTTTCGATTTTTTCTAAATTTCTTAGATTTAAACTTGATTTGCTTGAAGCACGTCCGTAAAAATTCTCTCGATTCTGATTCTGCCGCGTATAAGTGCTCATAACTTTTATAAAGTGTATTAACTATATACTTGTGAATAACTACACGCAACTATAATATTAATGATGCTATTAAGACCTGAAATCATTCATCCGTAGAGCTCGGATCGATATGCAAAAATGTGACCTTAAATATGCATTTCAAAATTCCAAAATATGCACTAAAACCCTCCAAAAATATGATAAATTTCAAACAAATTTTTCATTCTCACAAAAAGGATAGGTGGGGAGGATAAAGTGAAATCGAGCCACACTTTCATTCAATTAATTCACAATTTTATTTTTATAGCGCAGATAAAGATAAGTAAAAAATATATATAAAGCAACAAATATTACATTATTGAAAAATGTAGATTAAAATGAAAGCATTTCAAATGTCCTCAGAGACGTAACTAGGCGGTAGACAGACAATGTGCCAGGGCGCAGGATTGGAAAGGGGTGCGAAACAAGCCCAGTACTTTTTTACTACACTGCTTGACAATTGCTAAGGAACAACCGATTTATGCTAAACTGCGATTCGGAAAGCCGCTCAATCGTAGAAAATGTACAGAGGGTGCTGTTGCGAAGGTCTCTTATCTGTATAAAAGACAGCGCAATACGAGCTGTTTATTAATTGAAATTTCAAACAGTAAAGTATCTACAGAAAATCGCGATTTAAGGTTTTAAAAGCAGTTCAGATAAATTCCGTCTTGTGATGCAAGTATCAAGTGGAGAATGTCCGACATCACTTGTGTGAATTGATCGTGGGCGAACAGTTGGGGCGGCTCGAAGCTGGGCAAAGTGTCACACAAGTTGCCGCAACAATGAGTATCAAAAAGCGTTATTTCGCGATCATAAAGAGCCGCGGCGGGTAGAAATGCTTTGAGAAAGCATGCTGGTGGTCGTGATAGGAGCACCACACCAAGAGATGATGCACATATATCCCTAACACCAATAAGGAACAAATATTTCACTCCAGGACAGATTGGTTCAGAGCTTGCAATCGCTATCGGACTCGTGTATTTGCCAAAGCAATTTCTCGCCGATTAAATCAAGCTCGCTTGCATGCACGGAAGCCTGAGATTCCGTTACAACCAAGCCACCGTCGGGGGAAATTACGCTGGTGTAAAGAACATATTCCTTGGAATCATCAACAGTGGTCCTGATTCATGTTCTCCGACGAATCTCGATTCACCGTGAAGAGTGATTCGCGACACCAACTACTGTGGAGAGAGAGATGTACACGTTACACACCACAGAATGCTCGTGAGGTTGAACGTTATAGCGGAGAGGGTCATGGTGTATGCAGGCATTATGCCTAATGGCAGAACACAATTACACATCTTTGACGCTGGTGGCTTTACATCGCAGCGGAGTAGTATATGGCGGGGGGGGAGATTAGAATTTGTGGTGATTACTGATAAGAAGAGGGGTGACGTTTGTTTAAATTTTTGGTGGGTGAGATGACGTCATGTTGTTGATGGTACGTTTCCATGGTGATGAACGACTGGTAGCGCCATCTGGTGGTGGGATGAGTAACTCTATTATTGGAATTTAAAAAGGATTTTCTCGGATTCAAACCGGAAACCATAGGATCCGTAAGCAGACATGCTAACCGTTGAGCCATCGAGCACTTGAGGGGAGGAGGTGTTTAAATGTACTAATTCAGTGTTCGTTGTTTCTGTTTGGGACTTGTGAAAATATTATGGAGTGGTGGGACCATAGGATCCGTAGGCAGACATGCTAACCGTTGAGCCATCGAGCACTTGAGGGGAGGAGGTGTTTAAATGTACTAATTCAGTGTTCGTTGTTTCTGTTTGGGACTTGTGAAAATATTATGGAGTGGTGGGACCATAGGATCCGTAGGCAGACATGCTAACCGTTGAGCCATCGAGCACTTGAGGGGAGGAGGTGTTTAAATGTACTAATTCAGTGTTCGTTGTTTCTGTTTGGGACTTGTGAAAATATTATGGAGTGGTGGGACCATAGGATCCGTAGGCAGACATGCTAACCGTTGAGCCATCGAGCACTTGAGGGGAGGAGGTGTTTAAATGTACTAATTCAGTGTTCGTTGTTTCTGTTTGGGACTTGTGAAAATATTATGGAGTGGTGGGACCATAGGATCCGTAGGCAGACATGCTAACCGTTGAGCCATCGAGCACTTGAGGGGAGGAGGTGTTTAAATGTACTAATTCAGTGTTCGTTGTTTCTGTTTGGGACTTGTGAAAATATTATGGAGTGGTGGGACCATAGGATCCGTAGGCAGACATGCTAACCGTTGAGCCATCGAGCACTTGAGGGGAGGAGGTGTTTAAATGTACTAATTCAGTGTTCGTTGTTTCTGTTTGGGACTTGTGAAAATATTATGGAGTGGTGGGACCATAGGATCCGTAGGCAGACATGCTAACCGTTGAGCCATCGAGCACTTGAGGGGAGGAGGTGTTTAAATGTACTAATTCAGTGTTCGTTGTTTCTGTTTGGGACTTGTGAAAATATTATGGAGTGGTGGGACCATAGGATCCGTAGGCAGACATGCTAACCGTTGAGCCATCGAGCACTTGAGGGGAGGAGGTGTTTAAATGTACTAATTCAGTGTTCGTTGTTTCTGTTTGGGACTTGTGAAAATATTATGGAGTGGTGGGACCATAGGATCCGTAGGCAGACATGCTAACCGTTGAGCCATCGAGCACTTGAGGGGAGGAGGTGTTTAAATGTACTAATTCAGTGTTCGTTGTTTCTGTTTGGGACTTGTGAAAATATTATGGAGTGGTGGGACCATAGGATCCGTAGGCAGACATGCTAACCGTTGAGCCATCGAGCACTTGAGGGGAGGAGGTGTTTAAATGTACTAATTCAGTGTTCGTTGTTTCTGTTTGGGACTTGTGAAAATATTATGGAGTGGTGGGACCATAGGATCCGTAGGCAGACATGCTAACCGTTGAGCCATCGAGCACTTGAGGGGAGGAGGTGTTTAAATGTACTAATTCAGTGTTCGTTGTTTCTGTTTGGGACTTGTGAAAATATTATGGAGTGGTGGGACCATAGGATCCGTAGGCAGACATGCTAACCGTTGAGCCATCGAGCACTTGAGGGGAGGAGGTGTTTAAATGTACTAATTCAGTGTTCGTTGTTTCTGTTTGGGACTTGTGAAAATATTATGGAGTGGTGGGACCATAGGATCCGTAGGCAGACATGCTAACCGTTGAGCCATCGAGCACTTGAGGGGAGGAGGTGTTTAAATGTACTAATTCAGTGTTCGTTGTTTCTGTTTGGGACTTGTGAAAATATTATGGAGTGGTGGGACCATAGGATCCGTAGGCAGACATGCTAACCGTTGAGCCATCGAGCACTTGAGGGGAGGAGGTGTTTAAATGTACTAATTCAGTGTTCGTTGTTTCTGTTTGGGACTTGTGAAAATATTATGGAGTGGTGGGATTTGGGTTTTAATTTTGAATAATTAATCTTCTAATGGGGAATTGGATTGAGACCTTGAATAATTGGTGTGCCATCTAGTGAGGGGATGAACAATTAAACGTACTTTAGTGAATATACTATAATTTAAAATTAAGGGGACGACGGTACTTTCTTAATTTAATAGCTAAATGACTGGTACCGCCATCTAGTGGTGGGAAAAATAACAAATAGTTAAAGTATTTTATATTCTAGTTGTATTTTAGAATTAAATGGAGAATTATTTGAAAGAAAAATAATAATATGTGGATTTGAACTCAGCAAAAGGTGCTCGCGGTCAACAGATTTTACACAAGCACTTTATCCGTTTGACCGCGACTACCTAAAGGATTGTGTTATATTTAAAATAGTCTATCATTTTGTGAATACGTATAGTACATACTACCAAATATAGAAAAGTCTAGAAGCTTCTGGAACGGGTGACTAAGAAGTAACTGTACCCATAAGACAGTAAGATAACAGAGTTAAACACTGACTAGACAAAATACGTAGTACCAAAGATTGAAAAGTCTAGAAGCCTCTGGAACGTGTGAGAATATGACTAAGGATTATATTTTTGCACGTGTAGGTTAAAGAGAAGGAACGATACAAGGAGTCATCGACAAAAGTGACTCAAAAGAAAATTAAAGATTAGCTTAAACTACCGAAGTACACGTGTTGTGGTATCTGAAAATGTAAGGGACCAAACAAAAGAAAGTGATTATACTGTTTAATAACTAAGAGGCTTTTAAAAGCAGAGTTGAACTTGTTTCTTGGGTCTTTGAATAAAACTTTGCTTTTCTGGATTTTTGCCCTTCTACTGTGTTTAGATACGTCATGGATTCTAGTGATATTAGACCTGCAAATATAATGCGTACAGACAAAGAACAATGTTTTCAGAAATGCTGTAGATATTCTTTATGCTATAAATATGGTAAATTGTTTACAAATTGTGATGGTTGGGTATATTTAAGTCGATTGGAAAACGAATTAACGCATTTAAAGAAAGAGGAAACTACTATAGAAATTTACGGTAAAAAACATACTGTGCCTTGACAACTTGTAGCATACGGAGACGAATGTATAAGCTATACCTTTAGTGGATCTTGTATTGCAGCCAAGCCCTGGTCTCCTTTACTGTTGGAAATAAAGGGTGAAGGGGAACGAATAATTGGTGCAAGATTTAATTTTGTGTTGGTGAACCGTTATAAAGACGGTGAGGACTGTATAGGTGCACATAAAGACAACGAGAAGGACTTGGATCTTAATTCACCCTTAGCGTCTGTTTCATTTGGACAAAAAAGACAGTTTGTGTTTTCAAGTAAGATCTACAACTCTTGAAAAATTGTTCTGGAAAATGGAAGCTTGCTTGTAATCCATCCAACCAATTTTGGTTGCATAGCTTGCATAAATAATTCTAAAACATATTGAAAGAAGTCATATCGTGAAACAAAGTAAACTATACAGGGTGTTTCAGTGAACCGTTTCAGAACTTCTAAGAGGGGTAGGGTACATCCTGACAACTCGAAATCATATAGCAATGTGCGATCGGAAATGCTTTCCTGAAGCGGTGTTGTACACAGAAGCACCGTAAAGAAAAGAGACCGTAAGTGAGAAATCGTTTTAATAATACATGAAAAGAAGCAAAAGGTACATGGATTAAAGTAAGTGTTCGAAGTTTCTTCCACGGGCTACAATGCACGCCTCATATCTTCGACGCATGGACATCCGAACATACTGGAATACTCAAGGCATATCTCGAATTTCTCCGGCAGCTACTGCAATTCTTGCAACCAGCTCCTCAACATTGTCAACAGGGGTGTCATAAACTAGCGATTTCAGATGACCCCAGAAATAAAAATCAAGACATGATAGGTCGGGTGACCGAGCAGGCCAACGCACGGGACCACCACGTCCGCTCCACTGCTGACCAAATGTGACATCCAGGTAGTTACGAACATCTCCGCTATAATGGGCAGGGGCTCCATCGTGTTGGAACCACATTGTCTGTTGCGTCGATGCAGAAATCTGTTCATCTCTCAAAAGTTGTGGCAATACTTGCTGCAGAAAGAGCAAGTAGTTAGGTCCGGTTAGACGAGACGGTAACAGGTAAGGTCCGATGAGGTGATCTCCCATAATACCGGCCCATACATTGACCGAAAATCGAATCTGTGCTGCACGACGTCGTATTGCATGCGGGTTCTCGACCGCCCAGATAGGGTCGTTATGCGTGTTGAAAATTCCTTCCCTTGTGAAGGATGCCTCATCGGAAAACAACACTTCAGCAGGAAAAGGGGGATTTGTAGCACATTTTCCAAGGTACCACTGTGCGAAAGCAATACGAGGTGCATAATCCTCCGGTTGCTGTGTCTGGACACGTTGCACGTGAAACGGGTGCATGTCTTCTTCTCGGAGAATCCTCCAGACGCTGCAATGGGAAACTCCGACTGCGTTTGCTACACTTCGTGTACTCGTTCTTGGATTCCCCTGTACAAGCTGCAGCACATTCTGTTCGACGTCTGCAGTCCGTGCTGTTCTTACCCTGTCCCTGTCAGCTCTTTCTAATGAACCTGTCTCAGCTAACCTCTGGTGCAGTCTTGCAAAGAAATTATGACTGGGGATACGCCTCGTCGGATATCGTTCCGCGTACAAACGCTGTGCGGCTGGCCCACTACAATTTGCAGCCCCGTACGCCAAATGCATATCGGCTAACTCTGCGATCGTGTAATCATCCATCCTACTAACTTGACGTTCTTGTGCGAAATGAAGATTCCCTACACGAAAGCTCGGGATTTTCGCACAACGCCATCTACCGCGTCAGGAAAGCATTTCTGACTGCCCATTGGTATATGATTTTGGTTCGTTAGGATGTACCCTACCCCTCTTAGAAGTTCTGAAACGGTTCACTGAAACACCCTGTATAACTCTTTTTAATTGAGAAAAAAAAAACAGGATTCATATATTTTACTCAAAGTAATGCATTATAGTAAAAACAAAAGAATATATTTTTTACATGCCTGCATTTTTTAAGAGAAAAATATTTCCTATGAGCCAGTGATTAAATGCCGTCACCTCAGCTTTTGGGCAATGCAAATGATTTTTGAGATGACCACATGATAGTTTTTGGATCTCTTTGTTGCTGCTTAGAGCACATAGTGCATCGAAATTTGGACACCCAAAGTGTTCCAAGTTGATGTTTGGAATATTCAAGGCATCTAAGCTTTCTTTCTCAACACAACCACCTTTGTAAGCAACTAGGTACTGAGAGACACTCTTTGTCTGCTTGTACAATTCCAAAAGTTTAGAGTCTAGACTTTCTTAGGGATACACGTTTTCCCATGCTCTGGGACAGAAAGGAAGTCCACACACGTAATTTTCAACATGTCGCACAGTTTTACGATCTTTGACACTAAGTTTATACTTATAAGGCGATAGGTTAAAACGAATACTTGCAGCTACTTGCGATTTAGCGATGCATCCGTATTCACGTACTAAGAAACCTTCGTTAGTTTGAAATCCATCAAAATCCACATATGTGCAAATGTTAAACATTGCTATTGAAAAGCGTTAAATGTTCGTGGAAAAATAATTGCAAACTGGAGACACAAAGAACTGAACTATATAACACCATACACTTACTATATAGTAAGGTTATCCGTACTTTAGTCTTTTACCTTTTGTGAGTAACAATAAACTCGTAAGTGAAGAATGTACTCAGAAAACACGTGCTTGTGATAATGTGACAAGTAAAACATTATATTGTAATACAGGATTTAAACAAAAGGGGGTATGCTTAAATGTGCATGTAAATTGTTCTTTTTTTGCTCTATCACGTAGATGAACTGAATACAATTCAATTCGGTGACTAAACTTGAGCAAGAAAAAAATATGTAACCAAATATAATTTATTTTCGAGGAACTTGTTTTTTACTTTCTTTAAAGTATACTGATTTCTCTTGATTATGCTGTTTTATTTTTCCAAATTTACATCAGCAAATTGAATTACTTATTTATGGGCACAAATATTTGCCTTTTGTTGAACAGAAATTAGTATCTTTGACTAGTATCAGGTTTTTTTTAAATTGACGAAGATAACCTTTATGAGGGGATTTAACTCAATAGGCCCTATAATTTTACACTTAGGAGTAACAGAGCAGTATAGTTTTTAGGAAAATAAATAACCATTATGTGTGTAAATTTGAAGCCAAAATTTCCAAGCATGTCTATACTTAATAAACGCCTATCTACTTTTAGAGATTGGCCACGCACAAACTTTGACATTTGGGACCTGGACGAAAACGGATTGTTTTATACGGGTGTATCGGACAGGGTCAGGTGTTATTGGTGTGGCGAAGGGCTTGTGCAAATTGGCAAAAAGATGATGTAGTGAGACTCGAACACATAAAGTTTTATCCAAAATGTTTGGTAGTCCAACAACAGCAAATGATTGCTGACCCTAAATAAAAAAGAACACCAACAGATAAAATTGTACAGGTGGATGAAATCAAGAATAATACCAATGGTTTAATAAAACCCTATGTAAAACATTACACCTCAAACAACGACAAAGACGTACGACTTTGTAAAATTTGTTTAGAATCAGAAATGGATGTTACTTTACAGCCTTGCGGTCATCTGGTGACATGCATGAGATGTACGAAAGGTCTCTTAACGTGGTCCTATGTGCCGAACCAATATTTTACATAAAATTAAAACGTACATTTCTTACTAAACGTTATCTACCATTTATAAATTCAAATAGTAGATGCAATTTTTAATGACTAACTGAACATGGCGTGAAAGAATTCCATAAGAGTGGTATTTTGAGTTTAATGTTATTAAAGTAACACATGTGCGGCAGCAAAAAACTGGTAAGGAGGTTCGATACTTCTAAAATAATTATAAGACTTTCTATCAAGGACTTGTGGTAAAATCGTGTAGGAAAGACTTATACCTCTTCTAAATATCATAAATATAATAACTATTTTACTTATCTGTTGTTTGTTCATTACATGCTAAACCTATTTTGGATAGAGGAATTTTAAAGTGAATTAAAAAGGAGTTACAAATCGCTTTAAGAAAGATGTGTGTAAAAGTACTATGTTAATAAAGCCGCGTCCACACCGGAGAAGCAGAGCAAAACATGGATGATTGATTAACCCCGGAGACAGGTTTGATTGGCAGCTCGTTCAGTGTAGACGGTGAATGAACATTTTGAGCACGAGCAAAGTGATCCGCTTCTTGTCGGTACATCAAAAGAAAGCAAGTGCTTGTGCTCGCTCTATTTGGACGGCGTTTTTTCGTTCCCTTGCTCGACGTTCAATCAATCACCAGGGTCATCGTTAAGATTCGGGTCGGGGATCTGAACATAGAAATACTTATTTTTCTTCAGATTTTAAAGTGATAATTGATTCAGACCGTTCTTAAACAGTACGATGGGTGTATATGGATTTTTTTGTGTCATTAGTATAAATGATACAGGAAATCTCACATGCTATCTTGAATAGAGAAAGAACATTTTCAAGATCAAATGTCTAGCACATCCAGTGATGGCAATATGAATACGTTTTGTCGAAATAGGCCGAATTGAATGAAACATTCAATATTATGTAACATATTATGAGTGGAATATTCAGTAAGAAATTTTTATCTTGTTAATTGAAATAATCTGCTTAATAATAATAATTTTGTGCCGACCAACCGGTATAGTGGTAAATGTGTTAGCCTCTAGATCGGAAGGTTCCTGTTTCAAATCCGGTGTTCGGGCAAGGATGTTTGTAAGCGTATGGTGTAGAGGCGCTGGTGCACCTTAAATCTGTCGTGGCCGAGAGTCCTCACTTTGGGTTGTTGTGGACATTTGGAGAGTGGGGTGTTAGCTCAGTTGTTGCTTCGTCATCCGATAGTTGTTCAAAAATTACGACGTGTTGTCCTCGAATCTTTCCCTTAAGGGATTGATCTCGGACCGTCGTCAATAGCCCGTTGTGTTGCTCTAGTACGACGTTAATTAAAAACTACCAATTACCTTTAATAATAATTTTTCAAGTACGTATGTATAGAAACTTTGAAGAGGAACATCAAACTCGTGAAGGAATCTCCAGTTGCCAAGAAGCGTAAAGTTATTGCCAACCTTTCTCTTGCAGGTATAGCACTTCTATATTTTTAGTGCCCTTCTTCCTTATTTTCGGTTAAGTCAAAGCAAGTAGATATTCAAAGTCTTCCATTGACATTCGACAAAAATTTCTGGATTGTCCACCAGCAAATAAATCCTTCATAAGACGAATCCCGCCACATGCTTCTCGACTTTCCATCATGGGTATCACCCAATATCGCCTTTTTTGTGAACTTTTCTTCCTATTTCTCTTTAATAAATCGTTATGCACTCGCGATTATACGCCGACTTCGTAAAGAACGGGACATTTAAACAATTTGCTTTAAACAACGAATTTACAGTTTAGCTTCAACACACAACCAACCAGATTGATCGCGAGCAGATGGAACAATTTGTGCCCGAGCTGTCGAACCAGGAAAAAGAGAGAGAGATTGATTAACCACGGAGACAGGTTTGGTTAATCAATCTCTCTCTCTCTTTTCCCTGGTTCGACAGCTCGGGCACAAATTGTTCCATCTGCTCGCGATCAATCTGGTTGATTGTGTGTTGAAGCTAAACTGCAAATTCATTGTTTAAAGCAAATTGTTTAAATGTCCCGTTCTTTACGAAGTCGGCGTATAATCGCGAGTGCAGCGTATACTATCATAGACGATTTATTAAAGAGAAATAGGAAGAAAAGTTCACAAAAAATGCGACATTGGGTGACACCCGTGATGGAAAGTCGAGAAGCTTGTGGCGGGATTCGTCTTATAAAGGATTTATTTGCTGGTGGACAATTCAAAAATTTTTGTCGAATGTCAATGGAAGACTTTGAATAATTACTTGCTTTGACTGAACCGGAAATAAGGAAGAAGGACACTAATTATTGAAGTGCTACATCTGCAAGAGAAAGGTTGGCAAGTGGAGATTACTCCACGAGTTTGATGTTCCTCTTCAAAGTTTCTATACATAGGTACTTGCAAAATTATTATTAAAGGTAATTGGTAGTTTTTAATTAACGTCGTACTAGAGCAACACAACGGGTTATTGACGACGGTCCGGGATCAGTCTCTTAAGGGAAAGATCCGAGGACAACACCTCGTAATTTTGAACCACGATCAGATGACGAAGCAACACCTGAGCTGGCACCCCACTCTCCAAACTTCCACGCCAACCCAACGTGAGGACTTTCGGTCACGACAGATTTAAGGTGCACCAGCCGCCTCTACACCATACGCTTTCAAACATCCTTGCCCGGACCCGGATTTGAACCAAGAACCTCTAGAGGCTAACACCTTTACCACTATACCGGTTGGTCGGGACAAAATTATTATTATGAAGCAGATTATCTCAATTAACAAGATAAAAATTTCTTACTGAATATTTCACTCATAATCTATATATATAATTCTCTTACGTGGCACGCAAAAAAGACGTTATTTGTTTTCGCGTTTTAGCAACATTGTACGATTCTTTGTTTATACCAAAGCCTCGCGCTTCAATTGAATTTATAGCGTTATCGGATGAAATTTTATTGAGAAAAAAAATGAATTTTAGTCGAGCTGTTGCAGTAAATAATACAAATCAAAGAAAACGGAGGATCTTTTCATGGTCATTTTTAAAAAAAGGTCCGTTTCGGGGCAAACTATTATAGTTCAACAAGACGCTTGCATTACAACTTTCGACAACAAACTCAATGAAAAAGCGTGGGTGGCTCGAGTGCTGGGTAAATGTACACAGAACCAACATGCTGAGTTTCAATTTCCAAATCAACGCTCACATTTCGCGTCAAAATTTGCTCAAAGTTTCCATTTGAATTCTGATTCCAGAGGTACTGTAAATATCTTTTCTGAAAAACAACATAAAATTTTGATTTAAAAAATATTTTTTTGGAATATCATATTTTGTAAACAATTCCTTCTGCTAGGACACATGTCTTCATTGATGTGAGCGAAGCGAGCATAAGTTCGCGCAGCGAACCAATGAGGATTGCGAAGCAATCCTCTGGGGGTTGGCGAGCGTTAGCGAGCAGGGGGCGGGCCCCCTAGTATGTTACATAATATTGAATGTTTCATTCAATTCGGCCTATTTCGACAAAACGTATTCATATTGCCAGTGCGAGAATTTAAAATTTTCTTCAATTGCAAAAAAGTTGAAATACATTTTAACTAGCATCCTCTTTTTTATCTTAAATTTAGAAGTTCAAGAAATTTAGAAGAAGTTTAAATTGCAAAGTTCCCCATTACCACTCTTCGTCTAAATACACATGGATGGACACATCAATTTTGACATTAATATGGGCATGTTACATTTTCACAATTAAGTTTTAAACGCCTACGATATTTGGCAAAACACAATGTTTACAAATGTACTATTTAAATAATAGTATGAAATATATTAAGTAGAGCTCTTACCTTTTAACTTGCAAGAAATAATGTAGAACTGTTAAATTTAAAAACAACAAACTCGAACTGTTAAAAAGCGGTACAACTGTCAGTGAAACAGAACTAGATGAGAACACTTCACAAACTACGGACTAACGTACTTAAAGTAATGGGGGACAGGTTTGGATATTCAACGGTATAATTACACTATATTTGTGAGGATAAATGATTTGAGGTTCCTATTATGTTTTCGGTGCTGATGAAGTCCGAATTAGTTGATTAACTTCAATGACTATAATGGTTTATGCTTCAAATGTAATAATCATTTGTACACCTTTTAAACAGCATTCTCCTTTACAATCTATTTATTAATGAGTAACATATTTGCACCTGTGTGGTAGTTTAGTCACGCGGCCATTAAAACAATTGAAATAGTTGAACTAGAAAATGAAACGATACCTTCCCGATTCAAATAATTAAGTTCATCAAGTATTGCGCGCCCCCAATCACTGGATGGGCTAGACATTTGATCTTGAAAATGTTCTTTCTCTATTCAAGATAGCATGTGAGATTTCCTGTATCATTTATACTAATGACATTAAAAAATCCATGCACACCCATCATACTGTTTAAGAACGGTCTGAATCAATTATCACTTTAAAATCTGAAGAAAAAAAAGTATTTCTATGTTCAGATCCCCGACCCCCGACCCGTTTCTTAACAATGACCCCGGTGATTGATTGAACGTCGAGCAAGGGAACGAAAAATCGCCGTCCAAATAGAGCGAGTACAAGCACTTGCTTTCCTTTGATGTACCGACAAGAAGCGGATCATTTTTCTCGTGCTCAAACTGTTCATTCACCGTCTACACTGAACGAGCTGCCAATCAAACCTGTCTCCGGGGTTAATCAATCATCCATGTTTTGCTCTGCTTCTCCGGTGTGGACGCGGCTTTACCCTCCCGCCATAAAGCCGCGTCCACACCGGAGAAGCAGAGCAAAACATGGATGATTGATTAACCCCGGAGACAGGGTTGGTGAATCAATCTCTCTGGTTTTTCTGGTTTGACAGCTCGGACACAAAATGTTCCATGTGCTCGCGATCAATCTGGTTGGTTGTGTGTTGAAGTTAAACTGCAAACTTATTGTTTGAAGCAAATTGTTTTAAGGTCCCGTTCTTTACGAAGTCGGCGCATAATCGCGAGTGCAGCGTATATTATCATTAAAGATTTATTAAGAAGGAATAGGAAGAAAAGTTCCCAAAAAAGGCAACAATGGGTGACACCCGTGATGGAAAATATTCTCAGGAGCCAAAAGACTGAAAATGTATACGTCTTTACTGAATGTTTCACTCATATGTTCCAACATATTGAATGTCTCTTTCAATTCGGCATTTTTCGGTAAAATGTATTAATATTGCAGAGCAACAATTTTAAATTTTCTTTAATTGTAAAAAAGTTTAAATACATTTTAAATACATTTTAAATATCCACCTCTTATTTATCTTAAACTAGCCACTGCGTGGTGATTGCTAAGAATTCCCATTTGGTTTGCGAAGCCTATTGGATAACAGCAATCATGGCATTGGTTTGCCTCACAAACCAAATGGAAATTCGTAGCCTATTGGAATGGATCCCCAGCAAATTCTAATTTGATTTGCTTCGCAAACCAAATTATGAATATTATGAACTATGATTTGCTTCTCAAACAAACACCTCGGGTAACGCCGTAATGACCTCGTCATTGCCAAATTCGAATTGCGAAGAGATCCAATCGGCGTGACGTCACAATCTCTTGCGAAAATATAAATATTTAATTGAAAAATTATTTATTAAAAGAAAATCAAATGGAAGGTAGAGATTTAGGGGTTTAGATTTTATTCAGATTTTAAAACTGTTGAAATTTTCATCTGTCTTTAACGATCCCGATTTTACAAAAAAGTACTTAACAATGCCAGTCAATATGTTTTTTTTTATTTGTTTTGCTTTTCTTCGCTGTGAAATGGTTTGAGCGTAGGAAATAAAATCTGTGATATCTCGAATCAAACGAAAATCATTCTTCACAGAAAGTGGCGTTCGTGTTGGAAAAAATATAAGTCTCAATTTAAAATTATTCATTTATCGAAAATCATATTTTTAGGTATAGATCTAATGTGAAATTTTCCGCAGATTTCATATCCGTTGAAAACTGTACTCTATCTTTTACGATCAAGGAGATAAAAAAAAGAACTACGTAAATAAAGTTTAAACTTTATTTGTTTTTTTAGTCTGTTGACAAATCTTTCTCCGCAAAATGAAAACGGAAGCGGAAAAAATACATTTAGAATCTGCTAACTTTTTATGCAACTGTTATTCCAAAGACAATAATAATTAAATTCCAATAAATTATTTTTTAAATGTTTTAGATTGAATTTTAAAATTCAGGCTGGACACAAAAGTTGCAAAAACTTCGGACTACCCGTGTGCCAAATTTCATTATTGTAAGTGCAATAGATTAGTCCGGACATTGCGTAGTGGAGGTCGGACACTTCATTTTATAATAGCAGAGATTTGCCGTGCAAAGTTCCCCAAGACCACTAATATAGACCATCTAAATACACATGGATGGACACATCAATTTTGACACTAATATGGGCAGATTACATTTTCACAACTAAGTTTTAATCGTCAACTATGTATAGCAAAACACACAATGCTTACAAATAGACTACTTAAATAATAGTATCACTTTAAAATCCGAAGAAATCTAAATATTTCTATGTTCCGATCCCCGACCCGTTTCTTAACGATGACCCCGGTGATTGATTGAACGTCGAGCAAGGGAACGAAAAAACGCCGTCCAAATAGAGCGAGCACGAGCACTTGCTTTCCTTTGATGTACCGACTAGAAGCGGATCATTTTGCTCGTGCTCAAAATGTTCGTTCACCGTCTACACTGAACGAGCTGCCAATCAAACCTGTCTCCGGGGTTAATCAATCATCCATGTTTTGCTCTACTTCTCCGGTGTGGACGCGGCTTAAGAAAGCTGGAAATAAGTATTCATATTTTGAATTATTTTCCTTTTTATTTTCTAACTGATTTTTTACTGCATAACTTTTTCTTTTTTATTGTTCTTAATAAACTTTATTTTGCTTTTTCCTTTTTTTTTAAACACCGTAATTTTTTTTTTTTGTTACTGCTTAACTTTTTTTTTTGCTGTTAAACTTTTTTTTACTGTTTATTAATTTTTTTACTGTTAAACTTTTTTCATACTTTGTTTCGTTACTACTCAACTTTTTTTTTCATTTTTTTCACTGTTTATTTTTTTTTTAATTGTTTAATTTTTTTTTAACAAAAGGAAACGTTTTTTAACGAAAAAAACTTCCTACCTCCAAGTAGGAAGTAGGCGGTAGGAGTTTTTTTTCGCTCCTACTAGGTCTGTTTAAAATTTCTGTTCATCTCACCAACTATTCTATGACATCACATGTCATAGAATAAAAAAGATGTCCAAAAGATAAAAAGGTCGTTTCTACCTTTTTATCTCTTGGACAACCCTTTTTTATCACTTGGTTAGTTGAAGCTATTTGTTGAAAACGTCAAAAAGCTCAAAGCTCTTAAAATGATGTGTTTTACAAACCAACTCAAAGCGTGTAAAAGAATGCAATTCAACGATCAGGCGTTTCCAGAGGAAAGCTTAAATTTGTCAATGCAATCACTTCCAGACAATATGTTTCACTTTGGCGAATATTTATTGGTGCTAATTAACAACTCCAATGGCTCCACACGTGTCCACATACGTAAATTTACTTTAGGTAAACACAGTGTCTTGCAACCAACGAAGGAATGTGTTTCTATGCATCCGAAAACATGGTATATTCTTATGGAGAAGGTGGGCAAAAAATAGAGAAGGAAGTCTTCCTTTGTAAAGCGTCTGATGCTGAAAAAATGGACTTGGTTTTGCAACGTGTATTTCAGAAAAAAAACCATTGTTTTCAGTTCTCGCCCCATTGTGTGTGTTTATGAATTCTGATCAGTATTTTAAATTGTGCGAATTCTACGCTAATGTGTCAGATGTATTGAAAATATCGCTTTTGACGTATTTGCTGCCATACTAAGTGAAACTGGAAATCAAAAATGGTTTTCCTGGTGAAAGCTACAAACTTTACTGCAGTAATACTGATAAATCGGATTGTTGGAGAGAAGTTATAGTTTCTCTCTGCAAGTACCCCTAAAGGAAATTGTGGTAAAAAATATTACTATTCTTTTTGATTGCTTAGGTTGTAAGAATGAAATTGTCAATCAATCTGTACATGCTTGTATGAAGATGAGTGTTGACGAACGCTTTTGCGAATATTTCACCCTTTGTTTATGTGCTGTTAACTGGAAAGAGTTTGCTATTAATTTTGTAATAGAGAGCAATAAAATGTTAACTTTTATGACATAATATTAGAGGGCAACTTTTTTTGAGAATTTGAATACAACAGATATTTTCAATACTGTTAGAGAAATGTATGTACAAGACTTGTAAGACATGTATGTTATAACAATTATATTAACTGTTTTACCGATTCTTATGTTTTCAATAAATATTTTATCTTCAATCCAGTGTTGTCAAAAAAAATATTCTACACAACAATAATAGTATTTTTTTGATAATGTTAAAAAAAATTAAGCAATTAAAAAAATTAAACAGTGAAAAAAAATTAAAAAGTTAAGTAGTAACAAAACAAAGTATGAAAAAAAAGTTTAACAGTAAAAAAAAAATAACAGTAAAAAAAAAAGTTTAACAGCAAAAAAAAGTTAAGCAGTAACAAATAAAAAGTTACAGTGTTTAAAAAAAAAGGAAATTGCAAATTAAAGTTTATTAAGAACATTAAAAAAGAAAAAGTTATGCAGTAAAAAATCAGTTAGAAAATAAAAAGGAAAAATTTTCAAAATATGAATAGTTATTTCAAGCTTTCTTACATTAACAGAGTGCTTTTACACACATCTTTCTAAAAGCGATTTGTAACTCCTTTTTAAGGCACTTTAAAATTCCTCTATCCAAAATAGGTTTAGCATGTAATGAACAAACAACAGATAAGTAAAATAGTTATTATATTTAGAAGAAGTTTAAGTCTTTCCTACACGATTTTACCACAAGTCCTTGATAGAAAGTCTTATAATTATTTTAGAAGTATCGAACCTCCTTACCAGTTTTTTGCTGCCGCACATGTGTTACTTTAATAACATTAAACTCAAAATACCACTCTTATGGAATTCTTTCACGCCATGTTCAGTTAGTCACTAAAAATTGCATCTACTATTTGAATTGATAAATGGTAGATAACGTTTAGTAAGAAATGTACGTTTTAATTTTATGTAAAATATTGGTTCGGCACATAGGACCACGTTAAGAGACCTTTCGTACATCTCATGCATGTCACCAGATGACCGCAAGGCTGTAAAGTAACATACATTTCTGATTCTAAACAAATTTTACAAAGTCGTACGTCTTTGTCGTTGTTTGAGGTGTAATGTTTTACATAGGGTTTTATTAAACCATTGGTATTATTCTTGATTTCATCCACCTGTACAATTTTATCTGTTGGAGTTCTTTTTTATTTAGGGTCAGCAATCATTTGCTGTTGTTGGACTACCAAACATTTTGGATAAAACTTTATGTGTTCGAGTCTCACTACATCATCTTTTTGCCAATTTGCACAAGCCCTTCGCCACACCAATAACACCTGACCCTGTCCGATACACCCGTATAAAACAATCCGTTTTCGTCCAGGTCCCAAATGTCAAAGTTTGTGCGTGGCCAATCTCTAAAAGTAGATAGGCGTTTATTAAGCATAGACATGCTTGGAAATTTTGGCTTCAAATTTACACATAATGGTTATTTATTTTCCTAAAAACTATACTGCTCTGCTACTCCTAAGTGTAAAATTATAGGGCCTATTGAGTTAAATCCCCTCATAAAGGTTATCTTCGTCAATTTTTAAAAAACCTGATACTAGTCAAAGATACTAATTTCTGTTCAACAAAAGGCAAATATTTGTGCCCATAAATAAGTAATTCAATTTGCTGATGTAAATTTGGAAAAATAAAACAGCATAATCAAGAGAAATCAGTATACTTTAAAGAAAGTAAAAAACAAGTTCCTCGAAAATAAATTATATTTGGTTACATATTTTTTTCTTGCTCAAGTTTAGTCACCGAATTGAATTGTATTCAGTTCATCTACGTGATAGAGCAAAAAAAGAACAATTTACATGCACATTTAAGCATACCCCCTTTTGTTTAAATCCTGTATTACAATATAATGTTTTACTTGTCACATTATCACAAGCACGTGTTTTCTGAGTACATTCTTCACTTACGAGTTTATTGTTACTCACAAAAGGTAAAAGACTAAAGTACGGATAACCTTACTATATAGTAAGTGTATGGTGTTATATAGTTCAGTTCTTTGTGTCTCCAGTTTACAATTATTTTTCCACGAACATATAACGCTTTTCAATGGCAATGTTTAACATTTGCGCATATGTGGATTTTGATGGATTTCAAACTAACGAAGGTTTCTTAGTACGTGAATACGGATACATCGCTATAAAATCGCAAGTAGCTGCAAGTATTCGTTTTAACCCATCGCCTTATAAGTATAAACTTAGTGTCGAAGATCGTAAAACTGTGCGACATGTTGAAAATTACGTGTGTGGACTTCCTTTCTGTCCCAGAGCATGGGAAAACGTGTATCCCTAAGAAAGTCTAGACTCTAAACTTTTGGAATTGTACAAGCAGACAAAGAGTGTCTCTCAGTACCTAATTTCTTACAAAGGTGGTTGTGTTGAGAAACAAACGCTTAGATGCCTTGAATATTCCAAACATCAACTTGGAACTCTTTGGGTGTCCAAATTTCGATGCACTATGTGCTCTAAGCAGCAACAAAGATATCCAAAAACTATCATGTGGTCATCTCAAAAATCATTTGCATTGCCCAAAAGCTGAGGTGACGGCATTTAATCACTGGCTCATAGGAAATATTTTTCTCTTAAAAAATGCAGGCATGTAAAAAATACGTTCTTTTGTTTTTACTATAATGCATTACTTTGTGTAAAATATATGAATCCTGCTTTTTTTTCCCAATTAAAAAGTGTTATATAGTTTACTTTGTTTCAGTATGACTTCTTTCAATATGTTTTAGAATTATTTTTCAATATGTTTTATAACAATTCGTTTTTTGCAGAGATTGTTTGAAGAATACATAAAATTCATACTTAAACATTATTTTAATGTTTTAATCAATATTTGTTCATTTAAAAATTAATTAGTATTTAAAATTTTCCCCTCTGTTTTTAATTTTACTCATGTATAAAACTATCAGTGGTGTGAGTAAATCTTTAGATTATGCATTAATTATCAAGAAAGGGCAAGAATTTATTTTGCTTAGCAGCCTTAAAATGTACAAATTATTTTCAAAAATAACAAAAACCCACTTACTATCCATTTAACGTTGCAATGTAGTACATCTAAAATTATAAAATACCTATACAAAGTATCTTGTAAAATACTTGTACAAAATTGGCATTTGACTCTGCAATTTAAAATGCATAATATACACAAGGTTTTCAAGTAAGTAAAAAGAAGTTCATATATGTTTAGTAAAATGTATGGTTTGCAAGAGCATTAGAAAAAAGAACATTTAATTTAGAACTTCAAGGACTAAAAGTTCATTAATAATCATTTTCACTACTTCAAATGTACAAGTAAACATCTTCGTAGTATGTGCCTTGCAAAGTTTCAACTAAAGGTAAAAAATATTTTGCTTTTACAGGTTTCTTCTTAATTTTTTTCTTACAAAAAAAACACGCTTTAAGAAATCAAACTGCTAAATGTCTTAATTGTAAATTGAAAAGAATTTTTTTTTTTTTTTTTTTTGTAATCTGCATTTAATTTTTTTTTTAATAATAGGTAATTTATATGTTTCAATCGTATTTTTTCAAAATCATTATTAAAATATGTGTAATAATATCTAATTTTTGTGTAAAAGCATATTAATATTTTACAATAAATCAAAGAAAATTTCATTTAAAAAAGTTTGTAAATCTAAAAAATTGAATCATTTAATTTTAGACAGATAATAATAATTATGACAAATAATAATTATACAGATAATAATAATTAAAAAATAACATATGGTTTAGATTTCAATACGATTATAACTTCTTCAAATGTACAAGGAATCATCTGCGTTTCTACTCATTTGTTAAGGTCATCAAATCTTGTAAATTTAATGAACTTTGTTCTACTGTTTCTTTGTTTAATCAACTTACTTCTGTAAGTCCCATTTGTACTTCTGTGGTATATGGGTGAGTTTTCTTTAGTTAAATTTAAAAAAATTTACAAGGAAACATGTTCATAGTATGGGTTTTGCAAAGTTTTCAAAATAAATAAAAAAGATTTTTGTATTTTTACTTAAGTGTACAGTATTTAAAAATAAATTCTGCAATAAAATATGTGCAATAGCATCTAATGTATAATTAGTGTTTAAGTAAAAGCATCTAAATTAAAACACACATAAATATTTATAGCAAATAAAATTTCATTTCATATCTTGCATTGTAAAAGACACAAATTATAAAACTAGTATTTAATTTTTTTTAAATCCAAAATACAGTGCATGTGGTAAGACACGCATAAATGTTTCTTTAAAATAACAATAAGATGTAAGTATAAAAAATAATATTCACAAAGGCATAAATATTAATTGTAACGGTTTCCAAATATCGTTTAGTGTACATCCCTATTTACACTGTGTTCCAGTTCAGAGGTTCATATGGGGATTATCACTAATTTATACAAGAATATTTCGAAACGTTAAGTTAATTCTAAGGCATAATGCATTTCCACGGGGCAAGCTGTGCAAACAAAATTGGTTTGTTGGATTACAAGCAAGCTTCCATTTTCCAGAACAATTTTTAGAGAGTTGTAGTTCTTTCTTGAAAACACAAACTGTCTTTTTTGTCCAAATGAAACAGACGCTACGGGTGAATTAAGATCCAAGTCCTTCTCGTTGTCTTTATGTGCACCTATACAGTCCTCACCATCTTTATAACGGTTCACCAACACAAAATTAAATCTTGCACCAATTATTCGTTCCACTTCACCCTTTATTTCCAACAGTAAAGGAGACCAGGTTTTGACTTCAATACAAGATTCACTAAAGGTATAGCTTATACCTTCATCTCCATATGCTACAAGTTGTCGAGACACAGTATGTTTTTTACCGTAAATTTCTATAGCAGTTTCCTCTTTCTTTAAATACGTTAATTCGTTTTCCAATCGACGTAAATATGCCCAACCATCACAATTTGTAAACAATTTATCATATTCATAGCATAAAGAATCTTTGCAGTATTTCTGAAAACACTGTTCCTTGTCTGTACGCATTTTATTTGCAGGTCTAATATCACTAGAATCCATGACGTATCTAAACACAGTAGAAGGGCAAAAATCCAGAGAAGCAAAGTTATTCAAAGACCCAAGAAACAAGTTCAACTATGATTTTAAAAGCCTCTTAGTTATCAAACAGTATAATCACTTTCTTTTGTTTGGTCCCTAACATTTTCAGATACCACAACACGTGTACTTCGGTAGTTTAAGCTAATCTTTAATTTTCTTTTGAGTCACTTTTGTCGATAACTCCTTGTATCGTTCCTTCTCTTTAACCTACACGTGCAAAAATATAATCCTTAGTCATATTCTCACACGTTCCAGAGGCTTCTAGACTTTTCAATCTTTGGTACTACGTATTTTGTCTAGTCAGTGTTTAACTCTGTTATCTTACTGTCTTATGGGTACAGTTATTTCTTAGTCACCCGTTCCAGAAGCTTCTAGACTTTTCAATATTTGGTAGTATGTACTATACGTATTCACAAAATGATAGACTATTTTAAATATAACACAATCATTTAGGTAGTCGTGGTCAAGCGGATAAAGTGCTTGTGTAAAATCTGTTGACCGCGAGCACCTTTTGCTGGGTTCAAATCCACATATTATTATTTTTCTTTCAAATAATTCTCCATTTAATTCTAAAATACAGCTAGAATATAAAATACTTTAACTATTTGTTAGTTTTCCCACCACTAGATGGTGGTTCCAGTCATTTAGCAATTAATTTAAGAAAGTACCGTAGTCCCCTTAATTTTAAATTATAGTATATTCACTAAAGTACGTTTAATTGTTCATCCCCTCACTAGATGACACACCAATTATTCAAGGTCTCAACCCAATTCCCCCATTAGAAGATTAATTATTCAAAATTAAAACCCAAATCCCACCACTCCATAATATTTTCTCAAATCCCAAACAGAAACAACGAACACTGCATTAGTACATTTAAACACCTCCTTCCCTCAAGTGCTCGATGGCTCAACAGTTATCATGTCTGCTTACGGGTCCTATGATTCCCGGTTCGAATACGAGAAAATCCTTTTTAAATTACACCAATAGAATTACTCATCCCACCACCAGATGTCGCTACCAGTCGTTAATCACCATGGAAACTCACCATCAACAACATGACGTCATCTCACCCACCAAAAATTTAAACAAACGTCACCCCTCTTCTTATCAGTAATCACCACAAACTCTTATCTCCCCCCCCCAACATCGTTATCTTATTTCTCCTCCTAAATGTAAACAAACGGCGGCCATCTTGTTTTACAGGCTCAAGAGGCCCATATAGTACTACTTGCGTATTCACCGGACTTAAATCCTATTGAACATGCTTGTTAGGATCTTTGTAGACGTGTTTCACATAGGAATCATCCACCCTAAACTGTGCAGGCGCTCCAAATTGCTTTGAGAGAGGAATGGGACAATATCCCCCAAGCACTCCTCGACAGTTTAGTGGACAGCATGTATAGCAGATGCTAAATGTGCATTAGTGTGCAAGGAGCCCTCACTTCTTACGGAGTAGCTATATCTGTCATGACTCCGGATAGAAAGAACATTTTTTCGAGACTTTGGAAATAGCTCTAAGGTGTAGATATTTATTACTTTTTATTATCTTGCTTTTCCATGTGCCAAAATCTGTAACATTTTGCATTCTACTAAATGTACAGTATCTTAATTAAATATATACAGTTCCGTTTCTTTAATCAAAGAAAATTATTAATTATTTTAAAAATTATATTTGTTCCTTAACAATTGTCAAGCAGTGTAGTATACATATTTACACATGATAAAAATTGAAGAGGAAAACTTATTAGTTGATTACAAAAGCCAAAAACTATAAGAGCAGCTAAATCAAGAATGTATGAATTGTTGCATTAGTTTGATGCGAGTAAAGAAGGGGATGTAACGTCGTAGCGTACAAGTGTTTAGGATAACGGTCTCGTGTCTCGAGGAAGTTTTTTGTCTCCCAAGTGGCTTTGATACTTTGCACCGGCAAACGAAACTGAACTCGGTTAGCTTTTACAGTGTTTAGCTGAGACGTCAGTTTTGCGGTCCGATTATTTGTGAACCAATCCAAATGTGTTTTGCTTCGGAAAATCTTCCTTCCAAAACGTACTGAGCAATGTTCTTTGAAAAAAATATTTGTAAATAGGACGACTGGTGGTTCCGAGAATCAGACAGACAAATAAGCTTTAAAAACAATAACAACTTTAATAACACTGAACAAGGTAACAATCGTCCTGCCACGTTGAGTGTGGTCGAGTAAGTTTACAGAGGTCCTGCCACGTTGAGTGTGGACGAGTAAGTTTACAGAGGTCCTGCCACGTTGAGTGTGGTCGAGTAAGTTTACAGAGGTCCTGCCACGTTGTGTGAGGACGAGTAAGTTTACAGAGGTTCTGTGACGTTGACACCAAAATTATTCAATTCATATAAAAACCTTCTAGATTGAATTTTAAAATTCGCCATGACTCAAAAACTGAAAATAATTCGGACAACCTGTGTGCCAAATCTCATTGCTGTTAGTGCCATAGAATCGTCAGGATATTGCGGCTCCAAACAGACAAACAAACACTTCCTTTTATAATATTAGAGCTGCGTGGCTAGCCCGGCGTTGTCCGTGTCCGTGGTGTTGGTTTATGTAGCAACCAACACCACGGTCAACGCCGTGATGTAAGATATTAATCTGGTGTAAAATTTTCCGCAGATTTCAAAGCCGTTGCAGATATATTCAATTAAAAAATTATTTATTTAAAGAAAATCATATTTTTATATATCAATCTAGACTGAAATTTTCCACAGATTTCAAATCCGTTGAAATTTTTACTTTATATTTAACGGTCTAGGAGACAGAAAAAAGAACTGTGACTATAGTTTAAAGATTTAATCGTCTGGCTGTAAAAACATTCCTCCGGGTTAAATCAAAGCGGTAACGAAAAAAATAATTTTATCCGGTTGCAAAATGAAAGCGGCAACGTAAAAAATAATTTTCTGAGTGTTCTCCGGGTCAATGAAACAACTTGACCTTGCAGTCAGCCTTGGAACCGTGCCATTATAGTAGAAAAGTCAAGATTGGGGTTATTCTTCTATCGCGGAAGAAATGCGTTGAAGAGAGAGAACCAAGCAGAGAATAAAACTATTAAATTCAGTTTAAAATCTTTTAGATTGAATTTTAAATTTTCGCCGCGACTAAAAAAATTGCAAAAAGTTAGGACTACCTGTGTGCCAAATCTGATTGCTGTAAGTGCCATAGAATCGTCAGAATTTTTTTATGACCACGCGCATGTTACAGCAGCTTATATATATTTTGTTGCTTGCTTTCAAGCTGTGTTTCTGCGTGAAAAAAACGCTCTTGTGGCCGTAGCCTGAGGGATTCCGCGGAAGCAGCCCGGTATCTGTATCTTGTAAAATTTTCCGCAGATTTCAAATCCGTTGAAATTTTCGATCTATCTTTACGATTCTGATTTCACAAGTTAAGAACTAAACAATGCCAGTCAAAATGTTCGCTTTGGAATCGTTTTAGCGGAGACTATGCATTTACATTTAATTGCGTAGAGCGGAAGGTGAAAATTTGGTATGGTTCCAAAGGCTGACGCCTAAAGTGACGATTGTGACACGATGTCATGGGGGAAAATAGCAAATTTCAGTCCTTTTTTTCAAATGCAGGAGCGGCAGGAAACAAAGATATAAGGGTGAAAAAAATTTATTGAAGTCATTTTAAAATGTTCCAGATTGAATTTTAAAATTCGCCTCGACCCTGAAATTGCAAAAAGTTTGGACTACCTGTGTACCAAATCCCATTATTGTAAGTGTCATAGATTCATCAGGACTTTGCGTGCTAGAAACAGACAAACACCTCCTTTTATAATACTAGGAGCCTCCGCCCCTGCTCGTTATCGCTCGTCAACCCCCGATGATTGCTGCGCAATCATATTTAGTCCGCTTCGCGAACAATACTTTTCAACAAAGAGGGGGGGGTATTGCTTCACAATCCATCCCCATTTGGATCGCTGCTGGATTGATCCCGGACCTCTAGTACGACGTTAATTGAAGGTTCCCTTCCCATTGCGATATTTATCGCATGCACCCAAGTAACGGAAAATTGCCTACTTTTTTAGCGAGATAAAGCGGATCCGTATATAATCTGACCCCAATACTTTAGCTTTAGAAAACGTTACAAAAATTCTCGGCTTATGCAAGGAAATATAATGTAAATAAAAACAAAATGTTTTTTAAATGTCAAGAACAAAACATCTCATTTCCACATAAAAAAGGAAATATTTTAGCATAACATATTGTTAAAACTCAGAGTAAATCTCATCATAATTTTAAATGTTTTAGCTGATCTGTGTTTGTTGTAATAGTACTTTTTAATTTTTTCAAATTAGATTGTTGCTATGGAAACGGCGACTAAATCTGCCTGTTCTTCTGACAACATTGCAAACTTTCTAGCGAGTACTCTCAAATTTTATGAATGAATTTTTCAAAATATAACTGTGTTTATCGTCTGCGTGGGCTCCAAACTCATTAGCCCGTTGAACCGCAAGACTCGCTATCTACCAATCGCAAAGCTAATAAACCTGAAAGACCGAAAAAAAAAATTTATAAATAAATGGAATAGTCATATAATGGAAATCATATTTTGCCTGTAAATTTGAATGGGTTTAAAATGCGTTCATATTTTATTGAATACATCGACCTTCTTACGAGATAGACGGACTGTATGAACTCCAAGGCCCACTGCACACATCCCGTATTTCAACGTGTGGCAACGCAAGTGCAGTCCGAGATACAAAAGATATACATAGATTCCAAGCAGTCGGAGATACATTAGATTCCAATAGAGTAGTGCACACATACTTCCGGCGCCGCTGCGGCGACGCACGTTCAACTTCCATGCAATTTGTACCACAGTTCCTCTCGCCTCACACGCATTTCTGGTCCCAAGTACCTTGTTTTCAGAAATAAATAGAATATAAATAATAATTAATAAATGGTTGTATCCAGTAACGTCTATTTTGTTTCAAAATGTACTTTTTTACACCAAATAAGCGAAACAAACGAGTTTTCGTCGATAGAATATTTATCGCAAATGGCGCGAAATGAGTACTTGGGTCATTTCACGGTTATGTGTGCATAGTTGGGCTTCTGTGCCACACGTTGAAAAATATGATGAGTGCACCGGGTTTAAGGTCGATGATTAAAAAAGTTATAGCACGTTCCATTTTAAGGTCGATCATTAAAACTGTTATTGCACGTTCCATTTTAAGGTCCATGATTAAAATACTTATTGCACGCTTCCCGATTTATTTTCAAAGTCTTTGCTTGAATTGAAAGAAAGCTCTTCATTTGAGTTGTTTATTTCAAGAGACCAATAGTGATGAGGTTTTATGTTGCAAAGGCCGTACTCGTGAAGCTGTGCCAAACACAAGACAGACAACCATTAATCTTGGTTGAATCGCATCTTTTCGAGAAGACACGGGGGAAACTTTTTCCTACACAGACGAGATGTATACCTAGATAGGAATCTGGTTGAACACAATATTCTTATTAAATAGATTGTTAATTAAAACAAGCTAATTTAATCCTAAATATTTTAAAATACCAAACCAAACGGAAGTAACTTCTTGAAGACTAAGTTATAGTTGAACAAAATATTTTCCAAGTGCAAAGTGATATAGAAAAAGGACTGAAGAACGCCAGTGATAACTTTAATATCTTTTGCATCACTTGAATCCGTTTCGCACGAAATCATTTTGAATTAATCTCGAATCAAACAAAGGTCATTCGAATCTGTTCGCGAGCCGGAAGGCGAAAAAGGTGGCATGGTTCCAAAGGCTAACTGCAATAGTGACGCGAGGTCGAAAAGTCTAAATTTTGATGCTTGTTCATTTGCCGGAAGGAAGAACAGTGAAAAACTATTAAATTCATGTAAAATGTTCTAGATTAAAATTTAAAATTCGCCGCGACACAAAAATTGCAAAAAATTTGGACTATCTGTATGCGAAATACCATTACTGTAAGTGCCGTAGATTTGTGAGGTAATGGTAATGGTAATTTTAGTTAACGTCGTACTAGAGCAACACAACGGGCTATTGACGACGGTCCGGGATCAGACCCTTAAGGGAAATATCCGAGGACAACACCTCGTAATTTTAAACCACGGTCAGATGACGAGGCAACACCTGAGCTGGCACCCCACTCTCCAAACTTCCACGCCAACCCAACGTGAGGACTTTCGGCCACGACAGATTTAAGGTGCACCAGCCGCCTCTACACCATACGCTTAAAAACATCCATGCCCGGACCCGGATTCGAACCAGGAACCTTCCGTTCTAGAGGCTAACGCCTTAACCACTATACCGGTTGGTCGGCATAGATTTGTGAGGACTTTGCAGGCAAGAAACAGACAAACAATTCCTTTTGTAATATTAGAGATAATAATTCTAAAATAATAAGATTAATTAACTGTTTAGTTACACTGTTTGAACAAACCATCGTGTTGCAAAAACTTGTTTGTTCAGAAATAGAGATTAAAGTTTTGGAAAGATGTCTCTAAGTGGTGTACCTAACAAAAACCCTTGTAACTAGTAAACTATTTAGAATATTTGCAAGATCTTTAAAGCTAAAGAATTGAATAACTGTGAAGCAATAAAAAAAAATTTAGACTGTTCGATTTTCCGGATTTCTAGTGTGTACATACTACACCTTCATTGTTCCGAACTTACGATTAGAGCTGCATCTTTCTTGCAACAAATGTGTTTTTTTACAAGATAGTACACACAAAACTCCAAACAAACACAGAAGACAGCAAACCCTTTAATGATTGAGAAAAAAAACCACTCGTATTTCTGAAGTTCTCTCTAAAGTTATTTTTAACACATTGCACGTCGAGGTATCGCAACTAATGACCCAATCTTCTCCCTCACACACAGCAAATTCGCCAGAAACACAAAGCCAGTAAAACCACTCTAGAAGTCATCCTCTTTATTTTATCTACACAAACACTAATGTTAATACACAACACTTACATACCGATAACATTCTTAAGGGGGTCCGGAACACAAAAATCGTCAAATTTTCGAAATATTTTTTATTATTTCAAGAAATTCTCTGTTTTCCTGCTTAAAATGACATCTAAATCATGTTTCTATCTTAATTAGAATAAGAGATATAATTTTTGTGGTGCGTTGTTTTGAAAATCTAACACTCTCGACAGTTGTCGTCATGGCAACAACATCTGTCTTTAAAGCTTTAAATGCGTTTTTCTTCATGATACTTATTTTCAAGATTTCCTGTATTCAAATTGCTATAAGTCGAAAACCGATAAAGTTTAAGGGTTGAAATTTGGAATATATCTTTTTCAAACATTATACTTTAATTTTGATTCAACACACACACACACACACACACACATATTTGAAAAAAAAAAAATTTACTTTTAAAAATATGACTTTAAAAAAAAAAGTACCTTAAAATTTTTAAAATTTTTCATTCAAATATATTTTATTTTTTATTAAATTAATATTTTTTAAATTGCTGAATCGAAATTAAAGTTTATAAATTTGTGAATAATTTACTGCAAGAATTTTGAAAATGGATCAAGAATATATTGAGTTTTAGCAATTTAAAATGATCCATCTTTTTTTTTTTAATTTTAATTTTAAATTTTTAAAAAACTTTTGGAAAATTTTTGTGTTGTGATTTTGTTTATTAGTTAGATAGGTAATCAGTACAAAAAAATTCTAAATTCTAAATTAATTAATAAAAAATTTTTTCAATATGTCCCGTACCCCCTTAAAAATAATTTAAAATATTCGCATCAGAACAATTATAAAATTGGATACACTCAGTTTTTCCCATCCACCACAAAATTACCATTATAACTGACAAAAATTCCATACTAGGTTGTGTCATACCTAGAGGTTTTATTTTCCAGATCTTCCAGACCAAGTTGGATCGTGCGATCTATCCGATTGATAGAGTCGAGCATCTCCTTCACTTGACCTTTTACTTTGATGATCTGAAACGAAAAAATGTATCTACCTAGATCAGCGACATTACGTGACAAAGGAAAATCTAAATCTTGCTCTTTCGAATTATGTGGTTCCTGGTCCGGGTAGTCCGGTTTCGGGACCGATTTAACCCGCCCTTCAATTATTGAAAAACGTTCCAACAAAAACATTCGCATTTCTCTAAAGTTATTTCAACACATTCCACGTAGAGGTATCTTAACTAACGACTCAATCTGCTCACTCTGCAAATTCGCCAGAAACACAAAGCCAGTAAAACCACTAGTAGTTATACATTTTATTACCTACACGAACACTAATATGCTAGTACACAACACTTACATACCGATAACATGCTTAAAAATATTCATATCAAAATAATTATAAAATTGGATACACTCAGTTTTTCCCATCTATCACAATATTACCATCAAAACCTACAAAAATTCCACACTAGGTTGTGTCATCCCTAGGGGTTTTATTTTCCAGATCTTCCAGAGCAAGTTGAATCGTTCGATCTATCCGATTGATAGAGTCGAGCATCTCCTTCACTTGACCTTTTACTTTGATGATCTGAAACGAAAAAATGTATCTACCTAGATCAGCGACATTACGTGACAAAGGAAAATCTAAATCTTGCTCTTTCGAATTAGGCGATTCCTGGTCCGGTGAGTCTGATTTCGGAGTGGATGGTTTCCGGACCGCGTCGACCTGCATCATGATAAACTTAGTTCGCGAGTGCTTTATAACTACCTCGGGTTCAATCTCTGCCACGTGACGACGGCCAAATCTCAATGGTTCACGCGTACCCCAGTCTATCTGTTCCGCGATTTCTTTGAAAGACCTTCTCTGTCGTCCGTCAAAGTTCCCAGACGTGTACTCTTTATACGCCATATCGTACCTTGCCAAGTTGGCATGTTTATTGACGTGCTGGATCAGTGCGTTGAACGAACCTTTTTTATTGAACTGATTTGCGAGTTCATACATGAAGAACGTCTCCATGATGTCGGGGACAATGTAGGTGGCTGATATATTTAGTCTAGAACTGACGTAGACTGCGATATGAGCAATTATTGCCATGTCTTCTATGAAGCGCTCGTGGACTCCACCGGTTACGCTTTTGTTCTTGACGAGGCAACAGAACACGCAATAAGTTGCAAACATTTGCTTTGACGATATTTCATTGCAGTGTCTATGCAAAAAGTCCTTCCACTCCAACTTAGCAATGTAAGTTTGCATAAAGACCACCTTGCGCAGGTTTTCCTTGAATTCTTCCTCTTCGCGGCTCTTAGATGGAAAATCAGGCCAACGACACCCATTGACTCTATTCTGAAACCATGTATAATTAAGAATATCATAAATATCCCACCACAAATTGAATTCGTGACGAGGGCTCTGTGCCATTGTGTTGGTCCAAATGTACCATACCATAATGTACCATCCAATGTACCATAAAGACCACCTTGCGCAGGTTTTCCTTGATTTCTTCCTCTTCGCGGCTCTTAGATGGAAAATCAGGCCGACGACACCCATTGACTCCATTCTGAAACCATGTATAATTAAGAATATCATAAATATCCCACCACAAATTGAATTCGTGACGAGGGCTCTGTGCCATTGTGTTGGTCCAAATGTACCATACCATAATGTACCATCCAATGTACCATAAAGACCACCTTGCGCAGGTTTTCCTTGATTTCTTCCTCTTCGCGGCTCTTAGATGGAAAATCAGGCCAACGACACCCATTGACTCCATTCTGAAACCATGTATAATTAAGAATATCATAAATATCCCACCACAAATTGAATTCGTGACGAGGGCTCTGTGCCATTGTGTTGGTCCAAATGTCCTGAAATAAATAAAGGTAGAGTTAATTTATAAAAATAGGTGAATTTACGTCGCACTGGAGCATTGCAACGGTCTATTGACGACACTTAACTTTATGTTCGTAGTGAAATTATTTAAAGCGTTTAAAGTAGCAATTGATAATCGTTTATCGAGACGTGTCTTTCCCGGCACTGGCAGAAATCAGAAAATATACATATCACCTTCTCATGGTAGCAGTTCATCCATTTTACAAAATAAAGTCTCGTTTTAATATCGCCAATCTTATATACACTCATTGCCATAAACATTTGCGCACCAAGAAAAAGTCGTTAAAATGAAACGAAATTTTACACATGTAAATACTACTATAATATAAGTAAGTGATTAGTAAAATAAAAAAAAAAGTGATCATTTTTACTGCAGAAAAAAGTACAAATGAACAAATACAAATACAAATATTGACGACCAGCTACAGGCTCTAGCCCAACAAGGCTGGTCCTTTGTTTATGAATTCTCCAATTCCCACTGACTATCCAATTGTGTCTTAAATTCGTACACTCCCTTTGAATTAACTATATTTTCTGGCAGCGCGGAAGTTTTAGTACTCTGTTGGACCCCCTTTAGCGCGAATGCACGAAGCGATACGAGCGGGCATAGAGGCATACAAGTTCTGTATGATGTTCTGAAACATCGCGTTCCATAGTTGCTGTAAACGCACCTCTATAGTTCGACCAAACTCGTAGGGTGTCCAATTTGCCGTCCCAAATGATCCCAGATTTGCTCTATTGGTGACAAATCTGGGGATCGAGCAGGCCAGGGAAGTGTGGTAATGTGGCGGAGGCAGTCTTGTGACATCCTTGCTGTGTGTGGTCGAGCATTGTCTTGTTGAAAAATGGGTCCTGGGAGCTCTGCCATGAGTGGCATCATATGTGGCAGAAGGATGTCATGGACGTACCGCTGGGCTGTCATTGTGCCATGGAACAATATTAGGGGTGACAGTGTATCGTAAACAATGTCACCCCATACCATCACACCAGCTGTGGGAACGGTTTTCGCTGTAAATCGAAGGCAGGATTGAGGCGTTCATCACGGGGCCTCCACACGAACACGATTGTCATCACTGCTCAAATTGAATCTCGATTCGTCGCTGAAGACGACCTGGTTCCATTCTGTTGCAGTCCAATCCCGTCGTGAGAGACACCACACCAAACGGAGACGTCGGTGGGTGGGTGTCATTGGCAGCACACGTAATGGGCGCCGCGATACCAGATGTCCTTCAGCCAGGCGTCTTGCGATGGTTCGGGAAGACACAGGGGCCCATAGTGAAGATGCTGCCTGTGTCTGTGTGCAATGATGTCTGGATGCAATGAGGCAGTTGGCTCTACGCGTGCGTTTCGTATGATGTGACAGTCTTCTCGACGACTTGTCTGTCAAGGGCGTCCTGAGCCTGGTCGTCGTGTAAATGATGTCTCTTCTGTCCACTGGTCCCAACACCTCCTCACAGTAAAATCAGAATGGCCTACTTGACGAGCTACTCGCCGAGCTGACCACCCAGCTTCCATCATCCCGATGATTCTTCCTCTCTCGAACTCTGACAGCTGCTCATTTTGTCTTCGATGGCGGCGTAGCGGCATGTCTACTTCAGCGTTTTCTTTCCAAAAGATTAAGTACACTCAAACAAGCTCTGCTTACCTATTTTATACTCAAAGCAGAACGAAGTTTGAAATAATATGAATAACGGAAAAATTTTAATAATATGTATAAAGAGAACTGCAAAGTATTAAAATATTAATGATGTATAAAAAGTTATTCCAATATAAATGTCTTCATAAAACCTAACAAATTCGTCTGACAACACAAGGGCTTTCTTTTATCACGCAGGATTTCTTCGTAGCAAGCTAATAATTTTTTTATCCTTGCTCTGTATCTATGACGCGCTCTTCGTTGGAGACTTTTCTAAATTTTTTAAGTCCCTTTCAATTAACGCAGACGGTCTTTGACAGTCGTCCCTGTGTGTGTGTGATGTTTTTTTTTAACAGATTCCCTGAAAAAATCTGTCGACACAAAGGGATTTGGGATTCAAATCTACTGTAATAAAGTGTACATAGTTTTTTTATTGCAAAATAAACGCGCAAGTTAATTGTAAATTAGGCTGTTTCGTTGTGTAGACAAGCACACCACTTGGTCCACTAATTAAAATACGCAATTGTCAATCGTTAGGCAGTTTCAACAGGCATGACGGATGGATCAAGCTCCATGAGAAGCAATTGTTTTTGGGAACGGGAGTTTGTGAAGCTTTTAATTATATCGCGTTTATTCCGAGTTATGAAAAGTTAAGTGAATACTTAAACAAAAACCAAAATATTGCTTTGAAAATATTGGTTAACGTGTCAAAACAATACAAATCAGATTATACTAAGGGAAAAATTAAAACAGAAAATTAATAGTATGCGTACTATTCAGTTTCTCGCAGAAAGTTTAGTAAATGTGTTAGTGAGTAAAGCAGCTTTTCAAAGTTTATACACTCCCCCCCCCCCTTTGGAATAGCGTCTTTCTCTTTTGTTCTACTTATTTACAGTATAAAAATACGTACCCTCATATCCATACACTATAATTTGATTTTCATCCCATTTAATATTTAATCCAGCAATATCCATCTTAGCCCCACTCCTTAAATTTTGTGACCAACCGGTATAGTGGTTAAGGTGTTAGCCTCTAGATCGGAAGGTTCCTGGTTCGAATCTGGGTACGGACATGGATGTTTGTAAGCGTATGGTGTAGAGGCGGCTGGTGCACCCTTAAATCTGTCGTGGCCGAAAGTCCTCACGTTGGGTTGGCGTGGAAGTTTGGAGAGTGGGGTGCCAGCTCAGGTGTTGCTTCGTCATCTGACCGTGGTTCAAAATTACGAGGTGTTGTCCTCGGGTCTTTCCCTCAAGTGACTGATCCCGGACCGTCGTCAATAGCTCGTTGTGTTGCTCTAGTACGACGTTAACTAAAAATTACCTACCTACCTTAAATTTTGTTTCGTATTATGTGCATAGAGAACATTTAACAATTCAATTTTTAACAAATTTAGATCAATCTTAAATGTTAAAGTGTTCCTACACCTATTCAGATATGCGGTTCCTGTCTCCTACTAGCACTTGAGTCGCCGTGATGATTTTAGATGAACTGAACCACTCTCATCGATTGCAAAAGTATTAATTGTGCAGTCGCTGCTTTGTCGATCAGCCGAGCAATTTCTTTGAGAGTTGTATATAGGGCTTAGTCAATGTGGATATCAGGAGGTGATGTTCGCCTTGTGCAGTTGAAGGTGGTTTTACTGTAGTATGACGAAGATTGTTTTCTCTGGGAAACTTAAGCTTTACCGGGTTCTTTAGGTCGTCCGTCTTTTCTGCCATTGTTTTCCGTAGTATATTCTTGTTGGTGCCCAGTACCAGTCTGCTTGGAGAATTCTTGAATCTTCTATTTACAGGATTAGGGTGCTTTCCGAAGGCAGTTATATACGCATCTGCAATTATCTTGACCGATATCCTTCATTTTCAGTTGTATTCTTCCAGATTCGATTATTAATTATACTATTTTTAATCGTAGATTCTTTATCGTTCAGACTATATAGCAGTTGTACTACGTGATCCTATTCTGGAGGTAATTTTTAATTAGTCGAAATCAGATGTCAGGAAAATCGAAACCGGCATCTTGTATCAATTTTCTTTTGCAGTACAGTCCAACTTTATTTCGTAAAATTCGTCTACGCGAGCAGGAAGTCCGGCTATGGAAGAGGGTTCGAAATTAGTTAGGGGTTTTTCCCATCCTCTGTGCTGCTGATCAGATTTTGGAATTGTTGTTCCACGCCTTGGAAGATTGTAGTGTAGGCACGAGCTTTCCTCCATGTATACACTCGTTTGTCACGATCTGCTGAGTCATTTGGATGTGGAGTAGTTTCTCCCGAAATAAACTTTTAAGATCGACGGTCAATTAACAAGGCTTTCATGTTAATCCACCAGCTGTAGTTGAAGGCGTTCAATTATTGAAATATGATTGAGAAATTCGTTTCAAGTTCTGCCATGGCGATACGTGAATTTCAGATAATAAACTTCCTTTATTTTCAGCGGCCTCAGACGAATAAAGTCTTCTACTTCGGGCAAACAAGCCCATTACCTTGTTGCGTAGTTAAATTATTTAAAGCGTTTAAAGTAGAAAATGATAATAGTTTATAAAGATAGTCTTCCCGACTCTGGCAGAAATCAGAAAATACATATCACCTTCTCATGGTAGCAATGCATCTATTTTACCAAAGGAAGTGTCGTTTTAATATCGCCAATCTTCTTACATATATCGATTGCGAACTTGTCGTCAAATAGCATAAATAAAATCTACGAGAATGAAGCCGCAATATTCTGTATGCCAATTTCGTTTTGGAGGTTTCGTTGAAACCGTAAAACCATACGACCGACCAATATTATCAGACTCGACACTTTACAAGATTCAAAAGCATACTAGATAGTAAATCCAAAATAGTCAGTGGTGAGCACACGTTCAGTTTTTAATAGGTATACAAAGCCTCATGGATTTTGGACGTGTTGATCCGCCAACCTATCCATATATTTGCACAAAAGCTAATAAACTTAATTAGCTATCCATTAGGGAAACAGGGTTTTATCTTTACTTTCAAGAAAAATATTATCTTACCTTTTGTAAGTGTAATTGGTAAACCACCTTTTCCGCCGACTACAGCAAGACTAACCAACAATGGAAAACACGCTTATATAAATTTGGATTTCAGGAAAATCCGTGTCTTCGAACAGTTGCCCACATTAAATCAATGGTAATGGTAATTTTAGTTAACGTCGTACTAGAGCAACACAACGGGCTATTGACGACGGTCCGGGTAATGGTAATGGTAATTTTTAGTTAACGTCGTACTAGAGCAACACAACGGGCTATTGACGACGGTCCGGGATCAGTCCCTTAAGGGAAAGATCCGAGGACAACACCTCGTAATTTTGAACCACGGTCAGATGACGAAGCAACACCTGAACTGGCACCCCACTCTCCAAACTTCCACGCCAACCCAACGTGAGGACTTTCGGCCACGACAGATTTAAGGTGCACCAGCCGCCTCTACACCATACGCTTACAAACATCCATGCCCGGACCCGGATTCGAAACAGGAACCTTCCGATCTAGAGGCTAACACCTTAACCACTATACCGGTTGGTCGGCCACATTAAATCAAAGTGAAGTAGTTGTGAAAATGCCGACCAACCGGTATAGTGGTTAAGGTGTTTAGCCTCTAGATCGGAAGGTTCCTGGTTCGAATCCGGGCCCGGGCATGGATGTTTGTAAACGTATGGTGTAGAGGCGGCTGGTGCACCTTAAATCTGTCGTGGCCGAAAGTCCTCACGTTGGGTTGGCGTGGAAGTTTGGAGAGTGGGGGTGCCAGCTCAGGTGTTGTTTTGTCATCTGACCGTTGTTCAAAATTACGAGGTGTTGTCCTCGGATCTTTCCCTTACGGGATTGATCCCGGACGGTCGTCAATAGCCCGTCGTGTTGCTCTAGTACGACGTTAACTAAAAAAAAAAATTACCAATTACCAATTAGTTGTGAAAATATAAAACTAATCCAGATGCCTGCAGGTCGCTATATTTAGGTAATGTAATGGTAATGGTAATTTTAGTTAACGTCGTACTAGAGAAACACAACGGGCTATTGACGACGGTCCGGGATCAGTCCCTTAAGGGAAAGATCCGAGGACAACACCTCGTAATTTTGAACCACGGTCAGATGACGAAGCAACACCTGAGCTGGTACCCCACTCTCCAAACTTCCACGCCAACCCAACGTGAGGACTTTCGGCCACGACAGATTTAAGGTGCACCAGCCGCCTCTACACCATACGCTTACAAACATCCATGCCCGGACCCGGATTCGAACCAGGAACCTTCCGATCCATAGGCTAACACCTTAACCACTATACCGGTTGGTCGGCGCTATATTTAGGTAGGTAGTTGAATTAACGTCACAATAGCAGCAACAAAACGGAAAATTAGGGATAGTAGGTTGATAGATACTTTTAATACATTTTGAACTGCCGCATCACAACGTACTATTGGCGAGCGTGCAGGATCAAACCCGAAGAAAAAGGATCGAGGTAAACACCTAAGACGGCACCTCACTTTCTAAACTTCCACACCACGCCAACGTGAAGACATTTGAGGAATCGACAGATCAAAAGTGCACCAGCCTGAAGGGTAGGTTGGTATTTGAATTAGAGTCGCAATGCAGGAACGCAAAGGGCTATTAAAGACGGTTCCAACGGGGTTGGGTGGGGTGCCAGCTCAGGTGTTGCTTCGTCATCCGACCGTGGTTCAAAATTACGAGGTGTTGTCCTCGGATCTTTCCCTTAAGGGACTGATCCCGGACCGTCGTCAATAGCCCGTTGTGTTGCTCTAGTACGACGTAAACAAAAAATTACCAATTACCAATTACCGAATCAATCCCAACGGGAAAGAAACGAGGACACCACGTAATTTTTAACCACGTTCAGATGATGAATAAATCTTCAAGTGAAACATACGATTGACTCCTGCAATTCACTAAGGATGAAATTTCGTTTATATCAGTTCATTTAAGCGTGATTCAAAATTACGTGGTGTTGTCCTTGGATCCGTTCCTTTGGTGGTTGGGGTACCAGCTCAGGTGCCTGTTCATCTGACCGTGGTTCAAAATTAAGTGTCGTCCTCGGATATTTCCCTTATTGAATTGATCCCGTACCGTCGTCAATAGCCATTGTGTTACTCTAGTACGACGTTAATTACAAATTACTAAAATTACCTTCGGTTGTTGATCCCGGACCGTCGCCAACCAACCGGTATAGTGGTTAAAGTGTTAGCCTCTAGATCGGAAGGTTCTTGGTTCGAATCCGGGTCCGGGAATGGATGTTTGTAAGCGTATGGTGTAGAGGCGGCAGGTGCACTTTAAATCTGTCGTGGCCGAAAGTCTTTACGTTGGGTTGGTGTTGAAGTTTGGAGAGTGGAGTGCCAGCTCAGGTGTTGCCTCGGCATCGGACCGTGGTTAGAAATCACGAGTATCGTTTACCTTTCCTTAGGGGGTTGATCCCAGACTGTCGTCAATAGCCCGTTGTGTTGCTCTTACACGATGTTGATTAAAATTACCTTACTTTATTCGGACCGTCTCCAATAGCTCTTTGTTTAAATACCTACCTACCTTTATGTCAGTACATCTTTATTTGAGTATAAGATGTATTTTCAGTGTGAACAAACTATAACCATACTGTTACGCAAATTTTATTTCTCCTGTTCAATTGCTCTCGCATGCTGAATATCGGAGTTACTTTAAAATGTAGTTTATCACCGTTTTGCACCGTATGGAATTCATGCAAAACCAATCCAATCAAATGCTGTGTGTGTATATTTTTTATACATTCTTGGTTGGTAAGTTGGATTTTTATGGCTCAAGGGCCATATTTAGCCACGGTGCGCCAGACACTAGACATATAATATCAAGTAATAGCCAGCACCTTGCTTGTTGCTAACTCAGTAGCCATACCCACTGAGTAACACTTTTCGTGTATTTCAGTTACGTCACATTTGTGCAACACAACGTGCTGTTGGTGTCTGTCCGGGTAGTTGTTAATTAGTAATTTTTTAATTAATGTCGTACTTGAGCAACATAATTGGTTATTGACGACGGTCCGAGATCAATTCCTTAAGGGAAATATCCGAGGACAACACCTAATAATTTTGAACCACGGTCAGATGACGAAGCAACACCTGAGCTGGCATCCCACTCTTCAAACTTTCACACCAACCCAACATGAGGACGTTCGGTCACGACAGATTTAAGGTGCACCAGCCGCCCAGCTAACTTGGTATTTAATTAATGTTGCACTGGAACAACTTATCGGGCTATTACCTACGTATCGAAGTTTTCACTTTCTAATATTTTTTTTTGTGAAATTCAGAAATGTTGTCCTCTGACCGTGATTTAAAATTACTAGTTGCCATCGGTATAGATTCAGGACCGTCCTCAAAAGCCCGTTGTGTTTATCTAGTGTGATTAAATTTTCAACTATTTACCCTCCTGAAAACTTGTTTTGGTTTTATTAAAATTACGAGGTGGTGTCCTCGAATCTTTCCCCTAAGGGGTTAATATTGGACCATCGTCAATAGCCCGTTGTGTTGCTCTAGTACGACGTTATTAAAAGTTACCAACTATTACCTAGTTAGCTGGTACGTAGTTAAGTGGTTATTTAATTAACATTAACGTCGCACTAGAGGACCCCCCCCCCCCCAAAAAAAAAAAAAAAAAAAAAAAAACGATCCGGAATCAATTTTGTGCTTCTGTCACCCTGTTGGAAGAGGAACAGACTAGCAATCGGTCGGTTGAGTTCTAATCCAACTAAAGACCGTCGTGTACAAACGGGGCTGGTACACGTGAAATCTGTCGTGTTCTCAAATGTCCTTACGTGCAATCTACTTCCCTTAAAAACTTGATTTTGCCATTTAAGCTAGCTAGGGAAAATTACTGTGTGGGAAGATTAATTTCATTTGGATTTTAAGTCCAGTAGCGTACTTATCAACTGAAAAAAAAACGAAATGGCACAGAAATGAAAAAATTTAAGTTTAGAAGAAAAACAGTCAAACTTAAATGATGATGGAATTAAGAAAAAAAATCAGAAATCACTGAGAATTATGGCATTCAAAGAAGCTAATTGTCAACCATTTTAAATAACCGTGACAAAGTCCAAGTTGCCTTTGCTACTAAGAAATAGCCAAAGAGAAAAAGAGTGCTACTAGCAAAGAATGAAAAAGTGGAAATTGCTTTAATGAGATGGATAAATGGGAGAGAAGCACGGACTAAAAACGCGACTTTAACTGGAGGAATACTCCAAAAAAAAGGCAAAGATTTTTGCAGATGCCTTGATCGTAAGATTCCAAGCATCATCTGGATGGTTACACAGATTTAAAGATCGACATGGAATTGTATGCATGATTTACGGTGAAGAAAACAGCGTCAGCAATGAAACTGTAGATTAAGTTCCTCCAGAATGCTTTTCCATCACCATTTGAAGAAATACCAGTCGCAAAATTTATAATTCTGACGAAAACTGATATTTTTGAAACGCATTTCCAGATCGTACTCTATATATTCGTGGATAAAAATGGTTCAGTGGGGAAATTAGCAAGAAAAGATTGATTGCATTAGTTGCATGTAATATGAATGGATCAGACATGTTGCCTCAACTCGTAATCGACAAATCAAATCCCTGATGTTACAAGAATATAAAGACCCTTCCACTAGCATATGCTGCCAACAAAAACACCTGGATGTGGCGGAATTAATATTTACGCAATAACTGAAAAAATTGGATAAAAAACTGAATCGAGAATTTAAAAAAACTGCTTGGTTCTAGACAATTCTGTCCATCGCGATGTGTCCGATTGAAAGGCAATTAAATTAGTCTCTCTACCTCCAAACACATCAAAGCTGTAGCCGTGTGGTCAAGGTATTATTCGTTACATTAAGCTACACTATCGGAAATAAATCACTTCATTCGATAAAAACATTCCTTGTGAAATTAATGTTAGATGCTCTAACAATTAATTCTAAGGTAATTGGTAATTTTTAGTTAACGTCGTACTAGAGCAACACAACGGGCTATTGACGACGTTCCGGGATCAGTCCCTTAATGGAAAGATCCGAGGACAATACCTCGTAATTTTGAACCACGGTCAGATGACGAAGCAACACCTGAGCTGGCACCCCACTCTCCAAACTTCCACGCCAACCCAACGTGAGGACTTTCGACCACGACAGATTTAAGGTGCACCAGCCGCCTCTACACCATACGTTTACAAACATCCATGCCCGGACCCGGATTCGAACCAGGAACCTTCCGATCTAGAGGCTAACACCTTAACCACTATACCGGTTGGTCGGCTAAACAATTCTAAGGAGTACATGGAAAACGGTTACTCCGGTCACGATTAAAAACTGCTTCAGACATTCTGGTTTCATAGTTCCAGGAAATGATGAAACTTTACTTAATTCGGTTGAAAGCAATGAATTTGGTGCGAATTTTTAAGAGGCTCAAGCAAGACTATTCCCCATAATGCCACCTATCAAGAGTATACGATTATATATGACAACACTTTGACAACTGAAGAATTGAGTGACTGCTATCATTGAGACTCAATGATATAATTAAAGAAAATTATATGGAGGAAGAAAGCGACTCGGGATCCGATGATGAGAGCAGTTGTACGAAAATATCTTTTAGTTAGAAGCAACAATCGCTTTAGATTCTGTTCATGTTTTACTTGTATGGACATGAAAACTCATCCGAGTACTTAATTTGTGTTCGATGATCTCCAACAGTATTTTCAAGCATGTCGTGACAACAAAAAAAAAATACCAAGAAAACATCTAGTGAATTATTTGTTTAAAAAAAGTTTTCATTAAAAATTTTCATATTGGTATGCATGTTTATTTTTTTCAAATATCATTCCAATTTCCCCTTTAATTCTGATAACACGAACGAATTTTGACGGTCCCTTGAAATTAGTCTCATACAATCTCTCTACCAAATACAAATATTGACGACCAAACTCAAGGCCAACGAGGCTGGTCCTTTGTTTATGAATTCCCCAATTCCCACTGACTATCCAATTGTATCTTAAATTCGTACACTCCCTTTGAATTAACTATATTTTCTGGCAACGCGTTCCATTTGTCTATTACCCTATTAAAGTAGTAGTTTTTCCTTAAATCCCAATTAAAATGCGTCTTATTCAATTAAAACCCATGGCCAATTGTTCCGTTATCCCTATTGAAATTCAAGCCCTCTGTGTCCCCTTGTTTTACCAACTTGAAAAGCTGAATCAAATCCCCCTCCTTCTTTCCAGTGTCTACATGTTTAGCTTACTTAAGGGGGTCCAGGACACATTGAAAAAAATTTTATTAATTAATTTAGAATTTTTAATTTTTTTTGTATTGATCTAACTAATAAGCAAAATCACAACACAATTTTTTCCAAAAGTTTAAATAAAAATTTTAATTAAAATTTTTTGAAAAAAAAGGGGTCATTTTAAATTGCTGAGACTCAAAATATTCTTGATCAATTTTCAAAATTCTTGCAGTAAATTATTCACAAATTTATAAACATTAATTTTGATTCGGCAATTTAAAAAATATCAATTTAATAAAAAATAAAAATATTTGAATGAAAATTTTTGAAAATTTTAAGGTACTTTTTTTAAAAAGTCATATTTTTAAAAGTAAATATTTGTTTCAAATTTGCTGAATCAAAATTAAAGTATAATGTTTGAAGAAGATATATTCCAAATTTCAACCCTTAAACTTTATCGGTTTTCGACTTATAGCAATTTGACTACAGGAAATCTTCAAAAAATTTATCATGGAGAAAAACGCATTTAAAGTTTTAAAGACAGATGTTGTTGCCATGACAACTACTGTCGAGAGTGTTCGATTTTCAAAACAACGCACCACAAAAATTATTATATCTCTAATTCTAATTAAGATAGAAACATGATTTAGACGTCATTTTAAGCAAAAAACAGAAAATTTCTTAGAAAAAAAAAATTTCGAAAATTTGACGATTTTTGTGTCCCGGACTTTTTTAATGAGGTTTGAATGCATAAGTGAGATAAATATAATTTATTTCCGACGATTCTTTCAGTGTTGCGATTTTTACAGTGTAGTTCAATTGTTTGAAGAACTGCAGACACAAATCATGCAAGTAATAGACATTAATATTCCGCACTCCAAAGGTTAGCGAAGGTGCGGGATTGATCCCGCACCCATTAACGAAAAGTTCTGAGTTCAACGCCTCGTAGATTTAAATTGTGTATCGGTTGAACATATCTCGGTCCACAAGGGCGAGTACATTAAAATAGGATAATATGTAATGACAAAAATGCTCTAATAAATGATAATTTGTTTTGTATAGTTTTCAGTGCATCTATGCGTTCAATTTTGAATAATACCAAGATAAAAAAAAAACATGATGCCATGTAAAGCAATTTTGTGAAAACCGCACTCTCATGACAATTGGTTGATTTTATATTAAATTTTGAAATATACTAAGGACTTTCCGTATGCCCTGCATCACTTCACAATCAAGTTAGCATTAAAACTAGATGCATATATCAGAAGTACAAACAAATTTACTATCGCATTTTACATGTTTATTACAATACATAAAAAGCCCGTGATTACAGTTGTGAAATTTGAAGCACATTCACAAGTCGAACATTATTGAATTAGTTTAAAATTTCCAATTTAAAACATTAAATAAAGTTTGCATTTGAAATGAATTTGCATTGAATTTCATAGTTCTCCGTTACAAACTTAAAATTTTGTTTATCTCTTTAACATTTTGGTTTATCTTAACCATAGCTTTCTCGATTTCAGTCAATAAAACTGTATCAACTAGTACCTGAGCAGAGGGTGTATCACTTGAACCCAAAGGAATTTCCACATCTTCCTTACCTTCTGAAGTCGGAGTTTTTCGGGCTTTTGAATGAAAACTCTTGCTAACATCCATCATAATACTAAGCAGTTTGTCTAGGTTTGGTTGAAAGCTTGTGCTTGCAATCGCAGCTGGAACTTCTGACGCCGGATCGCTAGGTTGAACGTATTCTTGAAAAAATTCGATCACTTCGTCGTCTCTAAGCATCCATCTTTTCATTGTTCTCATGCTTACGTCAGCCTTCATCTCAATTGCTGCAGTTGATCTAGACGCAGAGATCTCGTGAGTTTCAACAACACATCCTTCGATTTCATCTAACTTGGGAAGATACTGAAGGAACGCATCCTTCATCTCTCGATGTCTCGAATCCCATGGGGGGCACTCAAGCTGTATAATATTGTAGCATGTAAAACGCGTCACCCTGTAAATTTTACCGTCTTCTATATGCTTGAACAGCCCTGCAAAACCTCCTTGCAAGTAAAAACGGTCACGTAGCCGGCTTTCGAAGAAATAAAAGAGAATTCTGAAAGGGCATTCAAGTGCTTCAGTGAAGCCATTGGTGGCGAAGAAGGCCGTCGCGCATGTTACGAATGTCATTGAGGATAGTAAGCATTCGAAAACGTCGCTGAAATGATTCTCGTAACAGTGTAAAACGTAAAAGATGTACTGCGTGTACAAATCCAATGAGGAAGACATACGCTCGAAGTGTTTGTCGAAAAACGGACCCCATTGATCCTGGCTGGCATACCTGGAAGTGTAAATTGCATCTGTCAGATTGCGAAAGTAGCATCTTGTTAAGAAAGGCTCCGGTAGTTGATGATCGGTTGATTCACCAAATACTTCGAATTTGCCCAAGAGGTAGGGAACCAATCTCCGAGCCAGCCTTCTAAATTCCTCATCGGGAACTTCAGGTACATTGCCAGCTGGATTTGACGATTCAGACATTGCTCAACTCGATGATTATTATTATTTTTATTCCGATACTGTCCTATATTCAGATTGACGACGGAAATGCAATCTGAAGACTTGGTTACACGATTTATATAGATCTGCACTTTGTTTACTGTTGCCAACTAACTTCATATTTTAAATAGGTTTTGATGGTTTGTTGGTATGGGGTAGGTATTTTAATTAACGTCGTACTGGAGCAAAACAGCGGGCTATTGACTAGGGTCCGAGATCAATCCCCAAAAGAAAGATCCGAGGATAACCTCACGTAAATTTCACGTGTTGAGGCAACACCTGAGCTGGTTGACTTTGTTAGCTTTATAGCAATGAAGGGTCATACTTGGCCATCAGATTTTGATAGATAGCATAGTCCGTTGTGTCTCTCCAGTGTGACGTTTATTTAAAATGCCAATACATTTCATGGATAGTTAGTAGGTCATTATATTAACAACACAACGAGCTATCAGCGAAGGGTCTTGGAAAAATCACGAAGGGAAAGATCAGAGGGCAACACACCACGTAATTTTGAATCACGCTCAGATGACGAATAAGCAGGTTATGAAAGTTAGAATTCAAGTAGGTAGGTGGTTGAATTCATGTCACACTTGAGCAACACGACGGGCTATTATAACGATCCGGGACAGATCCCCAAGGGTAGGTAGTTGAATTTACATCGCAATGGAGCAGCGCAACAAGAGATTGGCTATAGACCGAGATCAATCCTGTAAGGTTCAGATGGCGATCCAACAAGACGAGGTCAAGCCGTCAGGGCCCTGGACCTCCAAGTTGGAGCGGACTTTCTCCCCTAAGACGAGAGGGGTTGAAAGGAATGTCAGTAATCCCTTATTCGAGGACATCACCACTTGATTTTAAACCATTGTCTGATGACGAGGTCAACACCTGAGCTGACTCTAATCTCTAGACATCCACATTTCGGCATCGTGAGACCACGATATATTTAACGTGCATCAGCCCCCACGCACACGTATGTCTTTGGTTGGACAGAGACTCGAACTCGCACAGCCCTACAGTTGTTAATCCCTTTAGGGCCACATCCTCTTTAGATGGGTACAAGTATCACAATCCCGGGAAACCTGAGTAATCGGTCCTCACTTTCATCGTTACCCTAACCTGTCTTTTCGCTTTTTCATTTCTCACCTCCTCGCCGACCAACCGGTCTGGTGGTAAAGGTGTTAGCCTCTAGATCGAAAGGTTCCAGGTTCAAATCCGGGTCAGGGCATGGATATTTTTAAGCATATGGTGTAGAGGCGGTTGGTGTACCTTAAATCGGTCGTGGCCGAAAGTCCTCACGTTGGGTTGATGTGGAAATTTGGAGAGTGGGGTGCCAGCTCAGGCGTTGCATCGTCATCGGACCGTGGTTAGAAATTAAGTGGGTCAGATCCTTTCCTTGGGGAGTTGATCCCGGACCGTCATCAATAGCCCAATAATTGTGCAAGAGTTGTGTTGCTCAAATACGACGTTAATTAAAGATTACCATTACCATAAAAATCACTTGGTAATTTTTAATTAACGTCGTACTAGAGCAACACAACGGGCTATTGATGACGGTCCGGAATCAATCCCCTAAGCCAAAGATCCGAAGATAATACCTTAACCACCAGACCGGCAAAATTACTTGATATCGGATGGATACGAGGTAGGTACGTGTTTTAATTAACTTCGTGCTGGAGAAGCACAACGTGCTACTGACCACAGTTCGGGAACAATCTCGATAGATTTAAGGTGCACCAGCCGACTCTACGCTACAAATATCCATGCCCTGACCCGGATTCGAACCAGGAAACTTTCGATCTTAAGGCTAACACCTGAACCTCCAGACCGGTTGGTCAGCTGGGCAATTTCGTAAATGGGAAATAGAAGTATATGATAAATACAAAAGCGTCATTTTTAAATATCTTAAGCAGTTAATCCTTTAAGATAACAATCTCGAGGACAACATCACGTAATTTTGAACCACGGTCAGATGACGAGGCATAACCTGAGCTGGCAATCCACTCTCCAAAGTTCCACACCAACCCAACGTAAGGACTTTCGGTCACGACACATTAAAAGTGCACCAGCCACCTATACCATTAATTATTTCCATGCATTTTAAAATGCCTTAAAAATTTCCATTCCTGAAATATTTCCATGCATTGACCCAGATTCAAACCAGGAACATTCCGATTTAGAAGATAACACTTTAACCACCAGACCATCCTCAAATGTGAAAGCCGACCAACCGGTATAGTGGTTAAGGTGTTAGCCTCTAGATCGGAAGGTTCCTGGTTCGAATCCGGGTCCGGGCATGGATGTTTGTAAGCGTATAGTGTAGAGGCGGCTGGTGCACCTTAAATCTGTCGTGGCCGAAAGTCCTCACGTTGGGTTGGCGTGGAAGTTTGGAGAGTGGGGTGCCAGCTCAGGTGTTGCTTCGTCATCTGACCGTGGTTCAAAATTACGAGGTGTTGTCCTCGGATCTTTCCCTTAAGGGACTGATCCCGGACCGTCGTCAATAGCCCGTTGTGTTGCTCTAGTACGACGTTAACTAAAATTACCATTACCTCAAATGTGAAAGAAAAATATAAAGTAATTGTTATTCAATGGCGCTGAAATGAAGTGCGAAGCTTGACTGCAGAGGAATTTGGTAATTGGTAATTCTTTAATTAACGTCGTACTAGAACAAAACAACTTGCCATTGACAACGGTCTGGAATCAATGTCATAACTAGACTGCAAAGAATTATTCCTGAAATTGATTGTTACGCGAAGATCCGTCGCTATACTTGCATTAGGATTGATAGCAACGACGATGAAAGAGTTTCAGGGGGTGTTGCACTCTTCACATCCCATGCGTACACATCTCTTGCTGTGTCACTTAATATTGTTGTCCAACGAGCCTTCCCTTCGGTTTAGAGTCATCTGACCGTGGTTCAAAATTACGAGGTGCTGTCCCCGGATCGTTACCTCAAGCGACTGATCTCGGAACGTCGTCAATTGCCCGTTGTGTTGCTCAAGTACGTCATTAACTAAAAATTACCAAACGATGCTGTACACACTCACCATTTGGCCGTGCTTCTTCGGGCACAAAACATACAATATCAAGAAATGGACATACACTCTCAAGGAAATTATTACTCACATAGATAATGGTAATGGTAATTTTAGTTAACGTCGTACTAGAGCAACAGAGCGGACTATTGACGACGGTCCGGGATCAATCCCTTAAGCGAAAGATTCGAGGACAACACCTCGTAATTTTGAACCACGGTCAGATGACGAAGCAACACCTGAGCTGGCACCCCACTCTCCAAACTTCCACGCCAACCCAACGTGAGGACTTTCGGCCACGACAGATTTAAGGTGCACCAGCCGCCTCTACACCATACGTTTACAAACATCCATGCCCGGACCCGGATTCGAACCAGGAACCTTGCGATCTAGAGGCTAACACCTTAACCACTATACCTGTTGGTCGGCTGGTTTTGCATGAATTCCATACGGTGCAAAACGGTGATAAACTATATTTTAAGGTAACTCCGATATTCAGCATGCGAGAGCATTTGAACAGGAGAAATAAAATTTGCGTAACAGTATGGTTAGTTTGTTCACACTGAAAATACATCTTATACTCAAATAAAGATGTACTGACATAATGGTAGGTAGGTATTTAAACAAAGAGCTATTGGAGACGGTCCGAATAAAGTAAGGTAATTTTAATCAACATCGTGTTAGAGCAACACAACGGGCTATTGACGACGGTCTAGGATCAAACCCTAAGGAAAGGTTACGATGCTCGTGATTTCTAACCACGGTCCTATTCCTAGGCAACACCTGAGCTGGCACCCCACTCTCCAAACTTCCACACCAACCCAACGTAAAGACTTTCGGCCACGACAGATTTAAAGAGCACCTGCCGCCTCTACACCATACGCTTACAATCATCCATTCCCGGATCCGGATTCGAAACAGGAACCTTACGATCTAGATGCTAACACATTAACCACTATGCCGGTTGGTCATCAATGTTTTTGAAGGTAATTAGTACATTTTAATTAACGTCGTACTAGAGCAACACAACGGGCTATTGACGACGGTCCTGGATCAATGCCTTAGTGGAAAGATCCGAGGATACCACCTAAACCGAGGATACCATCGAAACCAACCCAACGTGAGGACTTATACGGCCACATGAAGGAACTATGAATTTCAATCTTACTATACTTTGATGTAAATCAATTCAGGTGGATTTCCGTGACCATGTATTATTTCAGCTCATCCCTATGATTAGTTTTTGCGTTGAGTTTTCTTCATGACGATTTTAGTGATCCAAATGTTATGAAACGTCCGAGAAACCTTGGTAATGGTAATGGTAATTTTAGTTAACGTCATACTAGAGCAACACAACGGGCTATTGACGACGGTCCGGAATCAGTCCCTTAAGGGAAAGATTCGAGGACAACACCTCGTAATTTTGAACCACGGTCAGATGACGAAGCAACACCTGAGCTGGCACCCCACTCTCCAAACTTCCACGCCAACCCAACGTGAGGACTTTCGGCCACGACAGATTTAAGGTGCACCAGCCGCCTCTACACCATACGTTTACAAACATCCATGCCAGGGCCCGGATTCGAGAAACCTTGGATAATTCTCGGATCGTTTGCACTTGCATAATAAGTAGTGCTTGGATCGCTGAAAAATACGTTCGAAATAATTTTCAAATTTGAAATTCGGATAACTTAGCTACAATTAATCTTTTACGAATACTCGTCATCTGACCGTGGTTCAAAATTACGCGTTGTCCTCAGATCTTTCTCGTTGGGATTGATCTCGGACCGTCGTCAATGCCCGTTGTGTTGCTCCAATACGACGTTAGTTAAAATACCTATCGACGATTGGCAATTGGCAATTTTTGATGAACGTCGTACTAGAGCAACACAACGGGTTATTGACGACGGTTCGGCATTAATCCCCTAAGATTACCCATCTACGAATCGATTTTCAGAGTGGAGATCATTCCTGAAATCGATATTAACTTTAATATTGGATATCACTAGATAAAGGTAATAATGAAATTTCATATTTAGACTTATTAAAAAAACCGATTTTAGAATCTGATAGCCATCAAATTATGGTATTTCTATTTGAAAGTTTGATATGAAAACGGCTTTTTATGTATTTTGTCTGCATTTTAATTTTTAACGAACAATTTTTTTTCTATTGAATCTTCAGGTATGAATCATAAAGGACGGTTCTTTTTTTGTTTTTCTTTGTTCGACTGTTCAACGGTTTTTTGAAAAGGAATCGTCAGATTAGATCCAAAGCGAACTTAGTACGAGAATATCTTATACATTTCAAATTTAAGCATTAAATAAACTTGAATCGTAATTTAGTTTTTGAGTAGCTTAAGAAAGCTGAAAGATTTTAGTTTGATCTCGAATGAATTTCAAGTTTATCGATTGATAAACCAGAAATTAAGATTATCGTCTGAAATTTTTTTTATAGTGAATAGTTCTAACACAAATCGGTCTTTTATTGAATATTAAAAGTTAAAATGTCATTTCTTTAAAATCAGTAACGTGTTTCCTGTCAATTAACACTTAAACGTGAAAAACTAATTTAATTAATCATGAGTTCAAAATGTATTTAAATTTTTTTCCAAGCAATTAACCTGTAACCAATTATTTGACTAACTATTGGCAAATTGAAAAATTGTTATATTTCAAGCAATTATTCTAATCTAAAAAATTTTCTTGTAGAGCTAAATATTTGTTGTGGTGTTTTTTTTTTTTGCAGCTATGGAGTTCCCTGTACGTACTCCAAACCTGGCTGATTTGGCTCGATTTTCCAAGATTTAAACATTTCGCCTGTAAAATTCCGAAAATTCGAATTGGTACGATTGTTGATTTCTCAACACCAATTAGATTTACTTCGGTCAAGAGACGATAATCTACATTTTTTTTAAGTAACCCGATTTGTAGCATGCGAAATCGTTTGAACAGAAATGAACTCTTCGCAGACAGTCTAGATTACAATAAAAATCCCATCCAGTATAAAATCCGCTTCAAATAAAAATTCCTCGATTGGTTGGTTGTTTTAGTATGGAGCAAGGGCCATATTTGGCCAAACAAGTTTCCTGAAGTCAGTCACACAATTAGCAGCACGATCAGTGACAATTTAAATACAATTTATTAATTTAAAAAAAGAAATTACAAATAAACATACTTTATAAACTGAATAAACAGTAAGGACTTCTACAATTTGACATATTAGCGACTTCTATTTACCTAATCGGCTCAGAAAGGATTTCATATGAAACACCCAAACAAAACACCAGTGCAAGCTTAACTGCTCAATCGTATTTCATAAATAGTTTACTCTTAGACGCATAAAAATTTCATTTACAGTACGCTTAAAAATTGAAGTCAACACATTATTAAAATAGTAATTAATAACAAGATTTCAGGGGGAAAAAAAATATATTATTTTTCGAAAGACAGAAGCACACTTGACATCCTTGTAACACTGCATTTCAAGTCATGGAGTACCGATCTCAATCTGAGCAATTTAGACTTATCGATTTTTGCCATGCGTGCAAGATCATGCATATGCACTGGAGAACCAGACTCTGGAGCATCTGCTGGAATTTCGACGAAAGGATGCAATTGTCGATGAGGACAATAGTTGTGATCAGTGGGTAGACTTTCAAGGTCCTGAGCGCTTGGACCCACTGTGCCACCTTGGGACGAACGATCAATTTCGCCCATGTCTTCCACGTTCTCCTGCAACTGGCCCGAGGTTTGGGATGAGGTCCCTGGAGATGTACCAAAATCGACCGTCTCCAAAGGAGTGCTTTGAGCACCAGCAGGAACACTCTCCTGGGTTGGCAGACCAGATTCTTCCGACGTTTGCACTACGCCGGTTCCACTCGTCCTTGGACCCGCTGTCGAATGTGCGGTTTCTATGGGTGCTTCCAAAGAGGCCGATTGAGATCGTTTGATATTCTCCATAACTCTCTTCAACTCCCTTCTCTCTAGGGTCTTAGGCTGTTCGGGAAAGAAACGTTTATTCCCCGCCAGAACCATAAGAGTACACCAGGAATCGTTCTTTATATCGTCTGGTATGATGTATTCAATGTCATCCTGATATTTAACGGTAGTAAGATACCATTCGAGATACCTTTTAGTATCATCTCTCTCTTTGTAAAGCGTAAGGTAATATTTATGGGTAATGTAATCCTCGAGTCCTCTAAACCCGTTACTATCGTAAAACTGAGTTTTCAGCTCGGTCTCATAAAAGGTCATCAATATTGGAGCCGCGAATACGAATACCTGGCCACGCTTGTGGCAAAAGACGGTCGCTGCGGCAACGGCTGCGATAATGCGCGTTAAGCGCTCGTGAAAGTCGTCGACTCTGGAAGAAATAAACTTGCACATGTACAGGAGACTGGTCCCATAGCTGTAATGGGATTGGATTATATCCCAGTAATAAGCTGCAAAGAACGGATTCCAAACCTTGTCGGCAACTTGCGCCTTGAACCACAATGCCGCCACGAACTTCTCAATCAGTGCGTCGGTTACAAGACCTGAAGGAGGGCTTGGCATCTGGGGCGGCGCTACGAAGGTTCGTAACTTCAATTCTTCAAAATGCAGCGTGAGCACCTTCTCAATGAAGTACCTGAAGTCGTTATCCGCTACAATCGCATTTGCCATGACGGAAATTTAAAAGAACGGTTTTCTTTAACAAGCGAAACAGATGGCGATTGTAGGCAAAGTGAAGGACGGTCGGAAGGCTCGACGATTTATAAAAATTCGGTTGCCAGGTACTATCTGTTCTGAGAAACGTATTGCAAATGTGTACTCCCGATGAATTTTTTTCACGTTGGGTTGGCGTGGAAGTTTGGAGAGTGGGGTGCCTGCTCAGGTGTTGCTTCGTCATCTGACCGTGGTTCAAAATTACGAGGTGTTGTCCTCGAATCTTTCCCTTAAGGGACTGATTCCGGACCGTCGTCAATAGCCCGTTGTGTTGCTCTAGTACGACGTTAACTAAAAATTACCATTACCATTACCCGATGAATTTTTTTTTTTGTGGGTTGGCGTGGAAGTTTGGAGAGTGGGGTGCCAGCTCAGGTGTTGCTTTGTCATCTGACCGTGGTTCAAAATTACGAGGTGCTGTCCTCGGATCTTTCTCTTAAGGGACTGATCCCGGACCGTCGTCAATAGCCCGTTGTGTTGCTCTAGTACGACGTTAACTAAAATTACCATTACCCGATTAATTTTTTTTTTTTTTGCCGACCAACCGGTATGTGGTTAAGGTGTTAGCCTCTAGATCGGAAGGTCCCTGGTTCGAATCCGGGTGCGGGCATGGATGTTTGTAAGCGTATGGTGTAGAGGCGGCTGGTGCACCTTAAATCTGTCGTGGCCGAAAGTCCTCACGTTGGGTTGGTGCGGAAGTTTGGAGAGTGGGGTGCCAGCTCAGGTGTTGCCTCGTCATCTGACCGTGGTTCAAAATTAGGAGGTGCTGTCCTCGGATCTTTCTCTTAAGGGATTGATCCCGGACCGTCGTCAATAGTCCGTTGTGTTTCTCTAGTACGACGTTAACTAAAATTACCATTACCATTACCTGAAGAATTTTCGCCGACCAACTGGTATAGTGGTTAAGGTGTTAACCTCTAAATCGGAAGGTTTCTGGTTCGATTACGGTTCCGGGCATGGTTGCTTGTAAGCGTATGGTGTAGAGGCGGCTGGTGCACCTTAAATATGTCGTGGTCCTCACGTTGGGTTGGTGTGGAAGTTTGGAGAGTGGGGTGCCAGCTCAGGTGTTGCTTCGTCATCTGACCTTTGTTCAAAATTATTAGGTGTTATCCTCGGATCTTTCTCTTAGGGGACTGATACCGGACCTTTGTCAATAGCCCATTGTGTTTCTCTAGTACGACGTTAACTAAAATTACCATTACCAATTACCGTCGTCAATAGCCCGTAATATTACTTCAGTATGACGTTAATTGAAATACCTACATACCATCAAACCGGGCTATCGCGTCCCCCTGTAACTACTTTATTTAACGTCATACTGGAGCAACACAACGGACTATTGACGATGGATTGACGGTCAGATGACGAGACAACTCCTGAACTCGAGGCCCCCTGAAATAAAACAGTAACAGCGCTAAACAGCTAATGTAAAATACTCAGAAGTGAGTGGCAACTGCATGCTCAAATGTACAATCCTCTTTTGCCGTTGAACGGTAGGAAAAGTTGTTTTGAGTTACATCCAGCTTAGCTCCGCCGATTATGGATACAACAGCTTATGAAATGGTGGACCCAGACGTGACTATTCGCCGTCTTGGCAAGAAGTTATTTACTTTATTGTGGCTGAAACATGATTTAATAGCCACCCTTCCACCTCCTGGCCCTACATCTCCCCAGAGAATCAACGATATGTCCGAGAAAATAGCAAAATCGGTTTTGGTATATTCATATGCTGCTCGACCAATCCTACAGTATTACATGGAAAAGCATTCTCAACGAATAGGGCAATCCAAAATTGCATTTTGGACCCATATTTCTTTCCTCTGTTTGAGAATACGCTTGCAGAAAGACAATCTGTTTGATTACTTCTTAAACACTTGTTCGATAATCACTGAAGTGGCCCTGTTCTCAAATTGGAAGAAACTCGACTATGTGCATACATATGCTTCAACGTATTTTGCAGCGTTCTTTGAAAGTGAGCTCTCGGGTTCATTTTACGGAGCTGGTGGATGGCCGGGGCTGATGAACTACATCGAAGATGAGGGCCTACTGGAGCTGTACGAAGTGGTCGAACCGTTTAGAAAAGAGATGCACTCGCCATGCGATCTCGTTCCCATAATGATCACTGTCACATCTGAAGCTCTGAGTGCTGAGAGAAGGGAGAGGCTAGCATCTTCAAGGGAACTTAAAGCTGAAGAAATTGAGCGGTTCGAACCAGTTAGGCTTTTAACCGCCAAAATCTTTAATTGGGATTTCATGGAACAACTGCACATTTCATCGTTGAAGCCTGGTGTGTTCAAAAGGGTGGCTAACATTCGACGCAAGTCGAAAGGAAAAACGGTGTTTAGCGATTTACCTAAACCTCGGAGTTCTCGACAATTGTACATAGCTGGCGATCAGCTATTACAAGAAGCAGCTGAAAAGTCTGTTTTTCAGATGAAAAGCTCACCGAACCTTAGAGCCCCAGAATATGACACTCGGCAGCGTGATAGTAAAGTCTTTCATCGATCCGTTTCAGTTAATGATAAACCGACAAGCTCTTTGCAAGCAAGTTCAACCTTGATGAAAAAAGATAGTAAAGTTTTCCACCCATCAGTTTCAGTTGATGACAAACAGACAAGCTCTTTCCAAGCAAGTTCAAGTTGGATGAAGGAAGATAGTAAAGTTTTGCACCGATCAGTTTCAGTTGATGACAAACCGGCAAGCTCTTTATTCGCAAATTCGAGTCGGAGGAAAGAAGATAGTAAAGTTTTCTACCGATCAGTTTCAGTTGGTGACAAACCGACAGGCTCTTTGCAAGCAAGTTCAAGTAGGATGAAAGAAGATTGTAAAGTTTTCCACCCACCAGTTTTAGTTAATGACAAACCGGCAAGCTCTTTACACGCAAATTCTAGCTGGAGTAAAGAAGATAGTAAGATTTTTCATAGATCAGTTTCAGTTGATGACAAACCAACGAGCTCTTTTCTCGTAAGTTCGAGTTGGTTAACAGCTCGTCAAACGAAATACAAACGTCCGACTAGCAAAATTGGTGTTTTAAAAGATAATTTGAATGCATCTTTCAAATCAAGTAGTCACAGTAATTCTGCAGTAGCTGAGGCAAGTCAGACAATCAATGACTTTCCAAAAGAGAGTTCTTATAGCGAAACTTCCTCGGAGAATCATGACAACGTTGACGAACTCTCCACAAACATCCATAGTTCATGCTGTGGAAACGAAGCCATAAATTTGAATACTGCCCAAAGTGTGATCAGTATCAATTCAACTGACATCTTTGTATCTGAAAATTGCTTCTTGAATGATAAGACTAAACTGCTAGTAAACGCAAGAAATTTGAAATATTCACCCGATGTTCAAATCAGTAAGGAAATCCAATTTGAAGAACAGACGAATCTGAGTGTGACAGATCCCAAACCAAAAACTTTATTCGTTCCGAAAAATGATGAACCACATGGAAGTACGGATTCTAAATGTGTTAGTGCTTCTCGAATTGAAGAGAATGACTTTTCGACATCCAGTAGCACATTATCAAAAGAATCTATTTCAAATTCGGAAAGTTCGTGTAATCCGAGTTGTACAAACATATCAAAACAGTCGGAAACTAAACATTCAAGTAATGAATCACTGGAAAGGGATTGCAAAGAGTTTACAGAAATAAAAGGAATCGATCTTTACCCTGAAGCTAGTGCAGCAGCAAATTCCATAGCAAATGAAACTGCCCATCCTCTTAGATACCGTTACCAATCTTTCGATTACATAGCAGATACTGCAGAATCAGTGGCAATTGAACCTAATCTTACTGTTCGTTACAAAAAGCGGTTATTTGGAACTTTGGCGACGAGGAAGTACAGCCTGAAACCAAGGTCTGTAAATGATATTGAATATCTAGAATTCTTAAGTAGGAAGAAACAATTTAGTGTTAATGTTCCAGAGGCAAAACAAAAAAATCTGACAGCCTCTGAAACCACCGAATCCGAAAATATGTCCCTGCCCATCAAAAACTCCAATACAGATGAAAAAATAACGAAGCTGGTGAAGGCCTTGGAGAAATCAGGAGTTCCAAATCCTGTCGTTTTCAAAATATAGATTGTAGAATTGCTTTTTTTTTTAATTCTATCTTAAAAACTTATGTTAGCAGGATCTTCATTCTACTGTCCTCGAAACACAATTTTATGCACAAAGTCTGTTTTTTACCTCATCTAAAATCTCTACCATTAACTGTACTTGTATATTGATGGAAATTGTACAAATTTTAACTACACGATGAACGGAAATTTTTTAGTCCATTTTTATATGTTTAAGTTTTAACTAAATGTGTAGAGCTAGTTTGAAAGGTTGAATTGTTTTGTTGTAGTTGAGCAGGAATTCAGCTGTCATAATATTTGGGGGTTCTTTGTTACATTTTAAAAAGTTAATACTGATGTTTTGAAAGTTAATACCAATTGCGATTGAGAATTCAAATTTTAGATGTTAAATTAAGTTTGTAATATGAATGTAATCTTCAACTGATTGGTGGAAAATTATCTTCTATTTCTGAAGCTGTCTGGTATGCATTTAAAAATAAAAGCCCTTTTCTGTTTAAGATTTGATTTGGGAATTGTTTTTAGTATTGTATTCCTAAATTCAACATTATTTTAAAATTTATACTTAACCTTTTCCACTAACCACCAAAAATATACATTATCTATATATATAATTACGTGGCACGCAAAAAAGACGTTATTAGTTATCGCGTTTTGGCAACATTGTACGATTGTTTGTTTATCACGAAACCTCGCGCTTCAATTGAATTTATAGCGTTATCGGATGAAATTTTATAAAAAAAAATAAATTTTAGTCGAGCTGTGCAGTTAATAATAGAAATCAAATAAAGCGGAGGATCTTTTCAGGGACATTTTAAAAAAAGTCCTTTTTAGGGTCAACAATTATAGTTCAACAAGACGCTTGCACTACAACTTTCGACTACAAACTCAATGAAAAAGCGCGGGTGGATCAAGTTCAGGGGTAAATGTACATACAAACAACATGCTGGGTATTCAATTTCCAAATCAGCGCTCACATTTCGAGTCAAAATTTGCTCAAAGTTTTCATTTGAATTCTGATTTTAGAGGTACTGTATACAGGGTGTTTCAGTGAACCGTTTCAGAACTTCTAAGAGGGGTAGGGTACATCCTGACGAACCAAAATCATATACCAATGGGCAGTCAGAAATGCTTTCCTGACGCGGTAGATGGCGTTGTGCGAAAATCCCGAGCTTTCGTGTAGGGAATCTTCATTTCGCACAAGAACGCCAAGTTAGTAGGATGGATGATTACACGATCGCAGAGTTAGCCTATATGCATTTGGCGTACGGGGCTGCAAATTGTAGTGGGCCAGCCGCACAGCGTTTGTACGCGGAACGATATCCGACGAGGCGTATCCCCAGTCATAATTTCTTTGCAAGACTGCACCAGAGGTTAGCTGAGACAGGTTCCTTAGAAAGAGCTGACAGGAACAGGGTAAGAACAGCACGGACTGCAGACGTCGAACAGAATGTGCTGCAGCTTGTACAGGGGAATCCAAGAACGAGTACACGAAGTGTAGCAAACGCAGTCGGAGTTTCCCATTGCAGCGTCTGGAGGATTCTCCGAGAAGAAGACATGCATCCGTTTCACGTGCAGCGTGTCCAGACACAGCAACCGGAGGATTATGCACCTCGTATTGCTTTCGTACAGTGGTACCTTGGAAAATGTGTTACAAATCCCCTTTTTCCTGCTGAAGTGTTGTTATCCGATGAGACATCCTTCACAAGGGAAGGAATTTTCAACACGCATAACGACCATATCTGGGCGGTCGAGAACCCGCATGCAATACGACGTCGTGCAGCTCAGATTCGATTTTCGGTCAATGTATGGGCCGGTATTATGGGAGATCACCTCATCGGACCTTACCTGTTACCGTCTCGTCTAACCGGACCTAACTACTTGCTCTTTCTGCAGCAAGTATTGCCACAACTTTTGAGAGATGAACATATTTCTGCATCGACGCAACAGACAATGTGGTTCCAACACGATGGAGCCCCTGCCCATTATAGCGGAGATGTTCGTAACTACCTGGATGTCACATTTGCTCAGCAGTGGATCGGACGTGGTGGTCCCGTGCGTTGGCCTGCTCGGTCACCCGACCTATCATGTCTTGATTTTTATTTCTGGGGTCATCTGAAATCGCTAGTTTATGACACCCTGTTGACAATGTTGAGGAGCTGGTTGCAAGAATTGCAGTAGCTGCCGGAGAAATTCGAGATATGCCTGGAGTATTCCAGGATGTTCGGATGTCCATGCGTCGGAGATATGAGGCGTGCATTGTAGCCCGTGGAAGAAACTTCGAACACTTACTTTAATCCATGCACCTTTTGCTTCTTTTCATGTATTATTAAAGCGATTTCTCCCTTACGGTCTCTTTTCTTTACGGTGCTTCTGTGTACAACACCTCTTCAGGAAAGCATTTCCGACCCCACATTGCTATATGATTTCGAGTTGTCAGGATGTACCCTACCCCTCTTAGAAGTTCTGAAACGGTTCACTGAAACACCCTGTATATCTTTTCTGAAAAACAGCAAAAAATTTAGATTTGAAAAGTATTTTTTTGGAATATCATATTTTGTAAACAATTCCTTCTGCTAGGACACATGTCTTCAGCGATCCAATGCGGATTGCGTAGCAATCCTCCGGGGGTTGGCGAGCGTTAGCGAGCTGGTGGCGGGCCCCCTAGTAAAGTGATAATATGTATCGATCTTTTGTGATAAGTAGTACTCGTACATCAAACTATTTGCTATTTAAATTTGAAGATGGTTTGTTAAATTAAAAAACGACACAAAGATCAATTGGTGACGGTCCGAGAACAATCCCAAATCGAAAGATACGAGGACAACACTAATTTTTAATCACGGTTAGTAGACTAGATAAAATTTGAAGAATGAGGGAACTGAGAAGTTTATAGTTACAAGATTACAAAAAGTGGAGCTAAATTCCAGGGGATTTCTCAAACTTGAAGTGGTTCTATTTACGAGAGTTGTCTTGAACAATTTCAATCTAATTAGGTCACAGAAACAAGTACGTTAATTTCTAAATCGATTCATTGGAAGATTGAAAATTGTGATCAATTTTTAATCGTACAATAACTTCCCACCTCGTCGCCGACCAACCGGTCAGATTGTTAGGTGTTAGCTTCTAGATCGGAAGTTTCCTGGTTCGAATCCGGTTCAGTGCATGGATATTTGTAAGCGTATGGTGCACCTTAAATCTCGTGGCCGAGAGTGGGGTGCCAGCTCGGGTGTTGCTTCGTCATCTGACCGTGGTTAAAAATTACGAGGTATTGTCCTCGGTAATTGGTAATTTTTTGTTAACGTCGTACTAGAGCAACACAACGGGCTATTGACGATGGTCCGGGTAATGGTAATGGTAATTTTTAGTTAACGTCGTACTAGAGCAGCACAACGGGCTATTGACGACGTTCCGGGATCAGTCCCTTAAGGGAAAGATCCGAGGACAACACCTCGTAATTTTGAACCACGGTCAGATGACGAAGCAACACTTGAGCTGGCACCCCACTCTCCAAACTTCCACTCCAACCCAACGTGAGGACTTTCGGCCACGACAGATTTAAGGTGCACCAGCCGCCTCTACACCATACGTTTACAAACATCCATGCCCGGACCCGGATTCGAACCAGGAACCTTCCGATCTAGAGGCTAACACCTTAACCACTATACTGGTCGGCGGTATTGTCCTCGGATCTTTCGCATAGGGGATTGATTCCGGACCGTCATCAGTAGCCCGTTGTGTTGCTCTAATAAGACGTTAATTAAAAAATACCAAATTACCTATGAATGATAGGTAGGTATTTTAACGTCACACTGAAACAACACAACGGGCTATCGACTAAAGGAAAGATCCAAGACAACAACACGTAATTTTGAATCACAGTCAGATGACGAGCAACATCTGAGCAGGCACCCCTCTGATCTTTGGCTGTACCGAAGCCGTGGTAACCCGGTTGGAAGAATAACGGATTAGCGATAGGCGGGATACGAGTTCGAATCTACCCAAAGATCGTCGTGTATAAAGGAGCTGGTGCGCGTTAAATAGGTCATGGCCTCAAATGTCCTCAGTTGGTGTGATGTGGAAGTTTGGAGAGTCGGGTGCTTAGATGTCTCGTCACCTGACCATGGATCAAAAATCAACAGGCGCCTCAATCCCATGATAGTACTTTACGCAAGTCCAACTTGATTGGCTAATCGGATCACATGACCTAGATACGTATGTCATCAAGGTTTATAGTTGTTGGCGATTTATCTCTTCCTTTCTGCTTTTCTTTTCAGATCCATGGCTATGGGTGGGTAGAGGTGGGAGCCGAAAATTGTATCCTTTTATTATATAAGTTAATAATTATATAAGTTAGTGTTTTATGTATGCTTTTTGTTACATCAGAATGGTCCTAAGCCAGCGGTGGATACGACACCATCATCCTAAAGCAAAGGGGACGGCAGAGGGGCTGAAAAATATCAGCTGGTAGTGAGTTCAGGAGTGGTTCTTAGATTATTTATGTAAAATCAACGGAAGCTTGGAAAAATATGAAAAGGGTATTAAAAATTAGGAAAAGTAAATTAGAATGAAAAGGAATTAAATTGGAATTTTTTTTTTTTGAATAATTTGGATGGTCTAAAAATTTTCCGGCCAGCTGGGTTCGAACTCGTGAAGTCATCCTTCGCTACCGACGCAAATTTGAAGGTGGGTGACTTTAGCCATTAGGCCATCGTTGCTTCATGAAAAGAAGCTCTTTAAAGTATAAGTACCCTTAATATAAGTTGGCTAGAAATACTACTAACAACAACCATACAACATATGTATGAGGAGCAAAACAGAGTCAACTTGTCGGACACTTACGCTGTACGCTGAGGCGCTAGTGTATGTATTGTATTTCTACGAAACAACGCGCATATTCAAAATCAAATGGTTACAGCAACAATCAGATTGGCAAGATATCCAAGTGAAGCCAAGCCCGTGAAAATAGCCAATCAAGTTGGACTTGCGTAAAGTACTATCATGGGATTGAGCCGCTTCTAAAAATCACGGGGGCCGTCAATAGCCCGTTGTGTTGATCCATTACGACGCTAATTAAAATACTTTACTTACCTCAAAATCACGTGGTATTGCCCTAGCAGTTTCAGTTTGTCTTTATTATGACAGTCCCCAATACCCCGTTGTGTTAATCCAGTCGGTGTTAGTTAAATACCTACTTACATTTGGCTGGACCTAGTTTCGAACTCGGAACACCTCCGGTTGCTAATCTACATCGGTAGATGACAAGGTAAGGTAATTTTAATTAACGTACTAGACTAGCAGAACGGGCGACAATCCGGGATCAATCCCCTAAGGGAAAGAACAGAGGACATCACCACGTTATTTTGAACCACGGGCAGATGAGGAGGCAATGCCTGAGTTGGATATATTGAGATCTGTGGTTCGGTATATTTGAGTTCAGAAAAATGGCAACATTCTAATTATATAAGATGATTTCTAAAATCAGCTTCTATGAAGAATTTAAGTTGCTTTTAACTTAGGAAACGAGGTGGGTTACGTGGAAGTACAAGTTTTATTCGTAATGGAGAAAAAAACTCGGGGCTTGTTGTTTTCCGCAGACATGTTCTTGTTCTTAGCACGCAAGTACGGCTTTGTTCTTCCTAACCTACCTCTATATAGTTCAATTACAAAAACCGAAAGTGATTTTACAGACCACATTGGTGAAGCAATATTAGTACTGGCCTATAGTTATCGACCTGTTTTTAGAGCGCGCATGAAGGACGTGTTTCCACTGACCGTGAATTCTAAGGACAATATGCACTTGTATGTGAGTACATTCGCCAAAATAACGTGCCGCTGTTTTTCACCGTATAGATTTTTAGTAGTTTGCTGCTTCGTCTCCGAGCTCTGCCTGTATCGTTTTTACAATGCGCAAGTGGAAAATCCTTATAAAGAATACATAGAACTCGCGATGGACTGTTTCAGAACAGCGTATGAGCATGTTTTGATGAAAAAATTGAATCACACGACGGGATGGCGCTATCTAAAGAGGATTGGTGAATTATTAGCCCCCGGATACGAACTTCTGAGTGTATTTGTTATCGACGAGCATCCCAACAATCCAACACCATTCGCGAAAGCCTTTGCGAAAGTCTACGTTGGAATCGGATCTGATGTAGAATTTATGAGGACATCGGGTAGAAAACCGGCAGGATCTTCACTTCCAACCAAAGCGTCATCGGAAAAGGATTCCTCCAAGGGCGAGGTCGTAAACGAAATCCCACTAAGTTCAAAAGAACCTGAAGATCAAGAAAAAAATTCCAAGTCCAAAAACCGAGAACTTGCTACTTTAGACAAAGAATCCGCTTTCGGAACTTCACAGACATCTATTCACGAATATATCCCATCAAGTTTAAAAGCACTTGCTGGCCAAGAAAAATTCAAATCAGAGTCCAAAAACCAAGAACTTGCTACAGTAGACAGAGAATCCGCTTCCGGAAGTGCAGAGACATATAATCCTTGGTTATATGAACAAAACATAAAAAGTGAGAGCGGAAATGAAGAATCCTACGAACCGGCCTTCTCGTTTGGAACGGTTAGCGAAGCTTTGGGAGTTAATTGGATGGAAGAATTCGGCATGTCCAGTGATGAATTTTGAAGGCACTTGAAGAAACCTGCTTCTTGAAATGCAACCGGGTGAAACTGAAGATTTGAATGCTCGAAAATTAGAAGTGTTCCAGAACCTTATTGGGAAAACCTCATCCTGCAATTCTAAGCTACTGAAAAAGATCTAAAAATAACTGGAAGCAAACATAAAATAAACATACTTTTGACCATCGAAAGCATCCAAGAGAATACTTTAATTTGTATGCATATGAGCCAACAAGCTAGTACTTTATTAATGTATTCGAAACTTTAACTACAGCTTTGTCCATGAAATGCTGTCAAATTTTTTTTTATAAATGACTCCATGTTGTCATTTAATTTTATTACTTTGTACAGCAAAATCGATTTTAAAATTTTTAAACTCGTTTTCTTCTAGTAAAAATTTTTAACATGCTCATTTATATTTGCATTTTGCTCTCCAATACAAAACACGCTATTGGTATTGTCTTCGAAATGTTGCGCTCATTTGCTTATTAGTGCTATATCAACTGCCGATTAACAATTATTTCTGAATGTTAAGAATGGTTAATCAAAATGCTTGATCCAGATATTTAAAATCTCTTGTCATTTTCTTGAAGATTCTCATAAATAAATGAAAGGGTATTCAGTTTTTTTAAACTTAAATTGGTATTTATTCAATTAATTATCTTAAAACAAGTCATTAAACCATTTAATCAGTTATTAAAATAAAGAATAGCAAATGTTCAATAAATCACTGAATCGGCGAAAGTAAAAAGCTGAAAATTAAATTGAAAATACATTCTGTTTTCTTGTTCTGTACCTGGATATATGCTCTAAAAACTGATACAAACTTGTATTAAACGCAACAGTAAGATGAAATTTAAGAAATGGGTTTAAGTTTATGGTAATTTCAATCTTTCATTCTGATTCGAATCAATAACAGGTTTATAAAACATTTTATGTAATACGATAATTTACACATTTGTTTTACTGTCAATTGATATCCAGAATATTTTTATTCACAATTTAAAAGGTTATGTAAACAAATGCTAAGTATCTAGCAAAAACAATTTTCAAAATCTCTGCTTGGTTTCATGTCAACACTACTTTTCTTATGTTTCCACACTAACCTTATTCCACCAGATAGTCCAAATATCCTTTATACAGGTTATATAAAATCATCTAAAAAGTAATCTTCCCTTCTGTTTCTCAATTTCATAAAACGTTAAAGTTTGCCCTCAGGTTGCAATTTTTCTAAATGATTCAATTCTCAATTATAATTAATAATTGGTACCAATTGAATGAATAATTTGCCGATTCATAAATACGAGCACATAGAATGAAACAAAATAGATTCTGATCTATTTGGCATGAGGGTAGGTATTTTAATAACGTCGCATTCGAGAATACAACGAGCTATTGGCGACGGTCCGGGATCAAGCCGAAAGGGACATCGAGGACACCAAATAATTTTGAACCAAGGTCAGATGACGAGTTTACACCTGAACTGGCACCCAATTCTTCAAAGTTCCACACAACGCCAAAGTGAGGATGTTTGATGCCACAACAGATTTTAACTAGCCTCCACGTATGAGAGAAGCGGCTCAATCCCATGATAGTACTTTACGCAAGTCCAACTTGATTGGCTAGTTTCACGGGCTTGGCTTCACTTGGATATCTCGCCAATCTGATTGTTGCAGTAACCATTTGATTTTGAATATTAGCGTTGTTTCGTAGAAATACAATACTTACACTAGCGCCTCAGCGAACAGCGTAAGTGTCCGACAAGTTGACTCTGTTTTGCTCCTCATATATATGTTGTATGGTTGTTGTTAGTAGTATTTCTTGCCAACTTATATTAAGGGTACTTATACTTTAAAGAGCTTCTTCTCGTGAAGCAACGATGGCCTAATGGCTGAAGTCACCCACCTTCAGATTACCATCGGCAGCGGTGGATGACTTCCCGAGTTCGAACCCAGCTGGCCGGAAAATTTTTAGACCATCCAAATTATTCAAAAAAAAAATTCCAATTTAATTCCTTTTCATTCTAATTTACTTTTCCTAATTTTTAATACCCTTTTCATATTTTTCCAAGCTTCCGTTGATTTTACATAAATAATATAAGAACCACTCCTGAACTCTACCAGCTGATATTTTTCAGCCTCTCTGCCGTCCCCTTTGCTTTAGGATGATGGTGTATCCACTAGAGTGCCTATATAATAAGAGTGGCGACAAGGGACCAAATTTGGCCCAATGCGCATGCGCGGCAGCCATTTTTCTACCAGAATCGTCTCAAAGAAGGATGCTGGTCGAATTAATATATCATTTCAGGGAGAACAAAAAGCATATGATTGTTATAATATGGATACATTCGGTGTAAATGAATCATATAAACGCTCAATTACATGCGTAATTGATGAGATGGATTGCACAACGCGCTAACTTAGATTGTGAGAAACACCGTGTTGTTAAAAAAAAGCTATTTATTTAAAAAGTCTTCAAATTTATACTGACAAAACACTAAAATAACAATAAATAAACATTCTAGAACACGAAATGGAACATGAATAAGCTATATTTTCTTTTTAATTTAATATACACACGTTTTTCTCGAACACACAAAAAGTTCCCATGTTAAGTCTACGGGAGCTAGGAAAAGACCGCCTCGGGCGGTAGAAAAGGTCTCTAAGCCAATCAGAAAGTGTTTCCCGTATGTCGCCACTCTTATTATATAGGCACTCTAGTATCCACCGCTGGCTTAGGACCATTCTGATGTAACAAAAAGCATACATAAAACACTAACTTATATAATTATTAACTTATATAATAAAAGGATACAATTTTCGGCTCCCACCTCTACCCACCCATAGCCATGGATCTGAAAAGAAAAGCAGAAAGGAAGAGATAAATCGCCAACAACTATAAACCTTGATGACATACGTAACTAGGTCATGTGATCCGATTAGCCAATCAAGTTGGACTTGCGTAAAGTACTATCATGGGATTGAGGCGCCTGTCGTATGAGACGGTCGAGGTTGGATCGAGTTTTGAACTCGCAAATCTCCAGTTGCTAATTCGCTACTCTTCCAACAAAGCTACTCGCCATCTGACCATGGTTCAAAATTACATTGTATTGTCTTCGGATCTTTCCTTTAGGGAATTGATCCCGGACCGTCATCCAGAGCCCGTTGTGTTGCTCCAGTGTGGTGTTAATTAAATACCTACCCTGTCGACATTAGCTGCCGTGGCACCTATTGCCAACACTGTATTTAGTTAAACTGACATTGCACTGGAGAAGTACAACGGGCTATTGGCAACGGTCCGGAATCAACTCACGAAGGAAAAGATCCGAGAACTATAACACGTCATTTTGAAAATTTGTCATGTGACGAGGTCACACCTGATCTGGCACCACACTCTCCAAATTGCAACACCACGCTAACGTTACTGACGCATAAGAAATACACCCAGGGAGAAATCGAACCCGAGTGTCCAATAACTCGCAGGTTGCTAATGCAAAGAAGAGGGTCGGTACCTATTTTAATTAACGTTTCAATAGAGTAACACAACGGTCTATTGGCGACGGTCCGGATAATGGTAGTTTTAGTTAACATCGTACTAGAGCTACACAACGGGCTATTGACAACGGTCCGGGATCAATCCCTTAAGGGAAAGATCCGAGGACAACACCTCGTAATTTTGAACCACGGTCAGATGACGAGGCGACGGTCCGGGATCAAACAGGAAGAGTGGGTAGGCATTTTAACTAACGTCATGCTGGAGCAACACAACGGGTTATTGACGACGGTCCAGGATTAATCCCAACGGAAAATATTCTAGGGCAACACCACGGTCAGATTAACCCGTTATGTTGCTCTAGTACTACGTTAATTAAAAATTATCAATTACCACGGTCAGTTGACGGAGCAACACCTGAGCTGGCACCCCAATCAATCTCGAGCCGACCAACCGGTATAGTGGTTAAGGTGTCAGCCTCTAGATTGGAAGGTTCCTGGTTCGAATCCGGGTCCGGGCATGGATGTTTGTAAGCGTATGGTGTAGAGGCGGCTGGTGCACCTTAAATCTGTCGTGGCCGAAAGTCCTCACGTTGGGTTGGCGTGGAAGTTTGGAGAGTGGGGTGTCAGCTCAGGTGTTGCTTCGTCATCTGACCGTGGTTCAAAATTACGAGGTGTTGTCCTCGGATCTTTCCCTTAAGGGACTGATCCCGGACCGTCGTCAATAGCCCGTTGTGTTGCTCTAGTACGACGTTAATTAAAAATTACCATTACCCAATCAATCTCGAAGGGAAAGATCAGAAGGCAGCACCACGTAATTTTGAACCCCGTTCAGATGACGTCATACTGGTTAATTGGTAATTTTCGAATGCAGTCGCACTAGAGCAACACAATCGGCTATTGACGACGGTGCGGGTAATTTTTACTTAACGTCGTACTACAGCAACACAACATAATATTAATCCGGGGATCAATTCCCTGAAGGAAAGATCCGAGGACGACACCATGTAATTTCGAACCACGGTCAGCAGAACGACGATCCAGGATCATTCCCAAAGGGGAAAAGATCTTAGGACACCACAACGTAATTTTGAACCACGGTCAGATGGCGAGGCAACACCTCATGCTTCCCCCTCTCTCCAAACTTTCACACCCCGTCAACGTGAGGATATTTGAAGTCACGAACTGTTCTTTAACGTGCACCACCCTTTGTACACGACGGTCTTTAGTTGGATTTGAAATCGCAATCCTCCCTATTCTAATCCGATGCTAATCTAACTAGGCCCCGGCCAACCGGTATAGTTTTTAAGGTGTTAGCCTCTAGATCGGAAGATTCCTGGTTCGAATCCGGGTCCGGGCATAGATGTAAGCGTATGGTGTAGAGGCGGCTGGTGCACTTTAACGCTGTCATGGCCGAAAGTCCTCACGTTGGGTTGGTGTGGCAGTTTGGTAGAGTGGGTTGTCAGCTCAGGTGTTGCTTCGTCATCTGACCGTAGTTCAAAATTGCGAGGTGTTGTCTTCGGATCTTTCCCTTAAGGGACTGATCCCGGACCGTCGTCAATAGCCCGTTGTGTTGCTCTAGTACGACGTTAACTAAAATTACCATTACCCGGACTGTGGTCAATAACCCGTTGTGTCACTCTAGTACGACGTTAATTAAAAATTACCAATTACCTCTAACCGGGCTATCTAGCTCAGGCGTTGCTTCGTCATCTGACCGTAGTTCAAATTTACGAGGTGTTGTCCTCGGATCTTTCCCTTAAGGTATTGATCCCGGACCGTCGTCAATGACTCGTTGTGTTGCTCTAGTACGACGTTAACAAAAATTACCAATTACTATTACCTAACCGGGTAATGGTAATGGTAATTTTTAGTTAACGTCGTACAAGAGCAACACAACGGGCTATTGACGACGGTCCGGAATCAGTCCCTTAAGGGAAAGATTCGAGGACAACACCTCGTAATTTTGAACCACGGTCAGATGACGAAGCAACACCTGAACTGGCACCCCACTCTCCAAACTTCCACACCAACCCAACGTGAGGACTTTCGGCCACGACAGATTTAAGGTGCACCAGCCGCCTCTACACCATACGTTTATAAACATCCATGCCCGGACCCGGATTCGAACCAGGAACCTTCCGATCTAGAGGCTAACACCTTAACCACTATACCGGTTGGTCGGCTACCTAACCGGGCTACCGCGTCCCGAGAAAGCAGTGAGTCATCAATCATAGAAAATGAAAAAGAACATTTTCTCTCGCAACTGGCAATACGGCAAATTTTGCAGATCCTTCAAATCAATTTAAGTATTTTTGCTTTGTGCAGCTTAAGTGTGTTTTGTCTTTGAAATTGAACGAGTAGTATTTTCAAAAGATGGATCGAGCAAAAGGTTTTGCAAGAGAGCTCTACTTGTTTTTATTCAAGGCACACGGCTTGAACCCTGACTGTGATTGCGAAGTATGCTCGGATATCGGAGGAACTTCCCCGTCTGATTTTACAGAAGACATTGGGAAAGCGATCTTAATGCTGTCATATGCCTACAGATGGGAATTCAGAAAATCATTCCACGACTCGTGCCAAACAGATGAAACGTTTGATACAAACGTCAACCAGTGCAAAGAACAGCTTTATTCATATGCCTTAGTGTTCTCGTCCATATCATGTAAGAAACCTGATGTCCTTAAAATCTTGGTGATCTGTTCTTTCATATCCGAAATGTATTTATTTCTAAATGCCCGTTCGGGACACAACAATAGGTGTGCTGCTTGTTCATACTTGGAGCAGGCGCGGATTTGTTTCCTGAAAATTTTCCGGTCAGTAATAAGAAAGAAATTCGACGGGGAACATATGTGGAGGGATCTTGCACACTGTGCTCGGAAAATATCATCAGGATATGGTTTATACAAACCGTTTATGAATACGGAGAATGTTTTGTCCGAAACGCATTCTCCTCTAACAATGAGGGCTAAGGACTCTACAAGTTCTGAAGATGACGAAAGTGTGAGAAGTGAAGACGAAACTATGTTCACTCCACCTAAATCAGATTCTATACTCGAAAGTAGAAAAAGAAAACGCATATCGAATGTTACAAACAAATATCGAACTCTTTATAATAAGTCAAGTATCGAAGGGGAATTCACTCCTATTGAACACATTCCGGCATTAAATCCTGTAGGCAAAAGCAAAATCTTGGAAAACATTTCACTGTTGAAAGAACGATTTGCAAACGGATTGAGTCGTGAAGCAAGATACATTCCTTCATTGGATCCTCAAAACGGGAGTGTAGCTCTGAATGAAAGTATTTTGGAATCGATTAAGCATATAACTCACAATTCTAGTCTTGAAGTTGAGAGCAGCCGTCCTGAACTGAATTCCTGCGGCAGTAGCTCGATCACGGGTAAAGATAGCTTGACTTTGCAAGATCAATGTTATTTGAAATCGGTAGAGCGATTTACTCACGAGTCTAGAGTTGAAAGTAACGTTCCTGAAATGAGATCTCAAAGAAGCAACGCAAAGATGGGTGTAAATGGCTTGAATTTGCAAGAATGTAATTTGAAATTAGAGCAGTTAAATCTCAATTCTGACATCGAAGTTCAAAGCAACATTCAAGAAATTAATTCCCAGAGTAGTATGGCAAGCACTGGTGAAGATAGTTGGAATTTGCAAGAACAATGCATCTTTAATCAAACAGAATGCCACCAATCAACTTCTAATCCTGTTCTCGGCAACTCTGCTCCAGTAAGTGACATTTTATATTCTGGACAGAGTTCATCTGAAAGTCTTGTCAGGCACAGACTTGTAGGCTGGGATCCCGTGAATTCCTGCGACATTTGGGTTCGAGAGAAGTTTGCAGTAGGACCTCGATATTTTGAATTAGTTCGTGAACCACTCACACAGACAGGGCATGTGAATGCAATTTCCTCTGATAACCCACAAGTTAAAAGTTTTGAACCTGCCACAGATTCTTCAAATCCTACATCCGAACTTAAGATGGTCATTTGAATGAAGACATAGGAATTGGCATGGCAAACTTACAAATTAGTATTGTAGGCAATCAAAAACTAAATTCATATAACAGTGATAAATTTTGAAAAACGTTTTGCTTCCAATGCTTATTTTATCCAATTCTGTGATTTGGATTTTTGTGATCCTTTTTAGCTTTGTCGTTGAACTTTTTTTAGCTGACATGCACTATATCAATACTGACTCGATATCAGCATTACCATTTGACATTGGCTTGGCTACCAAAAACTGAAATCATGCCAAGTCCGCACAGTTGACTAGGATTTCACCTGAAATTGAGAAAGACATGATTTTAAAGATTTTCAATCATATGTGATTCTTTTATTAAATTCGATTTTTCATTTCTCACTTGCCTTGAAAAGATGTGATATTATCGAATTGGACGTTGAAATAAATAATTATTTTCATGTATTTAAGTCCTTATATTTTAAACTGTCTATTTTAAGTATGTAAAACAACCTGTATGAAAGAAAAATGCTCGACTGAACTAAATTTGCATTTACAATTAAATATTCAAAATAAAATAGTTCATATGCTTGAATAAATAGTTCTCAAACTAGCATGATGGTAATAATGGCAATCTTTCTCAAATAGTACTTTTAAACCATACCTTTATAAAGAGTAGTTAATATATTTGTAATAGTGTGAGATGAATTCTATAATCAGAAATGCATTTGACATTAAACTTTCATATTAGTGTCAACAAAAAGTATTTGCAAGTGACCTTTTACAACAACTTTGTAGAAAAATTCATAAGTTTATAAAAATTACTATATTTGCAGATGTACATCTGAAAAAAGACATAAATTATGTACTTGAAAAATACGGTATAGGTGTATTTATTATATAGACATTTGATTTTTGCAGTAATACATTTCGTGTGCTTTCGTGTCTGTCTAAATTTTTTTTTGCTAGAATTTCTCTATTTAAAGCAGTTATAGAAAAATAATCTATATATATAATTCTCTTACGCGGTACACAAAAAAGGCGTCATTTGTTATCGCATTTTGGCAACACTACAGTTGCTTGTTTACCACGAAATCTCGCGCCTCAGTTGAATTTATTGCGTTACAGGATGAAATTTTATTGAAAAAAAAATTATATTAGTCGAGCTGTTGCAGCTTATAAACAACATGCTGAGCATCCGATTTCCAAAGCAGCGAGCAAATTTTAAGTCAAAATTTGCTCAAAGTTTCCATTTTAATTCCAAATTGTTCGTGTTCTGATTCCAAAAGTACTGTTAACGTGTTTGTAATACAACAAATTTGGATTTAAAAAATATTTTTTGAATATATTTTGTATAAATCCCTTCTGTTAGAACACATGTCTTCATTGATGCGAGCGAAGCGAACTAATGAGGATTGCAAAGTAATCCTACGGGGGTTGGCGAGTGTAAGCGAGCAGGCGATAACCCCCTAGTTAAATATATCAACGGAATTAAATAAATTAACGGAAATAATTTTTTAAATAGAAAAAAAATGCACAACTAAAATGATAAATCTTTACTTTTTCTAAAATATTGTTAGAGGTTTGTCCAAGTAAAATAATTTACTAGTTTAAAGTCTAATGGAACCAAGCTATATAATATGAATGTTATGAGGAACACAATTATTCTAGCAAACTACAAATTCTACCTTACCAATTTATGCATCTCTAATACTATAAAAGGAAGTGTTTGTTTTCTGCACGCAAAGTCCTGACGAATCTATGGCACTTACAGTAATGGGATTTGGCACACAAGTAGTCCAAATTGTTTGAAATTTTCGGGTCCCGGCGAATTTTTAAATTCAATCTAGAACATTTATAAATGAATTTAATGAAAGCTAATAATGCAACAGCATAAAAGATCATATATTCTAAATTAATTTTTCTCGTTTCCTTTTTCATTTTGCTCGGAGGAGTGATTTTTCATCAGACCATAAAAAAAAGAAGTGAACTTTTAACTCGAGTTAGGTTTTTCTTTTTTCTACCTTCTAGACCGTTAAAGATAGAGTAAAAACTTCAACGGATTTGAAATCTGGAAAATTTTCACGTTAGATCAATACCTAAAAATATGTTGTTGTTTTTTAATAAATAAAATTTTTTAATTGAATATCTTTAAAATTTCGACGTCAACGTGCCAACTTCACCAACCTTAAAATTAAATAGACAAAACATGTGCCCGCATCTTCATGTCACTTCTTTCAGTTCCTCGGTTTGAATATGTGTCACGCGATGTGGGTAAAAGCATGAATCCTAAATTATTGATGCCGACCAACCGGTATAGTGGTTAAGGTGTTAGCCTCTAGATCGGAAGGTTCCTGGTTCGAATCCGGGTACGGGCATGGATGTTTGTAAGCGTACGGTGTAGAGGCTGCTGGTGCACCTTAAATCTGTCGTGGCCGAAAGTCCTCATGTTGGGTTGGCGTGGAAGTTCAGGTGTTGCTTCGTCATCTGACCGTGGTTCAAAATTACGAGGTGTTGTCCTCGAATCTTTCCCTCAAGGGACTGATCCCGGACCGTCGTCAATAGCCCGTTGTGTTGCTCTAGTACGACGTTAACTAAAATTACCATTACCATTACCTAAATTATTGATTACTTAAAGTGATTGTTCACCGTGATCACATAAACGAGTCGAATAAATATTCGATAGAGAATATTTCCCAAAAGATTTCAGGTTTTGAGTGTTCACCTTTCAGTGATAAATTGAGTATACATAAAACCGTTAACATACGGTAAACTGCGTTTGAACTACTTATACCAATAACTTTTTAAAGAACGAATGGGACGTTTGGAATCTTGATCACGATTTCGAACAATAATTTTTTTAACATTGGCAGTAATAATGGTTTGAACGTAGCCTCGAATAGTTTTTCATAATAAAACCTAAATTTGGGACCAGATTTTTCGAAGTTTTCAGTGTCATTTATTTTTTGACTGTTTCTCTTCTGAAAATGAAGCGGTCGCAGTCCGGTACCGAACTTACCATTGTTAACTGAGTCCTAAGCCAATGATTTGTCATTTTTTATACCTAAGGGTTTGTTTTAATTTAAAATACTTATATTGGGGTAATATTCTGAGAATATTCGTGAATATGCCGAAATGCTCAGACGCGGAACGTCTGTATAGCAAATATCAGTGACCAAGAAAGCAAAACGAAATTTTTTCTACTGAAAATGAAGGTCAAAATAGTCTATTCTGTTCTCAAATCTGATATATATATATATATATATATATATATATATATATATATATATATATATATATATATATATATATATATATATATATTGTCTAATGGCGGGCACAAATGCACATAGTCATTGGCCACTACAAGGCCGGAAATGATGGTCTCTTGTGAAGGAGCACCCAGTGGGAGGACCGTCATCGCTTCCTAACAAAGGACAACACAATTTACATCCATGCCCTGGCCCCGGATTCGAACCAGGAACCTTCCGATCCAGAGGCCAACACCTTAACCACTAGACCGGTTGGTCGGCCAAATCTGATAATACTGAATACTGTTTTTTCGCAAGTTCCCATTGTAGTACAAGTTCTTGTTTCAAAATTCGAGAGATCTGATATTTTTAAAGTAATAAGCCTAAAGTTTATAATTTTAATATGAATAAGAGAGCAGGGATTTTGTTTGACTTTGGTGTTAAGAAATCTCGTATGAAAGATGTTTATGACCGAACAAATATAAATATTTGTTGATCAGAATGAGCATGGAAGTCAGCACAAATTATTTTAATGATGTTGGTGTGTAAAAACTATAATACACTACGATATTTCATTAGTCCAATGTCATTAGTACAACTAATCTAAATGTAAAATACCATATCGCATACATAAATGTATCAACATTCCTTATGACCATGACCTATCTATTTTTTATTTTAACTTTAATACATGCACTTAAAAAAATTGCAAATATATAAACGAGCAAATTTGTTGGAACCGGTTCCTCATGTTATAAAACACAATTTACGTGGTCTCACAAAAGTTGAGAATCACTGACCTACAATATGAGATTACAATAACTAAGAATGTTTTTTCAATTCATTTTAAAATTTTCACGGGACTGCATAATGTTCGTAAAGGCCGACCAACCGGTATAGTGGTTAAGGTGTTAGCCTATAGATCGGAAGGTTCCTGGTTCGAATCCGGGTCCGGGCATGGATGTTTGTAAGTGTATGGTGTAGAGGCGGCTGGTGCACCTTAAATCTGTCGTGGCCGAAAGTCCTCACGTTGGGTTGGCGTGGAAGTTTGGAGAGTGGGGTGCCAGCTCAGGTGTTGCTTCGTCATCTGACCGTGGTTCAAAATTACGAGGTGTTGTCCTCGAATCTTTCCCTTAAGGGACTGATTCCGGACCGTCGTCAATAGCCCGTTGTGTTGCTCTAGTACGACGTTAACTAAAATTACCATTACCCTTAAAATTACCATAATGTTCGTAAATGTTTTCCCTATTTCCTCAGTTCGAAGGTTGTAGTCGTTCTTAGTTCTTTGAAATATGAAATGACAAAAAATTCCGCTTTTTATCTGTGTTTTTATCAGAAACACGTTTACAGAGCCGGTATTTGAATGTTTTAAAACCTAAAACAACATCAATCGCTTGAAGTAAGCCCTTATGGCTTTCTGAGAAAAAGGAGGATGAATTTAAACTATTTTCTTTCGTTTTGTCAAAAATAGTAATTATTTCCTATTTTTGAAAGCGGGAAGCTCTTGAAAACTTCACACAAAAGTATGCTGCTAGTGTCTCACACACGTCTTTTTCTTTAACTATCATAATGACCATTGCATTTCTTTTTGTTAACTGACAACATCTGAGTATGCAGATGGGAACATGTTATATCTTCTTTTATTATTGGAAGAAAGGCCGACAGCAATCTTAATAGAGACGGCACGGATGGTCCTCACGCTGTGTATAAAAGCAGAATTTTTCTTTGTTATATCAAAATACTACTCTGGACGGTGTTGGTTTTGGCTCGGTAGATGGTCAGTCGATCGAAAATGTCATTTAGGAACCTCACGCCCAATTTATGTAGGGGAAATCTGCCCTTCTGAGACGCGGGTAATGACATTTGAATCTATCAAAACAACAAGTAGAAAAAAGCGAAAAACCCAGGGATATATCGTTGAGGAGATGAGCTGATTTGCAGCGGAGCCTCCGTAAGTGGCATGTCCAGTCCAGTCGAGACGGTTTGTGTGTAAATCGATTGTATAGAATGCATGCACACTTTGATACTACAACATTTATCAGGATACACTTTCTATCAGATTGCACTTTTTGGTGTATCTGTTTCACAAAACTGATACGAAGATTATTTTTTTTTGCGTCTTCACAAGCATATAAGAGCTTGCGATATACCTTCATTCGATTTTTAGCCTCTAGATCGAAAGCTTCCTGGTTCGAATCCGAGTCAGGGCATGGATGTTTGAAAACGTATGATGTAGAGGCGGCTGGTGCACCTTAAATCTGTCGTGGCCGAAAGTCCTTACGTTGGGTTGGTGTGGACGTTTGCAGAGTGGGGTGCCAGCTCAGATGTTGCCTCGTCATCTGACCGTGGTTCAAAATTACGTGGTGATACACCGAATGGCTGAGGCTGGGACGCTGACGGTGGTAACTAGTACAATACCTTCATTCGATATACGACTCAATTGAACAAATCACTCATTTTCGTCCCATCACTAATGCCCTTGCACTAGAGACCAAAAGAATGGGACTCATCACATTGCAACTTCAAATAAATCTTTAGCCAATGTTTCTGGTATTCATTTCGGTCTGGTGGTTAAGGTGTTAGCCTCTATATCGGAAGGTTCCTGGTTCGAAACCGGGTCAGGGCATTGATATTTTGTAAGCGTATGGTATAGAGGCGGCTGGTGCACCTTAAATCTTTCGTGGCCGAAAGTCCTCATGTTGGGTTGGTATGGAAGTTTGGAGAGTAGGCTGCCAGCTCAGATGTTGCCTCGTCATCTGACCGTGGTTCAAAATTAAGTGTCAATACACCGAATGGCTTAGGCTGGGACGGTGGTAACTAGTTGAATACCTTCACTCGTATCCATACATAACCAATAATAGGATTTATTTTACCACTCATGCACACAGCTTTGTATTTAGAATATACTATATCTTCATTGGCATATTTAAAACTTAAATAAAGGTCGGAAAAAATTTCCAAGTAGTCAACGTAAATAAAAGACTGTACTTGTCATAAATAATGTCAAGCAAAGCTTTCTACAATGATGCATCATTGCATAGTTAAAAGCAGTTCATTGATTGCGAAATTCAATGTTTGGAAACGAAATGTATCAAATATGTCCTTCCAGTTGACATAAACAAATATTGATCAGATCCAAAAGATTAGCAGTTTTTTTTTATTCTATTACTTTTCAAGTTACATGTGTACATCTTCTATGCAGTAAGAAAATTGAAAAGGAGTATATTTGTCCAATTCGATTTTCATTGAAACGGACTTATTGAAAACCATTTTAAATCAAAATTAATATTTACACGTTTCGTATCAGTATAAAACATATGAGACAATGACGGGGCCTAAAGGAAAATATTTTAGATCGTATGTCTGAGGCCACGTTCACATGAGGCGTTTCAACGTACGTATGGCGAGGCTAGCAAAGTCCCGATATTAAATTGCTTATTTATTCCTCTAATTCAAGTATTTATTTATGGGACCTTGAAGAGCAGGACCCTGATAGCCTCGCCAAACGCGCCTCTTGTGAACGGGGCCTAACTGTGCTTTTTACGAAACGTCAGCGAAAAGGCTGACTATTACACAAATGATTCTTCTTTTCTGTTAATAAATTGACCCGTTGTGTTCTCAAAATAAGACATAAAGTACGTTTTGCCAGTTAATGTTATATTTATGTAACATATATGGTCTATCCCCTTTATACATTATTTTGTGTTATTAAACATATTTTATTTCTTATTTGAAATGTTTATAATTAAATTAAATGTTTAACATATAAAATAAGAAAACTATACAATTATGATGATTTAAAAATTTAGCCTGACATGTTACCAATATGGTAGTGTTAAAGAATTTTGTAGAAGTAGAGAACCAACTTTTTGGTTCAATCACTCCGATTCATTTATTGGATTCTGATGATAATGGCCCCATCAACCGAACTGTACATACATGGTGTTCCTTGATTAAATAAGGACCACGGTAGTCCGGTTAGAAGAGTTACATATTCGCAACCGGGTGGTTGCGAATCAACCAAATACTGGCAATCAATACAATGACTTTAACATCAAAGGCAGAGCTCTCCCATGGATCTCAAACTTTCTAAATCACAGAAATTTTTGCGTAAACTATCAAAATAAGCAATCAGGATTTTACAGGTTGTACCAGGGAATCCCTCAGGGTTCCGTACTCAGTCCTACCCTGTTCTCCATGTTTATTGCAGGAATTGAAAAAATTGTATCGCCATGCCAGATTGGCATCTTTGCAGATAAAATTGTGTTATGGTCTAGTGGTTCAGACATAGGAAAACTGGAATCTACTCTAAACGGATCCTTAGAAGCTGTCCGTGATTTCTCGAACTTTCAGAGGTTAAACTTCAATCCCTCATAATCAGTTAGTAGCTTCTTCACCACTAATAGACACCTCTACAATTATTCTCCTGCAGTGAATTTTTCTAATCAGTTACTGGACTGTGACAAATATCCAATTTACTTGGGTTTTACATTGGATCCTGAGATAAACTGTAGGAAGCATATAGAGAAAATAGCAGATAAAGCTAGAAAGCGTCTACAGATTTTGAAGTATATTTCAGGTAGAGACTGGGGAGCTGATGCTTCCACCCTCAGACTTACTTTTTGTTCCCTCGAGCGTCCCATTCTTGAGTATGGTTACCAGATATTTCAAAAGGCTTCTGCTTCTAACTTAAAGATCTTGGACAGAGTTCAATTGAGTGCAGCAAGAATAATCACTGGGTTAAGGAATAGCTGCCCTAGTGAACTGGTCCTATATGAAGCTGACATTTTACCTCTGATTACGAGATATAGGATTGTTTTTTTTTTAATATTTTAATAGAGATTGTCAGGTCTTGGTGATTTTAACAGGACTGCTGAATTCACTTTTAAGTGGAGGAGTAATCAGCGTTTAAAGAGACACCCCGATGGAATTTGTGAGGAAGAAGGGTTTTATTGATTTTGTGTGTGTGTGTGTGTGTGGGGGGGGGGGGGGGGGGGGGTGTGGGTGTGGGTGGGTGTGTGTGTGGGTGTGTGTGTGGGTGTGTGTGTGTGTGTGTGTGTGTGTGTGGGTGGGTGTGGGTGTGGGTGTGGGTGTGGGTGTGTGGTTGTGGGTGTGTGTGTGTGAGGTTATTCCTTCGACCACTTTTAACTGCTTGCCTCCCACGATGTCCCTTGAGAATGTCAGTTTTAATGATGAACTGAAGACTCATGCCAATAAACAGACGGATCACCCAGACCTTTTGAAACAGTTGGCCCTGGAGGTTGTCAATAGCATCCCTTCTGATGCCTTGGTCATCTATACCAGTGGTCCCCAACCCCCGGTCCGGTACCGGTCCGTGGATCAAATGATACCGGGCCGTGCAAGGAACATTAAATTATTTCTATTTTATTTACTGTGGTGTATTTATCTCCTGTTTGTGCTGTTCTTGTCTATGAAATGTCCACTCAAATTAGGAGGCGTTAAACCAGAACTTGAAATTTGTTCAGTTACTAGAGCTTCAATTATGATTTCGGAATTCTGTATGTCTCTATTTTCCAATTTTGACAAATGTGACAGCTGTTTTCAAGTTGGCAGACAAAGTAGCTGCATTTAAAGCCAAACTGAAGTTGTGGGGACGGCGCGTGAACAGAAGCATTTTGATCATGTTTCAGACATAGCGGGGATTTTAGGCGAGACTGAGCCTAAACATTCATTCACCCAGTTGGTGCATGATCACCTGTCTTTGATTTAAAAAAAGTTCGAGCGCTACTTCCCAAGCACAAAAGACCCACGAACTAGTAGTAAGGAATGGATGCGCGACCCATTTGTCAACAAATCAGGCGAATCTTGTATGTCTGTGCAAGAAGATCAAATGCTGGAGATTGCAAATGAAGGCGGCCTTAAAACTACGTTCGAGACAATGACTCTGCCGGTGTTCTGAATTAAAGTCATGGTGGAATACCCTGAGATTGCCACCACGGCACTTAAATCCCTATTGCCATTTCCGACAACCTATCTGTGTGGATCGGGGTTTTCTGCAGTGACAGCAACCAAAACAACGGAATAAACTGGACATAAGCAACACACTTCGGGTGTCATTGTATCCTATTACCCCCAGATGAAACCGTCTCGTTGCAAAGAAACAAGCTCAGGGTTCTTGTTGATTTAGCGTTCTAGTGAGTTAAAATGTTAAATAACTTCATTTTCATTTTTTGGTGTAACTGTATTTTATTTTGAAGGCATGTTTAAATACAATTAAACTAAAATTATTAAATCAAAACAATCTAAGATATAAACAATCAATGCCCCCCCCCCCCCCCTTAGCGGGCCGCATTAAAATTATCAAACGTTGATCCGGTCCGCGGCGATAAAAAGGTTGGGGAGCACTGATCTATACGGACGGTAGCAAACTTGAAGACGGTAGAACCGGACCGGGAGTGGTGTTTTCATCAACAGCGCTGAGGACAAGGTCAAATGCAGCATCCGAAACCCTGACCATTGTTCAGTCTTTAGATCGGAGATCATAGCAATTGGTGCAGCCCTTAATTATGCACAGTCCACTGATAAAAATTGTATTTGTATTTTGGCTGATAGTAGGAGTGCTATACAGTATTTCAAAAATTGGCCAAAAATATTTGATATCCCAGACCAGAATATTCTGAAGCTTCTCTGCGAGATTGGCCTGAAAACACCAATAAGCCTCCAATGGATTCCATCGCATATCGGTGTGTATGGCAACGAGACAGCCGATGTACTCGCCAAGAATGGCCTATGGACTGTTTGAATCGTCTCACTCCCACTGAGGTCCACTCCCTGGGAAAACAGCGTTTGCTTTTCGTGTGGCGCCGTACGCCATCCCACCATTGGTATGCTGGCAATCGCCCTGGACTATCAATCTCATGCTGTGGCCCTCGGCCTTTCCAATCAGTCATGGCCAGATTTCGAAGTGGTCATCTTAAAAGTATAAAATTTCAGAACGGGGAGAGAATTTTCCCTTCTTGTTCCTGTTCCCTACCTGCCAGTCCTGATCACCTTCTTCTCTGTCTTGGCGCTTCGTATAAGCAGCTGTTGGTTGATCAGGACTTTCTAAGTATATGGGGATCTGGCACGACGGGGCCTTCTGGACCTGGTGTAGGCTTCCTACACCAGGGGAATGTGCAACAACAACACTGTCAATAAAAAATAAATAAAAATACTGTCGTGTGTAAAGGGGCTAGTGCACGTTAAATCTGTCGTGGCCTCATATGTCCTCGCGTTAGCGTGGTGTGCCAGCTCAGGTGCGAACCTGTCATCTGACCATGGTTCAAAATCGCGTTGTGTTGTTCTCGGATCTTTCTCATTGGGCTTGATCCCTGACCGCCGCCAATAGACCGCTGTGTTCCAGTGAGACTGATTAAATTCCTTTTAAAGACATTCAAGAATGTGAGTTAAGAGAACAATTTGTTTCTTAAAAAATAAATTATGAGTAGTTTCTATATGTATTTAGTGCAAGACTGGTAAAGCTTCGATTTCCTAAGAAAGTGGAGCCGTTATCTAACAGCCGTGATACGTCATGATGCCGCGGGCATAACTAGACGGCCGTCTAAACTAGAGTCCAGAGGTGTCAATGTCAACTTAAGCGGACAGAATACGTTGGAGAATGGGCAACACAGACGGCTGTCGTGGTTATTTTATTTGAGAAACAAAACAAAGTGGTGTTTTATTCTCTAGTTCAAAGTTAATAACTTCGGGATCGTTGAAGATAAAGTAAAAATTTCAACAGATTTCAAATCAGCGTAAATTTCTACGCCAGATCGATATCAAAAACAGTTTTATTATTCAATTGTTTACCATTTGATTATTTATTAAATAATTAATTATTTATTTAAAGAAAATCACATTTAAGGTATCGATCTGGTGTCAAATTTTCCGCAGATTTCAAATCCTTTGAAATTTTCATTGTGTTTCATGATCCCGATTTTACAAAAACGAACTAATCAATGGCAGTCAAAAATGTTTGTTTTGCTCCTCTTCGCTCGAATCGTTTGGCGCAGGAAATGAAATCTTGCCGCTACCTGAGAAAAAACGTTCCCCATCTGTTTGAGACCGCTATGAAGACAGTCATGGAAATGGCTGCTCCGATAATTTTCGTTACGCTCCCTAGGAAACCAACACCATGCGTTAGTATAAACAACGTTTTAGTGACGTCACCCACCGATACATCACGGCTACGCTTTTTTAAGAAACCGAAGCTTTAATGGTTACAATTTTAGGACGGTGGGACGTCTCATCGCCTTCAAGTTGCAAAAGATCGGTATATTGATGTTCTAGGTATATTACGACTATATAACTTCTACCATTCGATAGTGGAATATCTAGGAGTTGCTCTAAAGGAGATATACAAATACACATCACACACACACACACACACCCTTTAATAAACTAAACTTTGATTTGTGCTAATTGCATTCATACGAGGAGAGGTCTTAACCCATAGTTTCTTTTTGTTTGCAAAACATATTTTATTTATCATGATTTTCAAAGGGTTAGTTATACAATGGTAATTAATGTTTGAGAGAAAGTACCGTTTTGAAATTTTCAAATTATTTATTGCATCGATGCTCACAGATCGTCCGCTTCACCAAACCTATTCGAACTCTGCCAAATATCGTACGTATCAAGTGTTCAATACGTAATGATATATTAAATTGAACAATTGTAAGTACTTTAAAAAGAATCTCACGTGGTTTTACTGCAGCAAAAATACTAAACCTATATCTCTGAATTCTTGTTACTTCATTACTTTTTGTTTTCTTGTCAGCTTCGTAAATTTTAATCGTACTTCAGATGAAGCATTTTTAAATGCCGTTTTGAAGCGCAAGATTGTGGTTCCAAATTTTCAGTTCTTCTTTTTCCCGAAGTTAGAAAGTGTAGCTTAAAAGAGACAGAAATGCTGTGATACTCTTTCTAACACGCCGAAGGCAAATACACACATTGTAAGTACTCGTAAGTTCCCATCACAGAAAGGGCTCCAGTCACGCCCTCCCATTAGAACACACGGGTGGTCTAGGGCAGTGGTCCCCAACCCCCGGGCCGGTACCGGTCCGTGGATCAAATGGTACCGGGCCGCCGAAGGAACATTAAATTATTTCCATTTTATTTACTATGGTGTATTTCTCTCGGGTTTCTGTGGTTCTTATCTATGAAATGACCACTCAAATTAGGAGGCGGTAAATCAGAACTCGAAATTTGTTTTGTTACTAGAGCTTCAATTATGATTTCTAAATTCTGTATGTCTCTATTTTCCAATTTTGACAACTGTTTTCAAGTTGGCAGACAAAGTAGCTGCATTTAAAGCCAAACTTAAGTTGTGGGGACGGCGCTTGAACAGAGGCATTTTGGACATGTTTCAGACATTAGTGGGTATTTTAGGCGAGACTGAGTCTAAACATTCATTATCCCAGTTGGTGCACTTTCACCTGTCTTTGCTTTTTAAAAAGTTCGAGCGCTACTTCCCAACCACGTGTGTTGTGCGGTCACAACACACTTCGGGTTTCATTGTCTCCTATTACCCTACGATGAAACCATTACGTAGCAAAGAAACAAGCTCAGGGTTCTCATTGATATAGCGTTCTAGTGAGTTAAAATATTAAATCACTTTATATTCATTTTTTGGTGCAACTATATTTTATTTTGAAGGCATGTTTAAATACAATTAAAATTATTAAATCAAAACAATCTAAAATATAAACAATCAACGTCCCGCCCCCATCAGCGGGCCGTGTTAAAATTATCAAACGTTGATCCAGGTCCGCGCGATAAAAAGGCTGGGTAGCACTGGTCTAGGGGACGGAAAAGCGACAGTACTTGGGGTTGACACTTACGCTTGCCTTTTGGTTTCCGAGATAACTCGGGCTTGACGCTTAAAGGGTTAATAATGTTAAGATGGAATAATCGGATGTTAAGAATCATTAACACTGTTTTAAATGAGACTCCGCTCACCTATTCGCATCGTACGTAGCCGTACGAAGGAGAAAAAAATCCGTTCAGTCCGTACAATGGACAACACAAAACTAATTGCTATGTTGGAAGTATAGAGTTGTACAACCTGCGGCATCCATAATATTCAAACAAAGGGACATTTGGGAAGAGATCAGGAGTATAATGAAAGTCTGTGGGGAAAGGAAACTAACACTCAATTTACTTACAAAACAATTTTATTTTTGTTTATAATCCAGTCTCTCGAGGTCCTATTGACTTCTTGCAAGTGTTTTCTAATGGATATCTGGAAGTGTAGTGCCGACCAACTGGTCTGGTGGTTAAGGTGTTTGCCACTAGATCGGAAGGTTCCTGGTTCGATCCGGGTCCGGATGTTTGTAAGCGTATGGAATACATAAGCTGAGGACATTCGAGTGCATTACCGATTTAACGTGCACCAGCTCCTTTATACACGAGTCTTTGGGTAGATTCGAACTCGTAACCCGACGGTTGCTAATCCGTTATTCTTCCAACTGGGTTACCACTGCTCCGGTACAGCCAAAGATCAGAGGGGTGCCAGCTCAGGTGTTGCCTCGTCATCTGACCGTGGTTCAAAATTATGTGTTGTCCTCGGACCTTTCCCTTAGGGCAGGGGTCGGCAACCTGCGGCTCGCGAGCCGCATGCGGCTCTTTCGATGTAAAGTTGCGGCTCTCCAGTTCCATACGAAAAAATTAATAATTTATTATCCAAAACCCTTAAAAAATAAGAAAATATATTTTTAAGTACCTAATTTTTCTATAGCTTCTACTTTCATAATCGTTAATTACAAATCGCTACGTTTAACATGACCTTAATGAGATAAATTTGAACTATTGTTTTGTTCTTAGAGATGAGACTCCGTGACCATGTTTATCTTTCGGCCAATTGCATTCTATTTCCGCCTCACCCAAACAGCCACCGTCTAGAGCAGGGGTGGCCAACTTTTTACATACCATGCGCCAATTTTTTCACATAAGAGTTCAGATGCGCCGTACATTTTAATAAAAGTATATTTATCGACATAATTAACATTTTAAAGTGATTTAACTATATTGTATGTAAAACAATGTCTATTACAGAAAATTCTTCAAATTTGAATCAGTCATTTGCGACCTTGTTTTCCTTTTAATAAATTTCATTTATGAAAATGCTTGATCACATCTGTGTGTCGTTCCGACACGAGATAGATAACTTTTTGCAAATTTTCTTAGTTCCGGAAAGTGTTTACATTGTAATGAACGCCAGAAATTAATTATATCAGAAGCATTTTTATATGAATAATAAAGCTCATGAAACTTCAATTGCAATAATGAATTTATTTTGAAATCAATAAGTACCATTTGTATGTTAATAGGCATCTTAATTACGTTTTGTTCACCAAGTGAAAATACTTTATTAATGCGAGCATGTAGTTTTCTCCTGTAGCCAAATCAAGAAAACAACTTTCAAATAACCTTTGTTATAACTAATTTTAATATGTTTGGTCAAATTGTTATTATCCGCAACACATCCTCTCTGCTCTTTTAACAGTGGAAATTGACTCAAATCCTGATTTTTTAACTGAGAGATGAACAGATTTAATGTCATTTTAAATAAATTAATTCTATTTACTAAGCTAGAAAATAATTTCTTCTTGCGTTGTAGCGTCGAATGTAGATAATTGAGATGGCTAGTGCAGCAACTAAAAATGCCAATTCAAATAGCCAGTTGTTACCAAATAGTAGGATTCATTCATCAGGAAAGTTCAATTTTCTGTTCTCAAAAATTAATAACATTTTTTAATTTCTAAAATCTACTCAGAACCTGTCCTCTAGAAAGCCAGCGCATTCAAAAAAGAATAAAGCACCTCACAATAAAGAAAAGGTTCACCATATTCCAAATCTAATAATTCAATATTCTCTGAATTCTCGGCTGTTTAATGCTCTTGTTCTAATTTTAATCACACATTTCACAACCGGTAACAAAACATGCTGCATTTTTTTTAAATTTTACACACCGTGCCTCTTGGTGTATAATACATTGATATTTTAGTGCAGTACGATTTAAAAAATTTTCCAAGCAAAGTTGTAGTGCCATTTACGGCGTACCGTCATTACACATACTGATTAGTACAATAATCTAATTTAGATTTTCTTGGCATGATTTTACATTTTAAATATCTCTGATCCTCTTGTTTCATCATGCAATAACTCCATACTGGCAAGTTCTCTTCAAAGACATTAAAATTATAATAAATTCCTCTTACAAAAATGCTTATAACTGGACTACATCAAATATCTCCATTGATTCATCCAAAACTAGTGAAAAGTCTTCCAGTTGTTGAAATACATCCAGAGAGAGTTCCATTATACATCTCGCATTAGTCTGCCTTGGTATAGCAATTTCGTCTGATTTCTTTTCAATACCTTTATAATCAAGATGGAAACAAGGCTTCTCCGTCAGAATAGGTTTTTTTTCGTCAATGCTAAAGTAATTTCATAGGACACTTCAGTAATCGCCTCTTCTTCACAACTTACACATTAGCAAAAATATTTTGTCTTCTGATTTCTTCCTTTTTTAGTCACATATTCTTTACGTAACTCCGACCCGAGAACAAGTTTAATTTTTCCTTCTATGTTAGCCTGATGCTGTGTTTTAGTGTTTATTAAAATCATGTCTTCTATTATGTAAAAGAGCAGTTTCCCAAACAATGCAAAAAACGATTCTCCTGATAGACTTGCTGTTAATAACTCATTTTCTTACTGTTCGTTAAATTCAATTTTTCTCTCATACTTTTTGCGCTTCTTTTCTTTTGCACAGTGATAGATAACATAAATGTAAAAAAAATTTTAAAGTACAAAAAATCTTGAAAAAGAACAGATCACAAGTACGTCGTATCACACAGAATATAAATTGAAAACTCAAAAAACTCAGTGGTTCTTTAAAAGCTGGGAAATTTTTTAAAGTGTAACTTTTGGCTCTTAGGTTCCAAAAGGTTGCCGACCCCTGCCTTAGGGGATTGATCCCAGACCGTCAATATCCTGTTGTGTTTCTCTAGTGCATTAATTAAAAATTACAATTACAAGAAGTGTAGTAAACTTTGCGAGTCATACGAAAGTACTGAAAAAACTTGACGTTATTGTCAATTAAATCAGGGAATAATGAATGATAATATTGATACTTCGATTTCTTATTTACAAGGGGGTATACCCCACAAGTTCTGTTTTGTTCTGCAACAGCGTTTGAACCTAATAAGGTTTATCACAACCAATGTTCAGATAAGTTACACAAATGAACTGGAACTGTCCCTCTTTCGTAAATGCTGATGCTCCGAATGCAGTGTGCGTAGTATACGAATTAATTCGATCCATGCCATTCATACGATGTGTGCACATACCTACCGTTAATTTGTTGCGGCTTCAAACGTTCTCGCGCTGGTGTGAAAGTTTGGAGACTGGGAAGCCACCTTGGGTATGACCTCGTCATCTGACTGTGGTTCAAAATGATGAGGCATTGTCCTTGAAGCTTTCCCTTCTGGATTGATCCCGGAACGTGGCCTTTTGTGTTGACTTCAATGCGACGTAAATTCAACTGCCTACCCAAAGTGAGAAGCTGACATGGTCGCCTTTATCTTTCACTTGATCGCTAGATTTTTCATTGAGCAGTCGACTAGCAAAATAACTGGGAACTCGGCCTAAAATTGAGAACATTCTCAGCCTCTGGCAATTTTGGACCCATGGATACAAGTGATTCGTGATTGTTGTTTTCTTTCAGCATAGATTTAAATTAAATTACTGTCACTGTTTTTCATGACGCTATCCACTATTGACATAACAGTTCAATAATCAAATTGAAATACGAAAGAAAATTATTATGGATTGCAATAGCTCTAATCTGTCATTTACAAACACCAGTAACAAATTAAAGCTTTTGCAAGAAATCTAAAATAGAATCTCGGCAGGGAAAGGAAGGATTGGTGAATGGTGCCCGTGTTAAAAACTGGTAACGAAATAGTCAGCTAAAGGTGGCACTCTACAAAATATCTTATACTTGGTTTCCAAAACTTGGATCGGATCATTCCCTACAGGATAAATCCCAGATCATTGCCAACCCTCCATGCTTCTTTGATGCAACATAAATTACAACTACCTGCCAAAACTTTTAAATGTAAAATTACCTCAGATTTAACAAAGTTGAAATGATAGTATATCAGAAAACTTTAGGACAGTGTGCTTTAAAGAGTTAGAGTTTGGAAGCACCAGTTCCTATGCATTATGCCATGCTTTTCAAGAAACAAAAAGTGAGATGTATTCACTTGAAAAACGTAGTGTACTAGGAAATAATACATATTAGAATCACGTATAAATTGTGTGTTAAATTTACATGCAAATTTTGTGATTTATACGTAAATACAAAACTAACACACACACTTTCAAGAGCTTTTAAGCTAATACAATCCAGTATGGCGTCTGTTAGCCCAAAAAGTATATTTGATGGATCAATTAAGACTTTGTGTGAAACATTTCTGAACTAATTGAACAATGAGCTTTTTAAATCAGAAACAGACTATGGTATGAGCACAGGAGTCATACTAATCGAAACCCTCACTTATTTTCATTTTATTCTAAATGCAAAACTCTTTTGCATGAAATAGCATACATCTTGTGCAGGTTATTTTACTTTAAATATTATTATACTTCGAGTAATAACACTAAGAAAATAACATTTGTTGAAAATTAGCATACCATGCGATTCTTATTGTAAAATAGGAATAATTCGGAACCAAGATTAAATGAGAAAATATAAAATCACCAAGTTTATAAAATATTAAAATAGCAGCAACTAGTTAAAGAACATTTTAATGAATTTACATAAGATGTTTTACAAAACTGTCAGTTCTTCAAAAGCAGTTAAAAATCTGATGTGCCCCAATATGGAACCTGAAATTAAACAGATAAAAATTTAATTAAAAAAAACTTTTTTGCAATTCAATTAGTCAAGAAATCATTTTCTAGACAGCTAGTGTATTTTTTATCACAAATTCTAAATATAAGTTTGTACACAACACAGAATATTTTTAAATCTCTGCCCATTCCTCAAAATTACCAGTATCTTTCCTACATTTATAACGACGTTTGTCTTAACCAACAGCACAATTCAAAGCTAAGGCTATGTAAAAAAACTTCTTTCATTACTTCTTAATTTCATTTTTTTAAACCTGGAAACTTAATTAAATTAAAACATTCTAACTGTGAGTCTATCTTGCAGCATTGCTACTATTTTAATGCTGTCTTTGCTTTCGAATTAAGTTGAAACATTGATGAAATTATAAGCATTTTAGGACTCAACAGCCCAAACACTTGTGAAATATTAGCATAATTTTTTTTTAAATAGAAGCTTAAGTCTCCTGAAATGTTATTTAGTAGCTCAGATACAAAAGGAATCAACAAGAACACAGAAGGTTTTCATGACAATATAGCAACCATTGATTCTAATGTTTTTCATGGTTACCATGGTTTGGTGCCAAAACTTTGCATCCATTGTAGAATTTCCTCCCTAAAGAAAAATCTAGAAATCGTTTTCTGTTAACAAAATTTTCATTGACCTCTGGTGAATTTTCAAAGTCACAAAAATTTTGAAAATAGTAACAAAAAGATACCTATGGCAATCCCAAAATTATGAAATGAGAAATTTACTGTAGACAAAAAAAGTGGTAAAACAAAATACCTTGCTTTATAATTCAAAGGTAATGAAAATAAAAAATTAAGCTTAAAAATATCAGAAATAAGAGCATACCCCATTAGAATAATGTAAAGTGAAATAATTTAACGTTAACCAAAAAAAATTCAAGGACTTTTCAAATAAAAAATAATAATATTTTTCAAGGACCTAAAATTTTTTATAACGACCTAAAACAAGGCATACACAAAAGTTGTCAACTAAAAAGAAAAATATTTTTTTTAAAAAAAATCATTTTTTTATACAATTGATAGTCTAAAAAAGAAAGGTTATTGTCAATTTTGGGAACAATTGAGATTTTCTTTTCTCACAGAACCTGATTTTTCTTTTGCAGAGTGGGCTTCTTGTTTCAATGCTAACTTTCAGGCTACTTGCACAAATATCGATTTCCGTCGTGCGATAAAATATCGCATGATAAATTCTTTTGGTGGCACGAAGAAGAGTATGAGAAGCGGCGGTCTTAATGGAGACCAGAGGTGTCAACTTAGATGGATAGCCATACTGTGGAGATCTAGACCTAGCATTATAAGTATATCACATAGTGTCAAAGCGTGAAACACCGGTTTCATTCAGAATGAGGCTCAAATGGCACACATGCTGTGGAGGAAACTAGTCTGGACAATTTCCAATGCAAGACGAAATTACACAATTATGTACTTGTTAAAAAAAATCAAGTACTTTCAAGGACTTTTCACCAAGTTCCGTAATTTTCAAGGGCTTTCAAGGGCCCCTAGTTAGGAAAAAAAATTCAAGGACTTTTCAAGGACCGTGGAAACCCTGCGTTTATTTTTCTGGACCTAGGGGGAAAAGAATAAATCAACTCTAACCTAGTACACTTTTGCATCTTCTCCAACAGTATTTAAAGAATTATTATTCCGTAATTTGCTGAGTTATGGATTGTTTTGTATTTTAAACCTTGATCACGACAGCTGTTTATTTCTTTTATACAAAAATAATTCGTTTTTAACACATTTTTGATAAAAGGCTTGTTGTACATTTATAAATAAACATGTAAATTTTAACCTAAAATACATTTATAAAACCTAACCAAAAATGCATTTATAATTTTGCTTTTAAACAATACTGAAAGAAACATTTTAATTTTCTATTATACATACTGGACCATTTTTAAAATTATCACTCACTTGGAATTCAAGAATTAGTGAATTTTTAATTAAAATAAACTATTTCAAATAATTGAATCAATGCAATTTACTCAAGGGTTAGGTTTTAATAAATATTTAGAAGTCAGATGAAAGCTAAAAGCACTGAAGTATTTTGAGGTAGTCAGAAGATTTGCAATGTCAAAATACAACCAAAGCAAATTCCACTGTAGATTAAAAGGATTAATAACTATGAATTCGATTTTTATTTCCTCCCATTTGAGTCATATTTTACACATATTTTTCAATAAAACTCCAATTATAATATTTTAAGAGTTCTGAATTGTCATAATTGAGGATTAAAAACTATTACAAATGTTCAACTTTATACTATAAATAGCATACTACACTAAGACAATAAAAATATTTTATGAAATCTTTTCCAAAAAATTAAAAACAGCCTACCCTTTCAGGATGATTAGCAGAAGCTTTCTTCTCCACATTTGTTGTTAAAACCTGAGCTCGAATGGACAAAACCTTTGTCTTTTCTATAAGTTGCTGGTATGGGGAGAGTTTTTTGGTACCCATCACAACATGACCCTAATAGGAAAAGTTAAATATTAGTTGGGTATCTTAGTAAATTAAACAAAAAGTTGAAGTTCGCAAGTTTAAAAATATTTTTTACCAATTGTGAATCAATTTTTGCATCTAAACGGGCATTTCTTATTAAATTCACAATCCATTTTTCAGCATTTTCTGGCGTCATGTTTAATTTCTCAGCAAGCATTCTGAAAAGAGAAAGGAAAATGTAACTAATTTAAGAACGTGACCAAGAATGAAATTGAAAACAACGATATGCCACACTTAATAAAAATATAAATCATTTAAAAATTTTTTTTAGAACTTAGAGCTTTTGTTGAAGAAATTATTAAACCTAATTCTAGAGTAAGCAGTAAACATTTAAAGTTTACTGTTAGGTGACCCAGTTTATACAGTAAGCATAGTAACAATACACATCCAATAAACTCATTAACCTTTAGACTGGCAGGCACAATAGTAATTCACTTGCACTCTTCTCCTAAAACAACTAAGTACAGAGACCCCCTCCCTGTATTGCAGATTTATAACACTCCTAAGGATGCCACTTACATCAGATGGTTCTTTCTTTCATTCCGTAGCAATTGCAATCATCCAGAAAAAAGTATTTGCGTGCCTTCTTGAGCACTTTAGAACTTCTACCTGCTTGCATGTATTGTTTTTACTCTCTGGTTTGGTTCGAATGGAAATTGGATTTAGTGTTTATGAATCTCATAATTTAACATTAGTCTATGAACATGTGTTGGAAAATTAAGAAACATCTCTTCCAAAATAAAAATTATTTTTGTCTAAATAAATCAACTTGCTTTAAAACTAAAAATTTTGCTACAGTGCATACGCATTTTTTTTTTTTTGCAATGGAAGCATTTATGTGATTTTAGTTCAAATATTCAGTTATTCAAACCAAATTGAGAAAAAAATATACTATTTGCATACTTGAGGTTTAATACACAGGGTTCAAATAATGCAAAAGTTAATTTTGGCCTTTGGTAAAAAATTTAAAAACATTCAAAATCTCTAAAACTTTGAAAAAAGAAGCTTTTGGAATGACTTAGGCTTTGAAAAGAAACTTCAGTCGTTTAGGTTGTAAAATAATAGTAAAAAGGTTCCTGTGGAAGACTAGGAAATGTGATAAAAAGCCTTTTAAATTGAGTCAGATAATTTTTTCTATAAATCTCAAAAACATGTTAAAAACACTAAAAATTTTCCACCCTGGTGATGCTTAGCAGAACATAGTCAGAAATTTTAATTCATGATTACAATAGACACACATATGCAGACAGAAAATTACGATTGTGGTTAACCCCACTATAAGACTTACTTGATCGATAAACACTGGTGAATGCAGCAAAAAGTTTCAAAAATTGCTAAACGTGCATTTTCAATAAAAGCTTCCACACAGGAAACTAGGAAAAAGTCACTAGCCAACACTTGTTCACACTCTCTCAACTTTTGCTGTGCTCCATCAAAATCAAACTTCACATACAAACATTCCACAAACTCCGTGATTGGATCCCTGTACTGATATGATCCCTAAAATGAAAGAACACATTTAGGAATTGTTTATTGTGGCTAATACTGTAGTTGTTTATTTCACAATTGCATAGTTAATTTATGAAGCATTTTATGCAGATCATACAAAAGTACAGTAGAACTCTGATTATCTGAACTCTAGTAATCCAGATTGCTTTGAGAAACAAAAGAAATCAGCAAAATCCGCATTTTAAAAGTTTCTTATAAGATAAAAACGAAAAGGACCAAGTGTCAGTTGAGACATAAGATTCATCATAGTGAAAATTCCTGGAAGTCCTGTGTGCAGTGCAGAGGACATAGGCCAGTGGCTGGTGTGTTATTCTTCAGACACTGGATTCCAAATTCTCAGTGACCATGAACTCCTTCAAAGTGTGAGAGAACTCATTGTTACTCAACCAGATGTAGGACAGTCAGCCAGTAAGGCGTTTGTAGTGCCTTGACACAACGTTAAAATGGATGGAGTGGCAGCCTGAGTGCGACCATCTACAGTGACTCATGGTCAAACAAGACTTGCCGTCCCGGAAATGAGTGAAGACAACGAAACAACTGACTTTGACCAATATGTTCAAGTAATGATACATTTTAATACAGTATATAAGTACAAAATGTAATTTTTTTATTTTAAATTAATTTAGCTATGTAATGTTAATTTAGTTTTATTAATTTTAGCTATTTGTTTTACTAATCGAACAACCTCCTTTGCCAGCAAATATTGCCTGTGACATGGACCTTTTATTTGTAGTTGATAAAGGTAGTAAGTACTAGGTCAAAATTACTCATCACATTAGATATGTTCAGTTAGAAAATAATATAAAATAGGCTTACAGCTTAGATTTTTCCTTCTCTTTACGTATCAAACTACAAAACGTGAGCTAACAGAAGTGGTTGGTTTTCGAGCAGTACTAGATCATGAAATCTCTAGTAATAACAATGAAATAAGGTAGCTATGGTCAGTATTTATTGTTTTGCCTTTTTTGATCAGCTCATTCTAAATTTCTAGCAAATTATGATCATTATTTGATAAAAAAGCAAAACTCATAAAATTTCAATAAATTATATCAGTTAACAATTTGGCAATCAATCAAATGAGGAAACAAAAATGAAACTAGTCAGAGAACAAAGAGTAATGTTTAAAATGAATACAGACCTGCTCAATGACCTTCACCAAATCTTTCGTAACAGATTTTCTTTTCTTGTTTGTAATGACAGTCACAGTTAAATATCTTAAAATGTGTGGGCAGTTTGTCTGAATTGCATTTAAATACCTGAAATGTAAAATGTCACTAAGAATAGTATGAAGAGGAAAATATGAACATATTCTCAATCAAACTTTGAATAATTCCTTAAAAATAAGGGTAATAAAAAACATTAAATACAAGCTGAAACCTAAAGGATTAAAGACAGAGTTCTTATAAATGGATGTAAAACGTCTTCCCTGGCCTGCTCAGAGTCCTAACCTACACCCCATAGAACATTTGCGGCACAAGTTAGAGCGACGCTTATGAACCAGGGAACCACGTTCGAAATCTACATCTGAGCTGCCGACATTCTTGCAGCAGGAATGGACACAAATACCCATAGCTGTGTATCAAAACCTTGTTGAAAGTAAGTCCAGAAGGGTTGCTAAAGTAATTGCAGCACGTGAGGGACCATCCCCCTATGAAAGCATGTATTCTTTCCCTTACACCACATATTGCTGTCTGGTCCATTATTGTAGGGTAGTGTATTTTTCTGAATTGGAAGTTGAAGATTCATGGTTATTCAAATTACTTAACCTATATATATATATATATATATATATGTGTGTGTGGGATTGTGCGACGAACGCGCCAAAGCCTGATACGTCCGCAGCAGTAACGCCACCTAGAGGAAGCGTCCGCTCAGAAGCAACCGCAGCAATGAGACAGATGTTCCCCCAGACACCGAAGCTAGCAGTTGGGCAGACGGCCCATGACTTTTTAGGCAGATGGCCTCTTAGTTGTCGAATATTCTTAATTGTTAAAGATGTTTGTAAATATACTGTAAATACATTAATTTTGTAATTAAACTTAAATTTAAACTTTAAGAGTTATTTATCATTTACCTTTTACGAACCCACATATATTTGGGGGTTTGGCCTGAATTTAATTAAAGGCCGAAGATTGCCGTTTTTACCTGAACCGTTCGAGAAACAAACTTTACCTCAACTGTTCGAGACGCGGACAATTCCAATATTCGCCTGATGCTCATCGGATTCGAGGAGCGAACTTCATTTGAGTGAAGGACCGTGACTCAGCATATTGGATCTTGAGGAATACTTCATCTGAACTGTGAGTACAGATTTTTCATTTTGACATTAACATGGCTACGTATTTAGCCGGAGCACGCAAGATTGATCTTCTAGCGCTGATAGAAGAATTAGATCTAATAGCAACGGAAGGAACCAAAATTCCGCAGCTTATTAAGTTAGTAACGAAAGCCGATGAATACAATGAGGAATTAACAAAAACGCTTTTAAAAAGGATTGTTTCTGAACGAGAAACAAGGGAAAAACTTTATTTTTTATTTAAAGTTTGTTTGGTCAACTTTCTTTTAGTTAGCTTTATAGACAAACTGTTTACGTGCTCGGACCCACTGGTGCATCATAAACTGCTTATTGGGTTACGATCTTCCATATCGTTTCTAATAATTTCAACAGGGTGGCAACAAAATCCTAGAAAAAAAGTTCCCTGATTTTCCAATTCTCTTAAGAAATGTGATCCGTGATTGGTATCAATATACAGTATCCACACAACACTATTTTAAATATTCAGGGTCAGAGGGTGTAAATAGATCATTATCCACAAAAATTTTGTATTTTTTCTTTAGAGATATTTCAATTGTTATTGTAAGAGTTGGAAACCTTAATGAAACTCTTATAATTGCAATTGAAAAAACTGGAGAAAAAATTCAAAATACTATGATTGTGAACTTTTTACACCTGACCCTACATTGTCACACTATTCATCGAAAACAAATGCAAATATACATAAAAAATTCTACAAAAATGTAAATGCAAAAAAAAATAATAATTAATTTAATACACAAAAAACATCATTTGTTACACAAATTTCAAATTGTATCCAACAAGTTGTATCGCTAGCCGACCAAGACGCTGCAGCCGCAAAAAAAATGGCGGCGTCGGTTTTCGCGGCGTTAAAAAATTACGACGCTGAGGTTCTTTATTCGAATTACAATTTCGGTGAATATGATTTATTCTATTCTCAAAAGTACTCGTAATTGCGCATCTGTAAATAAGACAAACGATAATGGTAGCCGTTTAAACTGTCAAAATTTCCCTGATTTTTTGTAAAATTTGGAAATTTTCCCTGAGATTTCCATGATTTTTCCAGAAATAAAAAGTTCCCTGAGAATTCCCTGATTTCCCGGTTCTGTTACCACCCTGTTCAATATGAATACTCCGAAAACAAAATATAATTCAGAAATGATGCTCAATACTCAGCAATATAAATCGTAAGAACAAAAAGTACACAGGATTCAAACGTTATTGTTCCCACCACCAATGCATTGTTGCCATTCTGACAGAGGAAAACAATATCAAGAAAGTTTCAATGAAGGACCATAAATAGAGTGCACAATGTGAGGTCGTTTAGTTGTTAGGTGTGTCAGCCCATTTAGATATCTTTCTTTTCACACAAGGAAAGAACAAAGAATAGAAGATCCTTTCTTTCCTCTGATCAGAAGTTATCGGAGTATGCCGGTGTGTACTATGAGTAGAATGATTGAAATAAAGTATGGAGGGGGAAACTAACTACATCTATGAAGAAATATAGGGCAATTATTGAAATTTAGGACAATATGGGATGTTTTTAAAGGGTTTGAAAATATATAGGAAATATAGGACGACTTCTATTCCTATTTCCACACCAACCTAATGTGAGGACTTTCAGCAGCGACAGATTTAAGGTCTACCAGCCGCCTCTACATCATACATTTACAAATAACCATGCCCTAACCAAGATTCGAACCAGGAACCAACCACTATAATGGTTGGTCGGCTTATTAAATAGATATATAGACCATTTCAATAAAAGAAAATTAATTTTATACTAATCATTTAAGCTGACGATGGAAACAGATTGCGCATGGAATAACAAAAGCAAAGCGCAATTGGCCATTGAGTATTTATCACCTTGATACAAAGAGAAAAATATTATAAAGCGTAGAAAAATTACTTTCATTTTCGGTCATCGGCTAAACACGATGCAAGTCCACATTTTCCAGTTTAAAAACGACTTTTCTTGATTCTTAAAATTCCCAGACTATTCCCGGTTGGCTAGCACTCTGGTTTATGTTTTAGCTATCATTACCTTCAATGTTTGTTTGTTTTTCAATTGATCGGGCTGGTTTTTTTTTTGGAACTGACAACTGATTGCTTCAAATTTTCAAAACAGTATCGCCCCCGAAAATCTTCACAAATTTTCTTTATTCAACTTTTTACTGGGATAGTTTTTGCTATACTAAGACTAATGAGCATAAAAAAATGATTTAAAAAAGATTGCAACACATCGGGTTGCCACTCAGCTAGTATTAATTAAAATAAATTCTTCATATTGTTCTTGATTCACCCAGACTGTAAAAAATACACTTTCCCATAACTATAATACATTTTTAAAACATTGCACTCATGTGTGACTGATTAAAAGAAAATTAATTAACATTAGATGATTGTAATCTAATTCGTCTAGAAGGGCAACTATTTTGTGCGTTGCGAGAACCACTCGAAAGTCGAAGATAATCCAATCTTCATGGTTTTTCAAGTCTAATCATTAAGAGTTGATTTGTATATCACGTATCAAGGGTTGCCATTCAAGCAAGCCAGTTCCTGAATCATCGGCAATGCTGTACTCGTAAGCAGTTTTATTGCCGATCGGGCGCTAAAAAGAGGTTAGAAATGTGAAAAAATATCGTAATTTGAAAACTGAATTTTGTTTTCAAAGGAAAATAAGCACTTCCTAAGGACTATTGGGAGAAAATAAGTACTTCTAAGGGCTTTTAGAAATGGAAGACCAAAATAACCACTTTCTAAGACCCGTGGGAACCCTGTCAAAATGTTTAATACTTGATAATGTTTAAAAATGTAAATAAAGCTCACTGTTGACTGAAGAGGAATGTTTCAATGATGAGATCTTGTCCTTTAGGGTGGTTGAAAAAAATAAAGAGACTCCAGTGAATCAACCACGTTCTTTGCTGCAATGCAATAAGTTGGGATCCAAAAGGCTGAAAAAGAAACCCATATTACACGATCAACTAAGAACTAATACTTCATTATGACTAATAACATTTTTTAACACTGCCTTACACTACATCCAGAGTGGCACGCATAAAAATCCTAAAAAGTACTAAACAGAAATTTGAATGTGAAAAGTTAAACACTGATTTTGTACAAATATTTTGCATATTTAGATCTTATCAAACATTATTTTAGTTTTCAGAACTTCAAGAAAAAATTACAATAAACTAAGAAATGTTCTCCTCCAGATTCTTACATTGCTGTCAATAAACTCTTTTAAGTGATTGAAATCATCTAAAGCAGTATCCCAGTTCTGCATCAGAATTTCAGCAGCTAATTTCCCCCACATTCCATTTAAATAATTTTTGTCAGTAGATGGTACCTAAAAATAAAAAGCATAAAATACATAATAAAATCAAGATAACAACATTACAGTATTCATGTAGCATATTGCAGTAACTAAAAGATAATCAGAGTATTTAAGGCAGTAAAATATAGTTTTTGAATATTATAAATTTATGGCTGAAAAAATAAATATGGAATACAATTTGAAAATACATATTTATTATGAAGATTAAATGCTCTCCTGTCGATTTAATCATACTTTTTTTTATTTCAAATTACATGTCACCTGGGGAATTAAAACTGTTTTTATAGTAGGCAGTCAAATTCATAATTTTTCATATTTAATTCATATACCATGTAAGGATCTACAAAAGATTACTTTGAAGTCAAGATCTTGGAATGCAGACCAGGCTGACAGTATCTTCTGTTTGTCATTTTATAGACTACAAAATTGATTTTTTATATTTTTTCACAAAAAAATATAAATTATAATTACAAAAAAAAATGGAAAAATTGGAGGAATGCAGAAAAAAGGAATGACTAATCTTTAATCAGAGTATTAAGTATTAGTCATTCAGAGAGATTACTCAAGAATGAGAAAAGCCTGGAGGATGGATCAGATAAAGCGACACCAATGACATGAAACTAAATAAAGTTGTAGTCCAATAAAAATTAGGGTTGTCACAAAAATTATAAAATAATTTCTCTTAAGTCCCAAATGCAGACGTCCGAAATCCGGAATTGTCCAAATTCCGGACGTTTTGCTAACCAGAGTTTTTTGTTTTTCTCACTTTTTTCCCATCTTCTGATAATTTTTAAACAACAGGGAGTTAAACCTGGACCTAATTGATGAAACAACACAAAATAACGAACATGTTCAGAGTAAATACTAAACAGAAAAATTAGATTTGCAAGTAAAATGTCTTGCATTGTATCAGAAAGGTTTTTTTTTATCCTTTTTAAAAATTATTCCTACTTATATATCTGCTATTTTACTATTGTAAACGCAAAATTTGCACAGGGTGAGGATAGATTAAGGTTTCTATTGACAAAAAATGCAAATAATCAGGAATGGCCGACGTCTGGAGGATTCCGGATTGTATAAAGGATAAAAAAATTACATGTATACATGAAAGGTTTTATCCTTAAATTAAAGAAACAAAATTCAAACACACAATTTCCCTGAAAGTGGAATTTTTTTTATTTTCATAGGGAAAAATATTCTTTTCCCCTTCATCGACACAATTTCCGGAGTGAACCCTAGATTATGCGGAGTTGCGGATTTTCGATGTTTTAGGGGAGAAACTCTGGAATTGCACTTGGCAACTCTGTGTATGCCATATGCAGCTGACATATCAATGATGAGATAGTATAAGCTTCTGTTTTACATGGTGACATTCTGCCCATTTTAATGATTATGATTTAGAATAAGCAAAAGTTACTATACAAGAACAATAGGCATTTCTCCTATGGCCTTCATTGACAAAGGATTGGAAGATACTTAAACCGTCTGACTATTACAAAATTTCCAATGTAATAAGTACTATTTTTATCCTACAACATATTTAATGAAAAAACAGCCTTGTCTCTTGGTAGATAGAACCTTAGAAAACATGATTTAATAAAAATCAGAATTGGTAAAAAAACAGTTCTCTGAGCAAGATTGTTTCCAGTTTCATTTTCAATATTTCAGATGCTTAGTAAGACAGATTTGATTTTCGAAATTTTCCGATTTCAATACATTCCACCAAGTATGAATTACTTATGATTCTTAAAGTAACCTATGAACACTAATTTCAATAGGCAGAATATAAATAAAGAATTTCTTATTTCATAAACATAATACACATCAACAAAAGCAAAAAATACTTAGAGATTAATTAATGAAGAAACCTGCAAATTTCTACTTACAACTGAATGAAAAATTACACAAGAATTCTAAACATTCTTTAATAAATAGTGAATAAAAATAAACTAGAACATAAAAATGCTGTCTTACCAACAAACGATAGAGATACAAATACTCTGTAGCAGCACTGTAGTTACCACACTCGTACTGACTTTTTGCAAAGATATACACAGAGTCCATCCATTCAATGTTAAACTAAAAGATATAAAAAGGTATAGGTGGACACAGAATATTTAAAAGTTAAATTCATGTGCTCTCATAAATTATTCATTTGCAAATAAAGGAATAATAAAAATTCTAAAATCAAATATTATATTACACCAATTGTATATACGACATAAATTAAGGTGGTTACAATGATTGTTCTTAGTAATTAATTTCAGCAATAACTTTTTATCAAGTCAATTTATCAATATTGAAGTAAAGAGAAACATGGAATTGTTGAGAAACACTGACATCCAAAAGTTAGTTACAACAAATATGCTCATGAATAATCCATTCCTTAATTAATGAAATCCGAACCGTAAAAGTAAAGAAAAAAACTATGTTAATTTTGCAAAGAAATAAGAAAAACATGGAGCAGTTAGATTAATGTCACTGTATCTAACAATCATATAAATCTTGAGCAAACTAACCAAGAAATATTTGCTCATTTAGAAATAAAAAGGCACGAATTCTACATTAACTTAAGCATCACTTTTATTTAAAACTAGCTGAATAACCTGGTGTTGCTCGAGTTTCAAATATGACCAGAACATTTCCCTGTGTTAACTAAGACACACAAACACTGTAGAACGCGTTTCCTACCGCAACAGCTAAAATATGATTCCATTTCCCTGCATTAACTCAAATACACAAACTCTGTTGAACATGTTTTATTGTTCATGAACATTTATTGCAGCAAAAACAACTTTAAATTTTAAAATTGGGGCTTCAAGGGGCACTTAGAGGACTACCTGTATGCCAATTTTTATGGCTACAGATTGGTCTGAAGACAGTAAAGAAATAGCCAATGTTTTCCCGCAGTGTTCTAAAGTATAAGATCACCAAATTTGGTTTGGATAGGTCAAACAGTGTAGATTTGTACAGAGAATATACGCACACATCCTATTTTATATATAGATTAGAGGTGCACAACCTGCGGCCTGCAAACTAATTTTGACTAAACTTCCAAGGGGATTTAAGTTAAGAAGCAAATTGACGGACAAACATTTAGAATCAGTCTTAAGAATTTCTGCTAGCAGTATTGAACCTAACATACCTAAGTTAGTTAGTAAAACTCAGTATCAGCCATCCCATTAGCAAGCTGTAACATAATTATTGTTTATGCTTTAGAAATTTTAATATGAAATATATTTGATGCTGTAATTTTTATGTCTAATTTTACTGATATCACTAAAATTTCTGATACTCATCTTTACTGCTCATTGTACTATTACCGTGATAAAATTTACACCCTAAAATAATTTGCTGAAGTACATATGACATTCTTGAGACACATTTTTAAAAGAAATTCTAAATGATTGATCATTGCAAATGTTTGTTAACTTATTTTTTTAAACTATTCACAATATCATTCATTTAGCTCTAACAAGCGCCTAGATTTTTTGAGAAAACATTTGTAAGTTTAATCTTTAAAAAAATAAGTGATTATTTTTTACTATACATATTAAGTGTAATAACAGCTGCACATAATTGGGTAGTAACACTTTCATTGTGTCTGTGCTGTAACTTCATTTGCGGCCCCCCATGTCTCAATCAACGGTGCGAGTGGCCCTTTTCCGAAAAAGGTTGTGCATCCCTAATATAGATTATTATATAAATCTGCATAGATAAAACACTGGCATAGCTGCCAATATTTCCAATCTGGAAACAGCACAATTTTTACAGGATCAGGACAAACAGACCCAGGACATATATAACACAATTTAAAACAGTCATGTACACATAATCACAAAATACAGATTATTTTGTATTTACTATACTTCAAATATTTATAATGACTGCTAATGTTTCAAAAGAGACAAATATTTGTTCACTTAAATAAAGTAAACATGATCCGGAATCTTCTTTTGAAAATAGACGATTAGTTAGAAATGAAACTGCATGTTTCATCTAGTACTAGCAGGCCAGCACGGCATTGCCCGTGATAGTTCTTTTCATGCCTTTACCGATACTGAAAACATTAAAAAGAAAAAACAATAATTTTAAGAATGAGTTCCACCTCCACCAGACATGACACGGGCATGTCGCAAATTCGCATAAAATTCAGACTACATGAGGTATCGATCTGGTTTTAAATTTTCCACAAATTTCAAATCTGTTGCTTTAACGATCCTGAAGATAGAAAAACTCAAACAGTCCTTTTTGTGTTCAAAAGAATATTTTCGTCAAATGTAGACAAATTTATACTGTGGAAACAAGTTACAATTAAAAAATTGTTTATTAAAGGAAAATCACAATTAAGCAATCGATCTGGTGTAAAAATTTCCACAGATTTCAAATCCGTTTTGAAACTTTTACTCTATCTTTAACGATTGTGAAGATAGAAATATGGCTTTATATATTATAGAAATAGGGCTTAAAGAGTAAAAAGAAATAAATATTTTTATTTGATTTGTTTTCGTTGGAATTGTTTGTGCTCAGGAAATGAAAGGAAAAATAAATTTGGAATCTGTGATCTCTGTGTGCCAAATTTCAGGACTTTGTGGTATAGATTGTCTGAAAACAGACACTTCCTTTTATAATAGTAGACATGTACCTCTAATGTTCTCACAAAAGCTCAATATTTGGCTATAGGTAAGAGGAGAAGGTTTGTATTCTATTCATAGTGCTTATCTATTCATGTGCAGTTTGTTATCAATCAAGCTTCAATTCTTCATTTTACCAAAACATTTAATGTAATTTACACTAACAGTGACACACGAAGAACCTTATCTTTGAGCTCCCAATTCAAGTGAGACTTTCTGTGTTTTCAAAATGAAAAATCACCAGGAAACAGGTATAAAAAAAGAGTGATGCAATTAAACATGCAACATGGCAAAGTCTCTTAATTCAGGCCTCGAAATAGATTTTTTAATACAGGTGCACCATGTGCACCTAAGTTTTTTAATTAAATGCACTGATTATATTTTATAGGTACACATTTAAAAAAAAACGTACAAGAGTATTAATGTAATGTAAACTAGTTTATTAGTTGGGTATGTTTATATAGGTTTTAAGTAGATAGTAAATAAAATATTTAAAATTGAAACTCTCCCTCTCCTGCATACGGCTGTTGCGACAATCACTTCAACAGAGCTATCTGGAAAATGTTTCGATCATCGGAAAGTTCTGGTGGCAGTGACAAAAATAAACCTTCCTCCTGTATAAACCCGTTACGGCCCAGCGATTTTGTTTTCGCATTGTGTGTAAATAGGAATTTTAATTACGTTTCTTCAGAGAGAGAGAGGTTGATACTAATAGTTTGTTCAAACATCAAAATAACATAAAACACGTTCCCACTGCTAGCACGTATCAGGAAAAAATTAGGTGCACAATTTTATTTTCATGTGCACAGTGCACCCGGGTATTTCGAGCCCTGTCTTAATTGCTCGTTTAAGGGTAGAGAAAACTCAATTGAAATGCTTATGCTGCTTTTTAATGAACAAGTATAAGCTAATTAGATTCAGATATGTTCATAAATAATATAGGTTCACATAATTAATGAATTCTGATTGTTTTAATAATTGCTTGTAGAAACCAGTGTACTATAATTTCTACACCCTTGAATATTCCCACAAATTTTTTTTAATTGCTTTGTAGTAATTTGCAGTGCAATAAAATTATCCTCAAAAATGAGAAATTCATCTAGTCTGTCTTTTATCAAACTGTATGGCTTCTAGTTTCGTTTTTGCTATAGGATCTTCAAAGTTTTAAATATGTGCTTTTGGCACCATCAGCATAAATTGGTGTTAGTTGCTTTTTTGTTACAAATTCCTTCAGAGCGACACACACTCGATTTGATTAGATATGATAGGCATGATTTGTGGTTTGTTTCTCATGCCTACACTGGCAGACCAGAGGAGTGCCAGGCCCGTCGAAGACGGCAAGAGACGAAGGGGTGCGCCTTCCATGTTATTGAGCCCCATTGGGAGGAAGTACGACTTTGCTCGACATACATGACACATCCGTTTTACAGGAAGGTCCCTTTCATACATCCATTCACTCACACATATCGTAACCCTTTGACCAGCTTTTTACACAAGAGAGACTTAATTTTCAGTTTATTTAAAAGATTAATTAGAAACCCTGCATTTTCTTTGAAACACATTTTTGTTGATTTCTGTCACCTTTGACAAAGCAGTAGAAACAACACACACACAAAAAAAACCAACGTCATTTTTTTAAAAATAGGTACATAAAGTTCCTTGTCGTTCATGTCGGTAAGCATAATGTCACCCAGATTTTTGACTGCATCTTTTTTAAGGAAACATGAAGCTATAGTTTTAAATAGCAAAGTAATTTTAATTCCTCATATAGATGTGGTAATAGGGGCTTATCAGCTTGAAAGTAAATTAAGAATGTCTCCAATTCTGAGGTAACAGATTGTAAAAAGTACAGCTAAGCAAGAAAGTCGTCTTTAAGGAACTTAGACACAGTTTCATCATTTTTTTGTGGCTGGAGGATGATCTTTAACATACAACTTTAGATAGGGAAATTTTGTAAAGTTGCCCTTTCAATTACATTGGGATTTTCAACCCATCTGATTGCACATAATTGTAATGGAAATAACGAAAAGCCAGAAAAAATATTAATCTGCTCTTTTTGGACTTTTTCTAATAAAGAGATAAATTTTATAGACAAAACTTATGATTTTGGGACTAGTTTTCCCGTTTTTGGCATATTTTCGGGACTAAAAGACACCCTGTTTGTAGTAAGTTGCAGTAAGATAAAATTATCCTCAAAAGGGCAGTTTTTAGATTTTTACAAGATTTTGAAATCTAAAAACTTATATTTGAATAGCTTGTAAAAGACCTAGGAGTGTATTAAAAGAGATATAATCATAAAAATAAAAAAGAAAACTTCATAATATAAACTTGGATTCAATGAACATAGATTGGACTGTGTTAATTTTGTTATGAATAAATTATATCTACATCCTTTTGTTATGACTACATTAAAAACTCATATGATAAAAAAGTAAAATTCTTACATTGTAGTTCTTTACAAGAAAATCTAACAGCATGCGACCATCTCTAAAAAGAAATTAAATTAAATTATAATCTAAGTGCCTAATGCAATATTATTTGTAAAATAAGGGCAGAGAAAAATGCATAATGTTAAATTACCTGGTGGTTTCAATTTGCTTTACCACTGCAGGAGATTCAAATATGTTTCTAATATGATCAGTTTCTTCTTGATAGATCTTCAACTCTCCAACAACTTTTCTTCTTTTTTCAACAAGTTCTATAAGAAATAACTTAAGTCATAAGAGAAAGAACATGTTTTAAAATGGGATAAGCAATTTGAATAAAATAAAAAAGTATGTTCTACTAAAATGTTCTAATGAAATATGCCAACAAAGCTGAAACTTTGTTAGCATGTAGAGCTCTATAGCCAAGTAATGTAGATGTTTATCAGTATAAAAAGTATGATAATACAGAAAACAATGGAGAATTATGTTCTATGAATCTGAAAAAGCATTAAAATATGAAAAACTGTTTTATCCCTTTTATTTCATACCTAATATACCATACATTAAATTCACTTGTTTAATGTACTGTTTACAAACCTTGCTTTAAAGAAAGTTTTCTTATAAATCTTTTTTTTTTAAAGTATAAATAATATAAAAATAACCTTAATGTTCCATTTTCATAATGCTAAATTGTAATTTAAAGGAGTTAAAAACCTTAACAGAGTTATCACACAGCAAACTGAATGGGCTAATTCTGATGTATACACCTAGGCATGGAAAATACTGTTCTTTTTTGCTAAAGTTATTTGATGTCCCTGCTCTTTAACATGCTTTTCTACTCCCCACTGGTATCAAATATCTTTACTTAAAGGTGCAATCCCTATTCTTTCTTCTAGACTGTGTGGAGAAAGCAGTTTCCACAATAATTGACAGACATAGTCTGAATTTGTTGATGTCATCTTTGTTAGAACTTTGAAGGCATGCACATACAAACAAAATGCCAATTACTTCAGCTAACTTTTTTATAGGTATATTTTTCTCTAGTTTGGACAGCAAAACGAAGGATAAAATAATTTGGAGTCTTCAAATTGTTTATTGATTAGTTGATTTGGGGGCAAGATGTGCCAAACTATCATCAAGAAAAGAAAACCAGAATCATAAATTTGAAAAAATTCTTGGAAATCAAAATATTTAAATTATTTCTGGGTACCCGATAACAGCTAATAAACCAGTAGTAATAAAACTGTTTAGGTATTGTCATTTTTAGGTCAACAAAATACGAGACCCAATAATCACTTCAAAGACTTCTAAATATAGCTTTTAGCAAACCAGGGAGTTGCTCTTCAAAAAACTATAAACACTAAGACCGTATCGTGATTATACTTTGAAAAGTAAAATTAGTTGATTTGTAAAAATACATGATAATTATTATATAATCTAACTAAGCACGCTTAAAACAAGAAAATGTAAGTCACAAAATCACTTGCTGTGCAACAAATAAGTTTTAATCTGGGGATGCTTATTTCTATGTCTTTATCCCATTCCTATGTATATCAGAACCAGAGTGTTAAAAAAATCATGATTTAAAAAAAAAATCAATTAATCAAATTATTTTGATTTAAATCAGTTTTTATTAAAATTTCTGCAGGTACTATACATTGTTTATATAATAAATATATATTAATTTGTTAAATAAAAAATCGAGTTTGTGACATGACATGTAAACCAATATTTATTTTAAGTAAACAATCAGAATTTGTGACATGGCAAATCTATATTTACCTAACATTTGTTTTAACTTTAAAACACAAGCTGACATCCTACACAGTTTTTTGATGAATGACCTTGGCCCTTTTTTCTGTTGCTTAGAAACAGCTTAGATTGAAGGTCATGGACGCTTTGCAGCACCTCTCATCTCTCTACGTGGCAACCCAGGGTGCTGCAGCACACACTTTGGGAACCCCTGAGCTAACTGACAAATGCCTCAAAAACTTTACTTCCCACTTGTGTTTTTTTTAACTAATAAAATCAGGGTGTCAAGATTTAAATCACTTGATTTAATTCAACGATTAAAATCATGATTTTAATAAAATTATTTTTTTTTTTTAATCACTGATTTAAATTACAACTAATCTTACATTTTTACAACTAAGTAAATACACCATAGAAAAATCACAGAAATGGTGAAATGCTTTAATTTTTCTGCACTCATGGTGATTTCAGCACTAATGGCTACACCAAGCTCAGAGGGAACTGGGTCAATTACTGCATATTATAAAAGATGTAACTTATTAGAATATACTATATACTGGAAACAGTAATGTAAACACACGACATCATAAATATAAATGCCAGGAAGAGTAATGTATAAACATTCCTGATTAACAGCACTGGCTGTTATAATATGCAGTGACCCAGTTCCCTCTGAGCTTGTTGTAGCCATTAGTGCTGAAATCACCATTAGTGCAGAAAATTAAAGCATTTGACAACTTCTGTGATTTTTCTATGGTTTATTTACTTAGTTATAAAAATGTAAAATTAGTTGTGATTTAAATCAGTGATTTTTTTTAATCATGATTTTAATCGTTGATTTAAATTTTGACACCCTGATCAGAACTAATCAACATAAGTTGCAGCAACCACTAAAAGCCTAGCTCACACAAGTCAGCATCACACGGAACGGATTAATTTAGGTTACTGCATTCAGAGCAACAGCATTTCCAAAAGTGGGTCAACTCCAGGACGTCTCAGTTCATTGCGTATTTCTCATTTGAACATTGGTTACGATAATCAATTTTTCTGTGCTCAAATGCTGATATGGACAGTGAGGAAGTAGTTCTCAGTTGCTTGATAACAGAAGAAGAGGTACAAAAACTGAACTTGTGGGTAAACAATATAGAAAAGGGATCAGAGTATGGAGAGTACAAAACATTAGGAAAAATTAGCAAGGGAAATAAATATAAACCCAAAAGAATTTTTTGCATATGCAAGTGGTAAAAATACATTTAGTAATACACTGGGCCTGTTGGAGTGGAGGGGAGGTGAATTAATTCAAGACAAGGTGGGTTAGGCAAACGTGTCAAGGCAAACGTGTTACTTTGACTTTTTTACATGACTTTTTTCTGGGGGTTTTCAATGGTAACTATAATTTAAAAAAGGATCCCAAGGATGGAGCCTTTGCAGGGGGTATAATTAAAGAATGCAAATTTAACAGGGAAGAAATAGTACATCAGTTGAAAAGAATTAAGCCATCTAAAGCACCAGGGCCAGACGATATTTATCCGAGAGTACTAGTGGAATGCGCAGAAAAATTGGGGGAAGTAATTCACACGATATTTAATTCAACATATAGCACGGGTTGGGTACCAATGGATTGGAAGTTGGCCAACATAACTCCAATTTTCAAAAAGGGAATACAAAGTGATCCGGGCAACTAGAGACCAGTAAGTCTAACATCAGTAATTTGCAAAATATTTGAATCTCTGTTAAAAAAGCATATAATGTTATACTTGGAGGAGGGAGGACTGTTATCAGAGAATCAGTATGGGTTTAGGAAGGGCAGATCCTGCTCTACAAACGTTTTGAAGTTCTACGAAAAAATTACTGAGGAGCTGGATAATAAAAGCAGTGTGGATATCATGTACATAGATTTTCAAAATACTTTTGATAAAGTACCTCATGAGGCATTACTGTTTAAATTGGAAAGGCTGGGGATTCAGGGAAAAACATTGATATGGATAAATAATTAGTTATTGGGTAGAAAGCAGAGAGTACAGGTAAAAGGAAATTATTCAGAGTGGACAGAAGTTATAAGTGGGGTGCCTCAGGGATCAGTTTTGGGACCAATTTTATTTATAATTTTCATAGATGATATAGGTCAGGGGATCAAGAATAGAATCAGTATATTTGCAGATGACTTAAAAATATGGGGGACAGTGGATACCAAGTTACAGATAGAGAATTTACAAGGGGATTTTGATAAGATATCCGAATGGGCTGTAAAATGGGGTATGTCATTTAATGTAGGGAAATGTCAAGTTCTGCATATGGGTTACAGGAACAGTGGAGCCGAGTAAAGGCTGCAGGGAGTAAAGGTAAAGGAGGGAGAAACAGTCAAGGATCTTGGGGTGATAATTCACAGGGATTTTAAAATGGGTCATCAATGTTCAGCTGCGGGTAAAAAGGCTAATAGGTTACTGGGGTATATTAAAAAGACTGTAACTTCAAGGGATAAGAATATAATCTTGCCATTATATAAGGGTTTAGTAAGACCACATCTAGAATATGCTGTACAATTCTGGGCTCCATATATGAGAAAGGACATAGAATTAATTGAAAAGGTTCAGCACAAAGCTACAAAAATAATAAAGGGGCTAGCAAATTTCGACTATAATGAACGTTTAAGTAAGCTAAACATGTATACACTGGAAAGAAGAAGAAGGAGGGGGGATTTGATTCAGCTTTTCAAGTTTGTAAAACAAGGGGACATAGAGGGCTTAAATTTCAATAGGGATAACAGAACAAGGGGTCATGGGTATAAATTGAATAACACATTTTAATCGGGATTTAAGGAAAAACTACTACTTTAATAGGGTAATAGACAGTTGGAACGCGTTGCCAGACAATATAGTTAATTCAAAGGGAGTGTACGATTTTAAGATACAATTGGATAGTCAGTGGAAATTGGGGAATTCATAAACAAAGGACCAGCCTTGTTGGGCTTGAGCCTGTAGCTGGTCGTCAATATTTGTATTTAATTTTTAATTAATGTCGTACTAGAGCAACACATCGGGCTATTGACGACAATCCAGGATCAATCCCTTAGGGGACTTTGTACTGTATATGGAATTGAAAATAAGAATTTTTCTGTAGATAAAATGTTCCTTTTCTATGATCATGATAATTAACCAGATATTTTTCAATGAGAGCAAAAAAGCAATGGAGTTTGTCCTCCTATCCATAAGTGGAATATCATTTTAGAATTATTCTAGCAATTTACTTAGCATTATGTGGGCATCTTGGTGGGGATATCGCTGGTCAGAGAAGAAATGGAATTGACAATGAGGAATTTTTTTGTAACCACGGTACAGAAGGAATATTTTTGTAAAATGTCACAGCATATAACGCACAAGGTTTCAATGCATATAAACCACTTTACCAGGACGAATTTTTTTTTTTTAGATAAATCAGCCTATAGCGCACAACACCTGCCTGCTGGCAAGACACAATCACTGTTGGCTTCCATATGTGTAAACCACTGTACAGGGAGGAATTTTTTTAGTTTTTTTTTTAGTTTTAGTTTTGTATCAGAAATTTAAGATCTAAAAACTACGAAATTTGTACGACCAACTTTTAATCGCATCCATTTATTTATTAGCCACAAAAATTCACATTTAGAGGGACTCTTGAGAATTCCATAGAAAAAATTATAATTCAATACGCCTGAGCTTACTTCATAAACCCTAGACACTAATAAATATACATTGAAATTGAAACACCTTAAAATTTAAACAAATAATCTGATACATGCAACTCCAAAAGAAGTTGACTACAAATGATCATAACTGTGTTATCAGTCACAATAATTTCAGACAGGGATAACAAATTCATCATTAAACCACAATTCACTATCTTTAAGGGGCAGTGTGGACAGATTCATTTCAAAGAAATTGAACTTGAAAACAATTTATTGGGCGATTAATATAAATACCAAGAAACTTTTTTTTCATTTATTTTGCTTCAGGAATTATTTCACTACATAATTGTATTTAGTTCTATGTATTAAGTACTTAATATTTTTCACTAACATAAAACCCAGATAGGGAAGTTGAATTAAAAATACTCTTCATAAAAGTAATACTTTAGTAAAACTTAACTTAAAAGGCAGTTTCATAACAAAAGCTAGGTCAATTTTTTGCCTCAGAATAAGAAAGAAGTCAGCACAAATGCCTAAGACAGGGATAACAATTCATCATTGGCACATCACACGTCTTTGCACAAAATTTAAAGCATCCATAGCACTAAAAATGTTAATCATTTTCTTGTAGAATATCAGTGTGGACTCCAGATTGATGGATTAACATTAGCCAAACAATAATTCATCATATCCACAAAACCTGCATTTATTGCTGCTTTTGAAAGATGATAAAAGTATTCCCAAACATGTCGTGCCAACAATTTCTCTGGAAACCTTCGATCAATCCTCACAATACATCAGTCTTTGGCAGAACAAGCATACATCAGTAAAACAAAATTGTCAGCTAAACCAAGGCATTGGAAAGCAAGAGTACATTTGTCTGTTATGACAACTAAAAAATTTGGTCTGGCACCTATATTTTTTTTAATTTTAAAAACGTTTATATCTCAAAAAATTGATTTTTTAGGCCATCAAAGGTCAAAAATAAAGCAAAATGTAATGAAGATGATAAAAATGTTATTTTTTATTGCCTGAGTTACACTATAAATAGCATAATACTACTGTGCGTGTGCAAAAAGTTCTGCGATATACTCAGCATTCGAAAAAATATTAGCATGATATATATTGCAAGGGTCCTGGCACCTAAATTTTTTTTTTTTGGCATCCCGTTACAAGCTTTCAGCAAACATTCAAACAATCCTCACGACACTTCAGACTGGGGCGGTACTAGTATTCATCATTGAAAACAATCATTAGCTAATAAAATCTAGGATTAGGAAGCCAGAGTAATTTGTCTGTTCCCAATAGTATATTCAGAAAACATTCAACCAATCCTCATGACACATCAGACTGGGGCGGTGCTAGTATTCATCATTGAAAATATAATAGTTAATAAAATCTACATTTGTCTGTTCCCAATAGTATATTCAGAAAACATTCGACCAATCCTCACGACACATCAGACTGGGGCGGTACTAGTATTCATCATTGAAAATATAATAGTCAGTTAATAAAATCTACATTTGTCTGTTCCCAATAGTATATTCAGAAAACATTCGACCAATCCTCACGACACATCAGACTGGGGCGGTACTAGTATTCATCATTGAAAATATAGTCGTCAGTTAATAAAATCTACATTTGTCTGTTCCCAATAGTATATTCAGAAAACATTCGACCAATCCTCACGACACATCAGACTGGGGCGGTACTAGTATTCATCATTGAAAATATAGTCGTCAGTTAATAAAATCTACATTTGTCTGTTCCCAATAGCATATTCAGAAAATATTCGACCAATCCTCACGACACATCAGACTGGGGCGGTACTAGTATTCATCATTGAAAATATAATAGTCAGTTAATAAAATCTACATTTGTCTGTTCCCAATAGTATATTCAGAAAACATTCGACCAATTCTCACGACACATCAGACTGGGGTGGTACTAGTATTCATCATTGAAAATATAGTCGTCAGTTAATAAAATCTAGGCATTATTAAGCATGAGTGGATTTGTTCCATATCAGGGCTTCTAACAGGTTTCAAGGTCTAAAAAGGTGACTAATTGAACCAAAAAGGTGACAAAAAGTGACTAATCGAGCAAAAAAAGTGATAAATAACAAAGCTAAATATATTCAAGAATAAAGATAGAAAAGAAAAAGATCCTCCCCAGCCAACCCTATCTTTTCTTTCTTTGGAAGGATATTTTTATTTTCTTTACTTAAAAAGTACATCACACATTTAAAAATATCGACACTAAAAAAATCGTAATTATGATTTTTTAATTTGTTTATTTTTGACACAGCTTACAGAATTTATTTTTTAAGAATGGCAAAAGGACAAAAAGTCTTAAAATGCACGTAAACTCAAATTTTGCAAAAAAAAAAGGGGGGGGGGAAAGGACTTGTGAAACTGTATTTCACACAAAAAGAAAACATATCTTGTCAACTCTGTAAATAGTATAAAATAAGTGTAACTTCAGTCTAATGTTTATAGCAGTGAAAACGGTTTTGGTGGGGTTTTTTTTGGCGCACCTCTAGTCCTGAGTAATAACAGGTTAAGGTAACCCATCTGTATTATGATTATCGCGGATTTTAATACAACCTCGGCAAACGGAAAGTTTAAATTTTTGTTTCGAATATTAGGGCTCCTAACAGGTTTCAAGGTCTAAAAAGGTGACAAAAGTGACTAATCGAGCAAAAAAAAGTGACAAATAACTATAATGCTAAATATATTCAAGCATAAAGATAGAAAATAAAAAGATCCTCCCCTATCCTTTCTTTAGAAGGACATTTTTATTTTCTTCATTTAAAACGTACATAATTTTTAAATATTTACATAAAAATAAAAAATATCGTAATGATGATTTTTTAATTTGTTCATTTTTGACACAGCTTCAAGAATTTTTTCATTTTCTTTAAAAGATTATGTCTCATTTTTTTTGTTGAAAAAGTCTGAAATTAATTTTGTATTTTTCTTCTCAATAGAAGAATGTGCATTTTTTAAAGTCTGTCTTTGCTGACCAGCATCATCTGAGACTTTTGCCGCTCCTTCAATCATTGCCTGAGCAAGTGCTGCTTCCTTAAAATCTTTATTTTTTATTGCCTTCTTGAGCCTTCATTGGCTTCCTTTAATAATTTTGAAGAACTGTCCAATGCCTCATCCTCTTCCTTATGCATAATTTTAAGTTTTCGTTCTTCTTTTATCACCTTTCTTTTCTTTGCCAGCTGCTTTAAATTTGTTTTTCTCTGCTTCCAGTCTATCTTTTTCTTTCCTGTCCTCTAATTTTTCTTGTGCCTTGTGTTTTATATCTTCTAAATAGGCATTGTAGGCTTTATATGCAACCCTTCCCATATATATTAGCTTTGATGTGATAGGCATTAAATGAGGTTGATTGTCAAAATTTGCCAAGCTACTTTTAACCCTCATCAATGCATTGAGTGTGCGTTCTGACATTGATGCTCTGTCTCCCATCAAAGCTCTTCCTGACGCTGAGAAGCCACATTTAATGTCAGTACTACCATGAGAAAGGGACAGAGCAGCCTACACTAGCTTTGACACAACTGGGTACTTAGGATCCAAACCATTAATGTCTTAAAGTCTTGAAGAACTGGTTCCAGTAAACATCAATAGGCTTCATTCTAGATCCTTCGTCCTCAAATTCTTTTTGGAGTAATTTCCACTCAGTAGTATGTCTGTCTGGACATTCCATAGAATTGCTCTTGCAACTTCTAATACTAGTCACACACTCTCGCCACTAAGTCTCTCAATAGGTTCAAAACAGGATAAACTTTTAAGGAGAGATGAACTGAAGGAGGACTTCTTCAAAAGAGGCAAGTTTCTGAGGACATATATCTTCGAATTTATCCATTTTCAAATCTCGAATAAATTCCTCTTTGTAGATCCTTCCCAAAATTGTTCTTGTCAACAATTCAAGTTGAGAATGAAGGTTATGTATTAGAAGTTCCTTTTTCTGAAGAAATTTGGTCACATGTTTAAATATACTTGCACTTGATACGACAAATATCACCTCAGCCTTCATAGTTTCTCTTCTTTGTGAATGAACAATATTTTTTTTGTAACCTGGTCTTTGTATCATGTTTGGCTTCTTTATTGGAATGTAGTCAAGGAAATACCTTCACACTGCTATCCAATGTTCAAGCAACCTTTCAGCAGCTGGCTTTAGGCTTAGCCACCTGCTTGAACAATGCTTGATGAAATGGCGAGTGGGAAGTTTCAAGTCTTCTTGAATTTGTATGTTCACCAACGTTTAAGCCACTGATTAAAAAAATCTGAATAGTAAAAACTAGTTCAGACACATCTTCCCCTAACTCTTTTAGAACTTTAAGAAAAGCATTATGTATTGTATGAATATTACATGTCCCAATCTTAATTAGTTCCTTTTTTTTAGGTAGAAAGTAATGAATCATTAATCTTTTTAAAAACCGACTTTCACTAAAAAAACCTCAAGAATTTGTAATAATCAACTTCGATGATAACAGAGAATGGTTTTCAATATGTTCGCAACTCTCCTTCAATATTTAACCCTCTGGATACATAAACAGACGAAATTTTTGCATTGTCTGGTTACGGAGGGGTTTGGCATCTTTCAGATCTCAAGCTCCTGAAGAAACGGCTTAAGTCCATTAAGACCATGCCCTCATTTCTGTGCCACAAAGAGATTAGCACGTGAATAGCCTCCGTTTCGTAGACAGGAATGTCAGGGTTCTCGATGGGGAGCTTCGAGCACTTAGAATGTGTGAGAGGTTGATGATCTATCCCCTTAAAAACTTTGCCTAAGACACCTTCGAATGTAAATTATCATACATATTGAAGATCTCACCGTTCTTTCAGAATTTACCCTGACAAATCTATACCTTCTAGACATAATCAGACCCAAAATAGAAACTGCAATAAGTGATGACAAAGGTACTAAACGCATTACCTCTCCTCCTGGGTTAACGTTGAGTTAATATCAGCTTGATCTGTCCAGTCTTTTGACCTCTCCATTCTAGTCTTATTCAAGAATCCGAAAATAAAATGGGACTGTTGAGACCGCCCTCAGATCTGTGTATGGTGGATGTTATCCCCCCTTTTAAGTGACCACTGGCATTGATCACCATTTACGAGCTGTCAGCGTCTGACCTCCTAGAGGGTTCTTCCTTTTGTTCAACCCTGTCGACCGGTGATATCTATCTTGTGCCAAATGATATGCCACACAATACTATGAAAGGAAAACGTTAGTCGTAAATGCCACTCAAGTTCTATCACTCAAGTAAGGTAAATTAGGTAAGAAGGGTCGGGCATGTAGATGGCCCTGCTTCCCTTAAACTTCACCGCTTCATTTTACTGATAGCCTTTTCCTGTGGGAAAATTTCCAGAACTTGCTGCTAATACACTGCGAGCAAAATGAAGTATCCTTTTACAATTGAAATGGTACGTTTTTGAGTCCATTGTTGTGGTGGAATGTAGCGTGCATTTCGAAATTGAATATTCGCAGGAACCCTGGGTTTTGAGAAAATTAATTTTTTTAACTGCACACCAAAAACTTTTCTTCTCTAAATAGAATTTAAGAACTTAAAACCCCTGAAAAGGTGACAAAAAGTGACGCGTTAGGAGCCCTGCACAGTATAAAATTCCAAAACCAATGGGGTTTTTTTCCTCACTTTTTTACATCTTTCCGACAATTTTTAAAAATTTAGAGTCAAACCTGGATCAAATTGATGAAACAACGCAAAATAACAGACATGTTAAAAGTAAATACCACACAGAAAAATCAGAAGATTTGCAAGTAAAATTTGGTCCATTGTATTAAAAGGGTTTTTTTCCTCTTACAAATTATTCTGTTTAATGAATCAACAAACAAATACCAGAATTAAGGTAAATCCAACGAATGTCATTGCAGAATTTTTCTGAATAGGGTTGCCTTACAAATGGATAAAAAGTGCGAAAACTGAAAGGTTTTGGCGATAAATCGCCCATAAGTTGTAACATCTTGGATACTACATTCCATTCAAAACGGATTCTATTAAAATTAACATGTGCATTGCCTAGATATTAAGAAAATTCAATCATTGGTAGAGTGGTAGCAAACGGGACAGTAGTGCCAAAGCGGGTTTTTTTTTGTAGCCAAACCCAGATTGTTGTGTCAATAGTATTCAGTTCTAAACAGGGTTGCAAAAACAACAATATAAATTGAAGGTTGCCACTTTGGCGAGAAATCGTCCACTGTCCGTTTGCTACCACTCCACCCAATCATTTCATACAAATAGGGCTAGCTAAAGACAAAACTGTTAAAAGCTTATTTCACCTTCTGGAATCTCTTCGCCTGGATTAAGTAGTTTGTATATATCAATCGCATAATCAATCATCCTAGTATTTTTCACCATCTCCAGTTTTCCAAGAAGTAGTTCCCTTTCATTATAGACCTGGAAATATTGATTCAATTTAAATGTTAGATATTCCAACAAAAACTATATAAGCAAAGACCTGTACAATTACGGTAAACTCTTTTGTTTATTAAAATCTAAGTAATAAGGGTTTTGATAAGTAAAAACAAAAGGTTGAACAAAAATGCATTCATAATCTAAGAAACTTTTAAGAAAAACTTTAAAACCACAAGTAATCCAATCAAACGACATCTTTATGAAAACCTCTGTAAAAGTAATATTCCATTTTTTAATTTATACACAGAACAAAAACAAACATTCGTTTATTTTACAAAACAATCGGTAGACTATGAAACAATTATAAATTTTTCAAACCTGTTTCGCAGAAAGTAATTCTAAAATAGGAAACACTAAATGTCGATCCAAGTAGGATCCAATTTTTGATGTCAAATCCCATTGAGCCATTATTGATTTATAAGAACACGTGAACAAAAAGTTGTAGCCTGGGAAATAAATGCATTTATTTATGCAGTTATGCACATAATGGCATATCAATAATACACAAAAATGGCGGGGATGATTATGTTGTTGCCAAATACTACTTAAGAAAGTCTTTCTAAAATAGGGTCGTGATAGTAAAGACAAGAGTCTACAGCCAGGGTAATCCATCGAGCCGAGTCTCCTCTGATTGGTTGAAAAATCACGCTTTCATGGGCCTCGGTTTCAAAGCTTACTGCGTTCGAGAGTATACTAGTTAAATTGTAAACAAAGTTGTTTATCTTTTACCTTCCCATTTCAACGATAGACATCATGCAAGAAACCGACACTAACTTGCACGCTGAAGGAATTAAAATAAGATTTCACTTGAAAATGACTGAGTAATATCTGTTTTATAAAAGAATGAATCAGATCAGTGAGGAAATAAAGATTGATGTGAAACTTTTTTCTTACTTTCATGACAATTTAATCAAGGTAAGTGTTTACGATCACTTTTTTGCCTGGTTTTTAAAATATTCCTTTCAAGTGGTTAGATTTGCCTATGATAGTGATAAATCTCATAATCTGGTTTAGATTTTTTTTGCCTGTTTATTGTAACTGCACTGTAGATGGAATTGGCAAACCCATCCTTGAATGGAATCCCAACCCATGATTTAATTCTGCAATAATAATTTCCCTAGTATTTTGTTTATTGTATTAGGTCATTCCTGGATACATTGAAATAAAACCAATTTTTTCCAACTTGGGGTGCTGGTAAGCAATTTAAATTTTTGACAAGATGTTTAAATGTAGCCATTGTGAATGTGAATATGCACTTAATTCATCCCTGAAAGGACACACAAATCAGAAGCATCCTGATCAAGTTGTATCTAGCATTAAAAGTTTATGTGTGTTAGGTTAAAGAATAATGCATCAATGAACTTTACTATAGACAAAATGTTTGATCATCTCACAACCCAACACAAGGTGAAAATAAAATATCTCAAAAGTATAAGATTTGATAACTCGTCATAAATCTAGTCTGATACTTCCACGCATGTCAGTTATTAAGTACCAGAATAACTGGATAGTGCCATCCAACAAAGATTCAATGTTTGCTGTAAAAATTAGTGACCCAAGCTGTAATTGTTATTTAGTTTGTGATGACTGTAGAGCTTGCTTGCGTAAATTTGTTTGTTCATGCCCAGACTCAATGATTAAAGCAAATATGTGCAAGCATATTCATTTGGTATGCTTAATTGATTTTGGAATTCAAGACTTAGTTGAAACCGTGGAAGAACCACAAAGTATTCAAACTCAGCCGACTACAACATCTGATGGTGATTCATCTGTTGAAACTTCTGAAATGCCACTAAGTATTGCAACTTGTGATGGTGATTCCCCATTTGACATCAGTTTCCAACGTTTTAAACATAATTTAGAGAGAATAGCAGATTCTGTAAAAAGTGTGCTAGAGATCCAAGTGGCCCAACACTTAATAAAAGCAGTTTTGCCTACGTTAGAGGCATTTAGACAAAATACTTTGACAGATAACTTGGCAGTTAAGGACAGTAGTAGTCGTAATAAAAGTATAACAAAACAATGGTTATACAGTACTAAGAAAAAGAGAGTCCAAATCAGCCCTAGAAAAACCAACTCTTAAGGAGAAAAGAGACATTTATATGAATATGATCTAAGTATAAAATATTATTTTGAGAAAGCATTTGTACCACAATTAAAATTTATTCTGATTGTTGACAATAACTGTACAAGATAAGTTTTACCTGAAACCACAAGTATTAGGCTTAATTTTCAAAAGTTGACTGTACATATCAACAAGACAGACTGGATGTGTGACTTTCCCATTTACTAACTGCTGAGTTGAAATCTGCATCTCCTTTAATATGTGAAAGACAGTTGGTTCTTTGTTACTTACAGCTTGCTTTCAGAAAAATATACAATATTATAGGATTTCTGTTTTTTAATGCAATATTTTTCTTGTGTAATTTATATGCCTTTGTATTCAATTGTGCAATACATTTTTTTTTGTATATGCACACATTTTGAAGCTATATATTGAAAGTGCTATATTTTACTTGGAATACTTTCTTTGCATTGAAATGCAATATTTTATTCTGAACTCTTTCTTAGCATTGAATGAGCAATATCCTTTTGTAACTGATGTGCCATATATTTGGATTTTTCTGTGTGTGTGTGCATAAATATTTTGGTAACTCCTTAAAGTAGATGCATGTTAAAAATAGTGTTTTATTAGTAGTTTTTCTTTTGTGTTTTGATGTGCAACATTTTACCTAGACCTTTCTTTGCATTCTATTGGACCTTTATAATTAATCTGCTGTATATTTGGATTTTTCTATACTTAAATGATTTCATCGTAACTGTTGTATGTAATAGTTGCTTCTCTTATGTTTTTTTAAATATTTGCATGAGAAGGATGCATAACTTGCCTAATAGGTTTCTGCTTTTTTTTTTCACAAATCCTGTAATCTAGAGAAAGTTATTAGTTAACTGATCTAAAAACAAAGCAAAAGTCTTATGTCATAAAGATGTTTTGCATGAAATGTATTATTTTTTTTCTTGCCTTGGTTTCTGCTTTTGTTGATCTTGTAAATAAGAGAAAGTAATTAGGTAACTAATCTAAAACCGAAGCAGAAGTCTTACAGCATGGAAATGTTTGCATAAAAAAAAATATTTTTCTCGCCTATGAGGTTTCTGCTTTGGTTGAATCTTGTAGATGTGAGAAAGTAATTAGCTAACTAATCTAAAACTTAAGTAGAAGTCTTATAGCATGGAGATGTTTGCATGAAAAAAATGTTTTTTCTTTGCATTAAAATGCAATATTTTATTGAAATAATGCAAAAAATACTTTTTTCTTACATTTAGGTTTATGATTTGGTTGAATCTTGTAAATGGGAGATAGTAATTAGCTAACTAGTCTTGAATCTAAGCAGAAGCCTTGTGGTATAGAGATGTTTGCATGAATTTTTTCTTTTTTTTGAAACTGTACTGAATATATTCCTGAATTTTGAATAACTGTTTTTCTTTGTAGGTTGTCGCTGTGTTGATGGATGACTAAATGATGTTTATATTTGATGACCTTTTGAAAATCTCATTATGCATCAAGTATGAATATTTTTTAGTTCCAGATATCTATTCTAAAGTGAACAGTATATGAAGCTCAAGTACAAGAAATATTATTGCCGTTTATTTTATTAAAAAGAAAAATAATCTTGATAAATAGGTATTTTCGGTCAAAACTAGCATAAGAAGTATAATGTAAAATTATTTTAAATATGCAAGAATGTTGGAAGAATTAATTAAATTGAATTATGTATTAATAAACGTATCACAGTAAACTGTATGATTTGTATTTCAGGAGGAAGTATTACAAGAATTGGATATTTTATTCAAGGATCCACTTAGGCCCAAATAGCTATCATGTTGTGTTTTAAACTAGAAGTCCCTAAAAAATTTAACAGACATGATAAATTTAAATAAAATTAGACTACTAGATTCATATCATCACTAGTAAGTGAATGAAGCTAAGCAAAACCCACCATGATGACCTAAGGGAACGCCAAACTTGTTGTTCAGTGCTGTTTTATTAGTTTTGATTACATCAAAGTACCATATAAGAACAGCACAAAGCAGTGTTATACTTTTTCAGTTTAGGATATGTATTTCAGTTAAAATGGATTGGTTAGTCTTTTATATTTTCATAGCTGAATTCACAAATTTGTATTTAAAGAAGTTTCTTTACAACGAAGTTTCTTAGTGGAATGATGACTTCCTTTAATAGACTCAACAGTATTTTTTTTTAAATTGGAAGTCCTAATAGGTTCTTGCTGTTTTAAATTGGACATGACTTGTAAAAATGAAAAAATATTTGATACTAGCTTGAATTCTTCATATTGCCAACATTAAAGTTTGTATCATAATTCTAATATCTCATTCCTACGAATTTTTCAGAATGAGAAAAAAAGCGTTTCTTCCATTCATAAGCTTTAGAATAGTTACGACAAGCTAAGATGCAGTCGTTAGGAACTTTTTCTAAAATATTGTTAATTATGAAGCATTTGCGAAAACGTATCTCTTTTCTTAAATTCTGTTCATATGACACGTCGTTTGTAAATTTTAGAAAATTTTCATTTTAAGCACATCGTTAGTTTAATTCAACATTTGGGGAGTCATTTTTTCGATTTCTTGCATGATTTCTATCGTTGAAATGGGAAGATAAAAGGTAAACATCTTTGTTTACATTTCAGCTAGTTGTGTACTAGGGATGTGACGAAAATGAGTGATTCGTTCAATTGAATCGAATCTTTAAAATGAACGAATCGGTCAAACAACTCCTTTCAAAATGAATCGAATCATCGATTCCCTAGTTTTCCTCATGTGCGTTTTTTTTTTCTTTTTTGTCTGTAGGGTTACTAGTTTCCATTGTATGGCTACTACATTTTCAGGTTTAGCGGTAATCTTTTCATTGAAAAGTGGTTGAACAGGTTCTGAGGCACTTACAATGGACGCCAAAGCATATGATTGAGCATAAGAGTGTCTCCCCTATCGCCAATAGGAGCCAATTGATTCGGTTCGTGAACGAAATGAACCGTGAACGAAATGACCCGTGAACGAAATGACCCGTGAACGATATGAACCGTGAACGAACAACTCTTTAGAGATTCGGCTCTTTGAACGACTCTTTGGGATTCGGCTCTTTGGGATTCGGATCTTTTACTGATTCGGCTCTTCGAACGACTCTTTGGGATTCGGTTCTTTTACTGATTCGTCTCTTTCAACGACTCTTCTGGGTTTCGACTCTTTGAACGACTCTTTTGGGTTTCGACTCTTTGAGTTACGGAACATTGAGAGTTTATTCGTTTGGTTTAGAATAAGATAAAAGTCTTTCATTTTTTTTTACATTGATTTTTTTCTTTTGTGTTTCTTTTTACAATTTCTTCACAAAATATGGAATTTAAAATTAGGTACCACTATTATTTCCAGAAATGAATTTTTCTTTTCGGAAACAAATATTGTTTTTCATAAACATAAACTTGAGTTCGTCAAATATCTTCTAATTTAATATTTTTAAAAAGAAAATTGATTAATTATTTTGAATTTATTTAAAGTAGTTTTGATGAAAATTTTGACAACGAAAATTTTCTTTCAACATTTTATTCATTTTCCTAGAAAAATTTCGTTATTGAAGCATTTCTGTATTTTACACCGTTTTATTTTTTAAAGCAATCAAATTACATTTTGCGCAATTATATTTTGAGGACATATATTTACTAGTTTGAAATTGTTTTCATTCGTATGAATCATCAAAAAATCACTCATTCTTGTGAGATTTTATATAAGATGTTAGATTTTTTATTATGTTAGATAGACTTCGTTGCAATGATAATTAGTAGTTTACTTATAAGAAAACAACTTCAATCTACTTCACTGATATCTATCTATACTACTAAATATGTGACAAAGAAGAAAGTCATTATATAAATCAGCATGTTAACCTTTAATTTGAAATTAATACAGATGGATATACATTTTCTAATACTATTTAATAGAAATATATTTCCATGCTATATCATGTGGTCTATCAAGTATACAACAAATGTATCTCGAAAAACCTTGAGAGTAAAGTTATAACGTGCGCTAAATTGAAGTTGTGAAAGGTATGAATGTTCAATCTTGAAAACAAACAGAATCGATTTCAAAGTTACATATTTAACATACATTTAAAGTGCTTACTGCTGTTTTTTATTTTATCGTTATTTATTATTATTATTTTATCGAGGACGAACAAGGATGTTATTGAATTTGCGTGTCACTATAGCAACATAATGGGTTGGTGACGGACGAGGAAATTAGACCAATCTAACAAATCTTAGGTAAGACTTTTAAAATGTTAAAAGGTTGAATTACGGTCGCTTCGGTAGTAGAGCAACCCAATAGGCTATTTCGAGGATATTAGGGAGTCAACTCTTGATTCGGTTCGAGTTAAAGAACTTTCATTTCATTTTTCTTGCTTTGATTTTATTCTTTATATTTCCTTTTAGGAATTTTTTCATATTTTACGAATTTAAAATCGGGCAGTACTTTTAATGCATTAAATGAACTGCAATTATGAAAACTTTTCTTTAATTTCCAGTAATGAATATATTATCTTCTCGAAAACAAAAATGTTGAAGAATAAGAATAACAGCAATTGTATTTTGAGATGGGGCCTTAATAACCCGGTAGGAGGAGTATCGGATTGACAACCGGAGGGTTGTGAGTTCGATACTCGATTCAACAAAATACCGTTGTGTACGTGTGGGATAGTGCCTGTTAATTCTGTCGTGGCTTCAAATTTCCTTCGTTGGCATGGTGTGGAAGTTTGCAAAGAGGGATACCAGCGTTATCTGACCGTGGATCAAAACGACGAGGTGTCATCGGATCTTTCTCTTCGGAATTGATCCCGACAGTAGACAATCTCGTTGTGTTGCATTAGTGGGGCGTTAATTCAACTACCTACCTGTTTTGAAATAATTTATTTACTACTTTTAATATTATTTTCTGCTTAACGTGAGTCATTAAAAAATTTCTCATTCTACATGATCTTCATATAAGATTTTCATTGATTAAATGATCATGCAACTGAGTAAACTACTCCATATAAATACTACAATAATCATAATCTGTGATCTGCAAAGCAAAAAAAAAAAATACACATATATATATATATATATATATATATATATATATATATATATATATATATATATATATATATATATATATATATATATATATATATATCTCGCAAAACCAAGTTCTTAAAGTTTTAATGTGCGCTAATGGTCGAGAGCAATGGTACCAACTTGGAGAAATTATTGAAAGCATACAAAATAATAAATGCTTTACATATTTATGAGTGTTTCATGAATAATTAATTTTATTCATTTCTTTGCAAAGATTATATATGTATTCGTTTTATTTATCTCTCATGTTTGGGGGAGCCAGACCCTAACCATAGACTAACCCTTGTTGCGAGACGTGTCACCTAAGCGGTAAAATGAAACATCTGATTAAACTACTGATGCACGCCAAAACCGTGTTTATTTCAAGTATTTTCACAAAAGGAATATTAACAATATGCAATTACAACTGATAATTGTAATTTAATTCACCTCTTTTTATAATTTTTAATACCGTACAAGACATTGATGAAATTAATTTAAGTTCAAATTATTCCATTTCATTTTTTGTAATGACACTCGCCCGCAAATTATTTTCCACTATAAAATTCAGAAATCTAATCTTCCTTTTTTGGCCTTTTCTGGACCTGGTAGTCCGTTTTGTAAAGAAACGTAATCAGGCAGTTTCAGAAATAAACTCTAACATGAATAAATCTTACTCCGCTGTGTTGCTCTAGTACGACGTTAGTTAAAATTTTACCATTACTTATTGATGGTAATGGTAATTTTAGTTAACGTCATACTAGAGCAACACAACGGGCTATTGACGACGGTCCGGGATCAGTCCCTTAAGGGAAAGATCCGAGGACAACACCTCGTAATTTTTAACAACGGTCACATGACGAAGCAACACCTGAGCTGGCACCCCACTCTCCAAACTCCCACACCAACTCAACGTGAGGACTTTCGGCCACGACAGATTTAAGGTGCACCAACCGCCTCTACACCATACGCATACAAACATCCATGCTCGGACTCGGATTCGAACCAGGAACCTTCCGAACTAGAGGCTAACACCTTAACCACTACACCTGTTCCATTACTTATTTAAATATAAAAATAGACAAATTTTACCGGTTTTTTAAAATTAAGTATACACCTTCTAAATTTCGTGCCCTTTATCAATCGTAATTATGTAAATTAAAAATTTGTACGTATTGAATGGTCTTTCCTGTACTTGGCGAACTTTTTATACTGTATGAATTCGATTGAACAAATGTAGTTTATAGCACGAAAAGTTTGAACCTATTAACTACTGCTGTATTTTATTTGTGAAATTTATTTTTTAACATTTTTTTTAATTCTTTCCATTTGAATAGTATTGCACGATTTATATTATAGTCACTAACTTTCTAAACTAGCTTACGGGATCCGAGTTCTGGCATTAGAAATAAATTTCTTATAGATTGATTCACATATACAAACAAAGCTTCTAATGTAAGAAAAAAATATTCATTATTTTTCTTTAGTTAAAAATACATTCTTCATTTTAAAATTAACCTCAGAAATGAAGAGTATAACAAACTGAGTTAAACATGATAAAAATCTTGAATAATTGAAGAAAAGTTTTTTTTTAATGTGTTTAATTCAGTTTATTATTATTTTTTTCATTTCTGAGATTAATTACAAAATGAGAGAGAGAAGAATGTATTTTTTACTTTAGAAATAATGAATATTTCATAGATTGGATGCTTTGTTTCTATATGTGAATAAAGCCATGAGTAATTAATTTCTAATGCAAACTAAAAAATAGAACTCGGATCCTGTAAGCTAGAGGTTAGAAAGCTAACGGCTATAATATAAATCATGTAATCTTTTCTAAAATTTGTGAGAATTTCACAGACACATCAGTAGAATGACAACAGAAAAATAGGATTTGTCTATAAATACATAGGATTAACAAAGATAGCGCGACGAAAACGCCACACCAAGTCGAGTAATAAGTGTTTCTCAGAAAGAAAAAAACCCCCACGAAACAAGTTTTACAAACGCTCTCCCCCCCCCCCCCTCCAAGAAATAAATTCGGAGAAAAGCCGAGATAGTACGACAGTTCAACACCAGGTGGCGCTGCTTGTACCGGAAGTCCAAGTGAGTTGTTTCCGGTGAACGACTCTTTTGAACGAATCTTTCAACTGAGTCGATTCAAAAGAATCGAATCTTTCAAAAGAATCGATTTGCCCATCCCTATTGTGTACTCTCGAACGCAGTGAACTTTGAAACTGAGGCCCACGAAAGCGTGATTTTTCAACCAATCAGAGGAGACTCGGCTCGATGGATTACCCTGGCTGTAGACTCTTAATCTATCGAGCGGGTGCGAAATGCAGCGCCCGAGGCGGGTAATTAGTGTGTGTTCATGGTAATTTTGTTTGGCGAGTTATCGCTATTTGCAACTATTACATTTCATTAGTTATCGCTTTTTTGGCAAATACTTTGGCGCAATTTTGGCTTTGGCTTCTTTGAGACGTTTTCTCATGGAAGTCATTAGTGAGTCATATTTTCCCCGTCTTTCGAAATACGAAGAATTGCTGGGGAGTGGAGAAGCCATAGGGGTGGTGTTTCATCATTTTTTTTTTTTTTGTAGAATGGTGTGGGTTCATGTGTTAAAAAGGAGAAACTGTGCATATACCATTTTTTTTTTAATTGTTGAGTGGACACCTGATTGAGCAAAATACAAAACCCACTTTGCTCAGAATAAATGCTGACAAAAATGGCTTAATTTTGATTGTTAGGTGTCCAAAAACTTTCTTGTTTTAAACTTGCAATTCCTTTTTTTTTATTTCAAAGATAAATTAAATGAAGCCGCAGGGATGTGCCAACGTTTTGAATAGAGGGGGGGGGGGCGAGCATAGGCGTAAATAGGGTTGTTGAATGGGGAGGGGTTTTCTCCCGAAAAGTACCCCTGTAAAAAGTGGGGAGAATAAATTAATTATATTAATATTGATTAATTATTAATAATAAAAAATAAACAATTAATTTATATAAAAAGATATTTATCAATTAACACTTGATTTTTTTTTTAAATCATATTTTTTTCTTTATACAATATTTACTAAATGACTTTAAGGTGATTTTTAAAACTTACAATACATTTAAATTAGAAATTAAAACGTCGATTTTTCTGAACTTTTTTTTATTTATATTTGATTTGCTTGAATCACATGGGTAAAAATTATCTCGATTCTGACTACCGCCTATGAGTGCTCAAAATTTTTTTAAACAGAATACATATTTAAAAATTCGGTTTCAATGAAGCAACGTAGGCAATATTTTAAAAAACCAATGAAATAAGATAAACACTAATTTTAAAAAGTTAAAAACTAATAACAATAGTTAAAATATAAAATGTATTTGAAAATTTGGTTTTAAAAAAACACAATTAACAATAATAAAAAATTCCATTTTTAATCGAAACATTTTCCTCTGACCTTTTACTCTGCATAATCTCGTATGAGTTCTTTAAAACACAATTTATTACAAAACTCATTTTCGATAGTTATAGTCAATCTACTTAGTCTATGTAGAGTTATTGTAAATCTGAAATAATTTTTGATGATTTTTAATTTGGAAAAACTTTTTTCACCACTTGCAACTTACAAAGTTTTAAAATTCTGAGTGCAATATTAATATAAATATGATAGATAATAATAAACCCCTGCAGAAAATTATATTACAAATTCCCCGTTTTTTCGAGAATGGGGAAATGAGCAAATTTTCTATTAATTAAATTTTAAGGCTCATATGTCGGTATTTGGTATTTATTAGTTAATGTCGTACTTGACCAACACAACGGGCTATTGACGACGGTCCGGGATTAATCCCATAAGGAGAAGATCCTAGGACAACACCTCGTAATTTTGAACCACGGTCAGATGACGAAGCAACACCTGAGCTGGCACCCCACTCTCCAAACTTCCACGCCATCCCAACGTGAGGACTTTCGGCCACGACAGATTTAAGGTGCACCAGCCGCCTCTACACCATACGCTTACAAACATACATGCCCGTACCCGGATTCGAACCAGGTACCTTCCGAAGAACATTATGTTAACCACTTCAATCGCAGAATCTGAACACCGTCTGTAGGATTAATTGGTTGGATCGGAAATTGAATTCGAGGCCACTGGCTTCATCAAAATGGGTCGGTATTTTTCCCATTGAATTGACACCTACAGATTTAACGTGCACTCTCTACTTTTGTTTTCCCCCATGTCAAGCGATTGGTGACTCAGATGGTCCGTGTCCAGATTCATGTCAAGCTTGGCCTTTTATATCCCGTTGGGGAAAAAATAAAACCTTTTTTGACCTTTGATATCCGATCAGAAAAGACAAAAATTTGTCAAAGAATTTTTCTAACTTTTTTGCCCGACGGGCTATAAAAGGTCCAGAAAAAGTTTTCATACCCTTTTATGATTTTGGCTGGTGGCTATACATTAGTTTTCTATAACTTCTGTTTTGCCACAACCCTGTTTCGCGATTTTACCAGGCATGCGTCTATCCTCAAGGGATTTGCTTCGTGAAAGGCGATTGTTCGCTATTCAGCAGTGTAGTATTCGTTATTTCATGATAAAATTTAATATGATTTGAAAATAAGAATCTTTGGAAAACATAGCATGCCTTTTTTATTTGATTTTATTGCTGTATTTAATAAAAAATAAAACATCTTTTGTGCATCATATAAATAGATTACAATTCCTATGCGCTAAGTTCTTGTGTTTAATTAGCGTAGTACAAAGATGTTATTTAGTTATGTTTACACATATATTTGAGTATGTATTTAATTCATTGAACGCGATTAACACTCTATTAAGGACATCCTATTTTATTTTAAAATAAACGGTTTGCAACTACAGATTACTTAAAGGATTTATTCTTTAAAAAAAATCAGTGTCATCGTAGTTGTTAACCTTTACTCACCATGTGCAGATCCCGTGTGAAATATAACAGGACAACTATACAAAATTGGAAATAATTAACTACAGTATTGTTTGAAAAGTGCATGAGTACGAGTACTAAGGAACATAACTAGAGTTTTTATGAAAAACTGCAAATTAGAGCAACCAAACCGCCGGAAGAGTTCTTAGACGTGAATGGAAATATTCTACAATTAACTTTAAGTTTAAAGGGGCTTATCACAATTTCCACAGAATACCTAATGTGGCGTAGTGGAAAGTATTTTAATTAAAACAAATTTGAAGAGAGGAATAGAAATGAAGCACAGGTTGTATCTATTATTTTGAAAGTATCGCCAAGACATATTGCGAGGAGTACTAGAGTTTCGAGAGGTTTCCATTGAAGTGTGTGTGTGTTGAATTCTTCAGTTATTGGAGTCTTGTTTAGCGATTCATAGAAAATATACGCGTCAATAATCCATAAATAAAATTTTTAAACAATCAATATCAAAACTATATTTATTTCCTTTGTGGAGAAGTAGAGATGAAAACTCTATGCATGAAGAATTGTGACTAAGCAATGGATTGCATGGAAAGTAAAATTTTTCTGATTTCTCTCATTTGAATTAGTATCACTAAGAACTTATTTAACATATATATTGTTCAAAATATATTCTTTAATCATTAGATTCATGTTAAACCATTTGTAGAAAGTATGTGCATTTGTAATAGGCAAATTAAATTTTGAAAAAGAGCTTTATTTTAAACAGCATACAACAATAACTCCAAAATATCCCTAAAGAAGGTACTAATAGAAATAAGCAAAAAACATTTGCAAACTATTTTTAGATGAATTCGAACATTACATATATGTCTTATTTTTCAAATCAAAAGGAAATTTTATCAAGGAGCAAGAGTTAGTACTTTTTACTATTAACACCAGAAGAAGGGAAGTGATCAGTATGACCGCAAATTAATTTGAAAGATGTATAAATATTTTATTCTCCCACCAAGGGCCATGGTAGCCTGTTTGCTAGAGGAGCGGATTAGCAATCAAAAGGTTTGGAGTTCGAAACTCGAACCAACCAAAGGCTTCTTCAGAGGCTTTCCCTTTGGTTTGTTTCTGTTGGGAGACATTCAAATAAGAGAACAGTAAGGTGTGTCATAGTTATCGTGCATTCTCTTGAAAAGAACGTGAGAGAAAGTGTGAAAACAAAACACTACACGAAATATAGCATTGGGACAATCATTTTTTCCAACGAAGAATTTATAAGAAAACTGACTCCATTTTGTTTTGAAATAATAAAATTCCTGTGTTCACACCCTGTGTTTCAACACTGTTCCGAAATATTACGAACATCTCTTCCCAGACCGGGATTCGAACCAAGGACCAAGACGATGTGCGTAATAAGGGATTATTCCAATTTTCGATACAGTTACGCTCCTTCATTACTCGCCGACACTACATCAGTTCTTGGTTACGCAAACTCACAAAGAATTGTGTAATTTTTCCAGACGTAGAGTTTTGAGTTTTTAAGTTTAGTTTTGAGATTTTATTCCACATTGAGTAGTGCTTAAAGATTCTGTACATTTGTTTGAAATCTCACATCCATTAAGTTTAGTTTATTTAAAAAATACTATAAAACGTCATTAATTGTTGCTTGTGATGCCTCTACCCGTTAACTAAAGCAGCTTCAAATAATAAATGCGATTGAAACTTTACTAACTAATCCTGAGGTTAGGATGACCATGTTTATACCATCCATAAATTTCTAAGGAAAGGGGACTGAGGGGAGGTGAATTATTAAATTTCTACGCAAAACTCTCCAACCATAATAAAGAAGCTATTTATTCCAAATCCCAGATACGACTACCGTAGAAAAAAGGTCGTTCAAAAAACGACCTAGATCCACTCTAAATAAATTGATGTTTGTTCATTCCTTTTCCACTCCAAAATTGATTCAGAGTTTGTCCTGTCTTTCATGTTCTGCCCCTCAGTAGACCGGATATACCATTGGAATCTTCACAATGGGGGTACAGAAGATTTCTCAGAAAAGTGTCTACTTATGGGAGACTGCGGTCTGGCCTTTTGTCAAGACAGCAGCGGACATCCAACCCCGTAGGCATTATCACTCTTCTCTCTCGCACAGAAGTTCCAATATTCGGTGTCCTGTAATCAGGTGGAATGACTAGAAACCCCCACTATGTGAGGGGTCCTGATCTTAGAAGAGATAAAGATCCCATCTATTCAAGTTACTGTATGCGTATGCCTGTGGCGTGTTAGTTGAGAATAAAGATAAAGTAAACGCCAAACGGCATTCCTGTGATTCCTTTGTAAGCTGCACTGCACTCTGCCCACTGGAATCGTCTACAGGAAAATCTTTCTCTTCGAAAAAAGGAGTTTAATTGAAAATTTAGAACCATTTTCGAAACTATTATTATTCTTATTCTGCTTTACGTTTTGAAATGAAAACTTTTCAAACTGTTTAATCTGAAGTACGATTAAAATCTTACGAAACACACACACACAAAAAAAAAGATGAAAGGCAATTAATAAAATTATGTGATGTAAATTCTAAGAAAAAGATAGGAAATAAAAAATTTAAAGGTATGGTTTTCGTTTCTAACAAAACCACATGACATACGCTTTAAACTACGCATACGCACAACTGATTAGTTTAATATTTCAATACGTACTGAAAACTTAATGAAGTGCGGTAATTGTTGGAGTTCGAATGACTTGGTGAAGCGGATGACCAATCGGCTAGAAATGCGATAAAGAATTTGGTTCTTTCTCACAAAAATTTATTATAAATGGATAATTAACCCTTTGAAAATCATACTAAATAAAATAGCTTTTGCAAACAATGAAACTGGATAAAGACGTATATAAATGTAATTTGTATATAACTAAATTAATTTTTTTAAAGAGTGATGAGTACTTGTATAAAATTTATTTTAAAAATTAATAGAATTTACCAGTCTTGTACTAAAAACTTATACAAATTACTTATAAGAAGTGACTAAACCAAAAACTGGTTCTTTAACACTATGCTGCTAGCAGGTGACTAAATTTTTTAAATCTGAATCCCCCAAATCAAAGTGTATAGCTTTTTTTATTTTATTTCTGCGATATACTACCATTTAATTATAAACATTTCAGATAAGAAACAAAATATGTTTCAAGATAAATATGTCACATAATGCATCAAAGGGATATTTGTATATATAGCAGAGTTGACGTCTGTCTGTCCTCTATACAGATCTACACCGTTTGACCAGTCCACTCCAACACTTTCTTCACAACTTTGGGGGTAACGTAGGCAACATATTACCCCAGTTCTATTTGACCTAGGTGTTCAGTGGGATTTAAAAACAATCAGAAATCCTCATGGGAATAACAATTTTATATTATTTTTACGATCACTGAAGAATTCAGACCAACCATATGGTAGGTACACTCATCCTGTAAAAAGCATTGGCTATTATATATTAACCCCTATTCTATTTTTCTTAGGTTTGGAGAGGGGTAAAAAACAATTATGTGATCCAAATTAGAACAATATCACAATTCGACCAATTCACAACAAATTTGGTACACTCTTTATTTGACAACTGTGCTTAACACATGCATATACAGTTGCAGATTTAGGGGGCTATAGCTAAAAGCTACACTGTTTACTATCTAAAATAACTTATTCAATTTGAAACTTCGCACTACTGTGTGATAAACCATTATTGCCTTTGTATTTCTGAAAAGGTGCTACATGTAAAATATAAAGCTACTGAACATACCACCTACTAATAATAATCAGTAAGCTGTCTGGTTCCTAAACCAAATAATATTCTGCCGAGTAGTATGTAATGGGTTAAATGATCAGATGTTCATTAATGCACCACTTCCATTATGGTTACCTGAACCAAAAGAAATTCATTATTGATGACATATGAAATGATCACCAAAAACAAACATCATTTAGTTATCAAGAAACATAACAGTTGTTTTGATGAAAAGTTAACAATGTGAATTTATAATCATGGTGCAAGGAAATTCTTGACAGGCTCAGGTGAATTGTTTCTGAATTTGTATAAACTTTTACAAGCCATCTTGTAACTAAAGGAAATTTATTATTCATAAATACAATGATACAAAGCTCTGAATTTTTCTTTATCAGGATGCAACTCCATTCTGTTTACCCTTATTCTGAAAGAGAAAAATTAATTATGTATCCTCTTTTGCATAAAAATACAATGATACAAACTTTTCCAACAGAATCCTAAAAACAAGAATTGTTTCTTTTTGCACACTGATTTTTTTAATAATTACACTCAAGTAGTTGCCATGCTTTTCACCTACCTTAATTTTAAGGGCATATCTTGAATAGCTACATCTCGAATTTCCCCATTTAAAACGCTGTCTTGTCTTCTCAACATTTAATGAAACTAATTTATTGCTAGATGGGCAATCAGTAGCTACAGAGTTTAGTTCTATCTGTCTGGTTAAAGTGAGGAGGGCATGAAATTAATCAATCTTCCAGAAGATTTAAAGCTTTACAGATATGATTTTTCTATAATTGAATGGAATATTTGTAATTTTGAGCAGAAGTTGTACCGCAGGGTTCATAAAAATGAAACTTTTCCAACCAATAGAACCCAGATTATTTTCATTTAAAGGTATAAATAAATATTCATTATGAGCAAATTGATCTCCAGCCAATTGAGATAATATTTCATTAGTCTTGTAGATATAATATGTTTCAAAGCACCTGAGGAATTCGTGCCACAAAGAATCATAAAAATCCATCAATAACACTGTCAGGAAAATTTGAGACTCCTCAACCCTGGAATGCTCTGACAAAACAGTGATCCTACCTCCAAGGTTCTTTTTACTGGAAGTTGGAAGGCTATATTGTTATATTGCAAACTAGGAAGTTTAGTGAAAAAAAGTGAACTTGATATCCAAGCCTCATCTAAAGAATGAATATGGAAATAACGTTACACATTTAATAATATTTTATGTACAATATTATAGAGATTAATACCTGCATTGAACAGAACCTTCTGTAACAATTGTAGAAATCAGTTCAACAGCCTTCCTTGGGCTTAGGTGGATCACAGGTTGAATTAAACTCTCAGATGAAGAATTTAGATGTAAACTGGGCAGCCTTACCATACTACCTTTCCAAGTGACTGGGATTTGCTATACTACCTTTCCAAATGACTGGGCCTTGCCGTACTACCTTTCCAAATGACTGGGATCTACAAAAAAAATATTTTGCTTCTTTTGGCAGCAGAAAAACAGCCTGTGGTTTAGAAGATAATTTTTTGTGTTCACTTTCTGAAGAAAAGGTCTCATAGCTTGTTTTTCAAGGGAGAGAGAGAGGTAGTTATCGGTAGATAATATAGCTGAAATCACAATGCACGTCTCTTGAATACAGTTTATTATGTTTTGCAACAGTTCCTCAAATTTTGAGAAGCATTTCTCAAGGCAATCATAGGTGTTATTGGTACCTACATGACCCATAATCAAGTCACGATTCTTTCTTTTCCGTTACATCCTCAATGGTGATTCCTGGAAAAGCTAGAATATATATTACATTACCATGTCATTGTGATGGTAAATACTGATTTTTCCGTAATGATTTCCGATTACTCCGTATTTGACCATCGAATCCACACCAGTAATTAAAACCTTCATAGTTAAGTTACACTATAATTTTTGGACAATTTACAGGTAGGAAGAGCAATTAAGAGAAGGGCAGAAACTAGTCAAAGAAGACAATCAAAAAAGACTGCAGCACAAATGCAATCACTCAATTTTTAAAATGCAAAATGAACTCATAAAATAATTCAATTAAGAGTAAAAATCACGAAAACGAACAATGGAAACACAACAAAGCGAAAAGTAAACAATATTTGAGAACTGACAAATACAAGAAATACAGATTACACAAAAATTTATATCATAAACAAAATAACTTTTAAAATAACGAAATATTTTGTGAAAAAAGGATAAACGATTCCAGGCAAGCTTCGCGATATCAAGGAGCGTAATCAAATCCACCGACAGGGACTGAGCGACGAGCATCGTGAGCGACTGGCGTGATTTTCCACTACAATGCATTCCAAAATCGAAATTGGCTTAAATCGAATTGGCTCCCATGCCAAAACAGTTTTTGAGCCAAGACCGCAAAATCTATAGCAACCTCCGAAATTCTATAGCAACCTAGTGTGCCCCTAGGCGCTGCATTTTCGCACCCAAAAGAAACTTTCGTAGACTCTAGTATAGTAAAGCGCCACGAGTGGATAGATATGCAACTGTTTCCACTGACGTCACAGAATCGATAGCCAATGAGAAGAGAATGGGAGCAGTTGTTGGCTAATCGGATCACATGACCTAGATACGTATGTCATAAGAATTTTTCTGTTGGCAATTTATCTCTTCCTTTGGCGTACTTCGAAATTTATGTGAGGATAAATTTCTTTGCTGCTGTTTAGTTATATATTTTAGTTGACTCGGTAACTTTAAATTCAGATCTGCTGTATAATCAAGAGGGGCTATAGAAAAAAGGAAATAAGGTGTGTAACATGATTTTCATTGATCTAACATCATCATCGAAAATTGTATCCTTTTATTATATAAGTTAATAATTATATAAGTTAGTGTTTTATGTATGCTTTTTGTTACATCAGAATGGTCCTAAGCCAGGGATGGATACGACACCATCATCCTAAAGCAAAGGGGACGGCAGAGGGGCGGGAAAATATCAGCTGGTAGTGAGTTCAGGAGTGGTTCTTAGATTATTTATGTAAAATCAACGGAAGCTTGGAAAAATATAAAAAGGGTATTAAATATTAGGAAAAGTAATTAAATTGGAATTTTTAAAAAAGAATTTGGAGGATCTAAAAACTTTTCCGCCAGATGGGTTCGAACTCGGGAAGTCATACTTCGCAACAGACCAGTCTGAAGGTAGGCGACTTTAGCCATTAGGCCATCGTTGTTTTCGAAAAAGAGGAGCTCTTTAAAAGTATAAGTACACTTAGGATAAGTTGGCGAGATATCCAAGTGAAGCCAAGCCCGTGAAACTAGCCAATCAAGTTGGACTTGCGTAAAGTACTATCATAGTTCTCTTCTCATTGGTTATCGATTCTGTGACGTCAGAGGAAACCGTTGCATATCTATCCGCTCGTGTAAAGCGCCTACGTAGCAAAATATCTATCAAATAGGAGCGAAATGCAGCACCCGAACTCACGGCCAGAGGCGGGTAATTAGTGTGTGTTCATGGTAACTTTTCATGGCGTGATATAGCTATTTGTAACTGTCACATTTCATTAGTTATCGCTTTTTAGGCAGATACTTTGGACAGGCGCCTCAATCCCATGATAGTACTTTACGCAAGTCCAACTTCATTGGCTAATCGGATCACATGACCTAGATACGTATGTCATCAAGGTTTATAGTTGTTGGCGATTTATCTCTTCCTTTCTGCTTTCTTCTTTTCTTTTCAGATCCATGGCTTTGGGTGGGTAGAGGTGGAAGCCGAAAATTGTATCCTTTTATTATATAAGTTAATAATTATATAAGTTAGTGTTTTATGTATGCTTTTTGTTACATCAGAATGGTCCTAAGCCAGCTGTGGATACGACACCATCATCCTAAAGCAAAGGGGACGGCAGAGGGGCTGAAAAATATCAGCTGGTAGTGAGTTCAGGAGTGGTTCTTAGATTATTTATGTAAAATCAACGGAAGCTTGGAAAAATATGAAAAGGGTATTAAAAATTAGGAAAAGTACATTAGAAGGAAAAGGAATTAAATTGGAATTATTTTAAAATAATTTGGAGGATCTAAAAATTTTTCCGCCAGCTGGGTTCGAACTCGGGAAGTCATCCTCCGCTGCCGACGCTAATCTGAAGGTGGGTGTCTTTAGCCATTAGGCCATCGTTGCTTCACGAAAAGTAGCTCTTTAAAGTATAAGTACCCTTAATATAAGTTGGCAAGAAATACTACTAACAACAACCATACAACATAAAAATGAGGAGCAAATCAGAGTCAACTTGTCGGACACTTACGCTGTACGCTGAGGCGCTAGTGTATGTATTGTATTTCTACGAAACAACGCGCATATTCAAAATCAAATGGTTACTGTAACAATCAGATTGGCGAGATATCCAAGTGAAGCCAAGCCCGTGAAACTAGCCAATCAAGTTGGACTTGCGTAAAGTACTATCATGGGATGAGCCGCCTCTTACTTTGGTGCATCTTATGTCTTTGGCTTCTTCGAGACGTTTTCTCACGGAAGTCAGAGAGTCGTCTTTTCCCAGTCTTACGAAATACGAAGAATTGCTGTTGAGAAGAAACCTACTACACGAAGGTTCGGACGCCATTGGGGTGGTGTTGCATCATGTTTTGTAAAACTGTGTTCATGTTTTGAAAAGGAGAAAATGTACAGCTCTCCATTTTTTTAATTGTGGTAGTACACAAAATGCTACGACCCCCTGATTGAGCAAATTATAAAACCCACTTAGCTCAGAATAAATGCTGATAAAACTGTGGCATAATTTTGATTTATTAGGAGTTTAAAAACTTTCTTGATTAAAACTTGCAATTTCTTCTTTTTAATTTCAAAGACAAATTTACATGTAGGGAAAACACTAAATCAAGTTTTTGCAAGAACCAGTAACAATAGATTTTGTCACAGGAAAGAAAACAGGAATGTTTCGAGCCCTCGCAAGATTTTTCACTGATAAAAAAAGAAAAATGCAACTCAAAAATATCAAATGTTTTTTGGACAAATAAAACTGTTTGAACGTTTAAAATTCCAAAATAGTGAGTGTATCGTTTTCAAAACTATTTTGCATTGCATTGAAATTGAACTATTTTAAACTGTCTTTACATAGTTGGAAATGCTGAGATAAAATTAATTAAATATGTCGAAAAATCATTTACTAATATATTCGCGTTTTGTAATTACATTTTGAATTGATGAATTAGTACTGACAATTTCAACTGTCGTGTTTCTCAAATATTGCATAACATTAGCGTTAGCTAGTCATATAACAAATTTCAAACGTTATTACTTATAAGTATTCATAAGTTTTGAGATTAGGCATAGGTAAATTTAATGCATCAAAAGTTGGTGTTTGAATATTCAATATTTCATACACATTTTCCATAAATATAACTAATTACGGAGTCATTTTTTAGGTACTGAAATGGTCAAACCTCCATTGATTGAAAAATGGACTAGGCGGTCGACGTTTTAAATTTATTCGAATTGTTTTCACAAATTCCCAGATTTAATTTCCAGTGTATAAACTCAATTCAATTTCTATAGTATAAATTAATACATATCTTTATTTTCAGTTGACCTTGAGAGAAAAATATTTTTTCATAATTTAAATATTTGCCTTTCTCTCTATATTAAAAAAATGTTACCGCCGCCGCCGCAGTATTGAAAACTGTGTTGTTTAGCTCGATTCTTAGACGGTTTCCCGAGAAAGTACTGATCGGAAAAAAACAAATTAACATGGTTTGTTCTTCATCGTATTCCCTGGACAATTATTAAGATTTTTTTCCGATGCGGCTATTCGTTTAGGGTTTATTAAGTGTCAAAATTGAAGAAGCGAAATTTCTTCCGCGAGTGAGCAAGACACATACAAATTTTCAGTTTTGAGTCGTGAGTTTTTTTTTTAAGAGTACCTCTCAACGTACATTTTTGCAGCTCGTCGAGTTTTTTTTAAATTTCAATTTGGTTCTTGATAATTGTGCCATAAGCACTTTTAAACAGGTTCTAATCAAAATTGTGGATTCCAACAGGTACTACTTAGAATTAGAAGGCAATCAACTACCACGTACTTTCAGCAAGATTAACGGTTTATTAACAACACAACTACGCAGTTACAGAAATGGTATATTAATAAGAAATCAATTTAGTTATAAGCTCTCGTTCGATTGACGTCAGAGGTGACGGCAGTTCGTCTCTTCACTTCATCGCAACATCCTCCCCCCTTTTAGCGGGGAAAGACGCAAAACCAAACAAGTCCTGATTTAGAAGGTCCAGTCTTTGAGGCACCTTTCTGACTCGTCCATACTTGGAAGCACTGGCTGTTGGGAATCGTTCCCCTTTATTTGGCTCCAAGGGAGACGATACCACGCACTCTGAAAGCCCCTCGGCAGTCGCACTGAACGGCATAGAGGCTTGGTCACTATCAGCATCTTGGGCTGGAAAAGTGCTCTGGTTTGGCGTATCATCCTGGTTGCTGGAAGATCCTGCATCTGCAACGAAATCTAAAGAATTATCGTTAATTTCCAGAGGAAAAACTCTTTGAATAGGTCGTAGAAATGTCCCCGTCTGAGTTCTCACTCGCACTGTTCTGACCACTCCATCCTTTCCAGGAATTAATTCAATAACTTTGGCTAAAGGCCAGGCTCCTCTCTTTCTTATATCATCCCCTAGAAGGACGATTTCTCCCAATTTTAAGTTAACTGAAGAGTTTTTACACTGAGCCTTTTGTACCAAAAGTCCAAGGTACTCATTCCTGAATCGCTGTCTAAGATCTTGAAATAGCTTCCAACGATATCTAATTCTTTTTCTCAAAGAGGAAGAATCGCGAGTGTCCATATCCGGAACTCGGGCATCGTAGTTCTCGCTTAAAAACATAGCCGGAGTTAAAGCTACCAAGTCTTCCGGATTCTCTGACAGGTAGGTAAGGGGTCTTGAGTTCACAACCGACTCGCAGTCACATATAATTGTATGCAGTTCTTCAAAGTTCAAAATTGAATTTCCAAGAGTTCTTCGTAGCAATTCCTTGACGGTGCGGACTAACCGTTCCCAAAATCCTCCCCACCATGCGGCCCGTAGGAGGATTAAATCTCCAAATAATTCTGTGTGCCTGAGTTTCTTTTTGTATCTTCTGCCAATCAAGTGCACAGAGCTCATTGTGGGTGCCCCTAAAATTGGTGCCGTTATCCGAATAGATAATTTTGGGTCGTCCCCGTCTTGCAATGAATCTCCTCAAGCTCAAAATAAAGGTGTCGGCAGATAGAGATGTAACCAATTCTAAATGAAGTGCCCTATAGGTTGCACACGTAAACAAGGCCAACCATACCTTTTCACCTCCTTTTAGAAACAAGGGTCCGGCAAAATCGATACCGACGACTTCAAAAACAGCACAGTCACTTACATGATCCGCCGGCAACGCTACTGGCATGCTGTCTATAGATTTGGCACTGTAACGCTTGCATTTTACACAACGTCTCACAATCTTCCTCACAGTTCTCCGTCCTCTTAGAATCCAATATTGTTCCCTCAATATATTGAGGAGCATCTGAGTGCCAACATGGCAATTTAGTTTATGAAAATGTTCAATAAGTCGAGAAGTGAACATACACCTATCCGGAAGAAGTATAGGAAATTTGAACACAGGTTCATCTTCGCGCTGTGTGAGTCGTGTCTTAACTCGGATTATGCCGTCTTCATCGAAAAAAGTTCCAACTACCACTTAGTACACGGTTCGGAAAAATACTGATTTTGGATCATTCGTATCAGTGTCTTTTCTGCAAAACAAATCTCAAGCGGTGACAGATCCCCGGATCTTCTGTTTTCTCTGTTCTTTCGACTATTATGTGCGAATCGAAGAATCCAACACACACGCACCTAATTATGGATAGGTAACTGGAGAATCTAACAGCATACCAAGGTATCGTATCCTCGACTAACCCAATGTTACATAATTGAACCTTTCTACGTTCTATATTAATATTCGACTCCTGACAAACTAACTCATTCTTAGGCCAGCTATCACACGGTTCATAGAGCCATTTGGGACCCTCCCACCAACGTGACTCTCCAAGTTGCTGTGGCGAACACCCTCTCGAAAGCAAGTCAGCTGGTTTTTGTGTACCCGGTACATGGCGCCATACCTCATCAGGAAATAACCGTTTCACTTCTTTAATCCGGTTTTCCACAAATACTGACCACGATCCCTTTTTTAGCAACCACCATAAAGCTATCATAGAATCGCTCCAGAAAACTAAATTTAAACTGGGCAACTCTAGTGCATTTTTTACTGCATGGGCAAGTCTAGCTCCAATGCTACAAGCCATTAGTTCAAGCCGGGGAATCGTCAATTCTTTTATGGGCGCTACTCTAGTTTTTGCTCTAATTAACTGTATCCTTACTCCTAAAGAAGTCTCCGTTCTCACAAATACACATGCGGCGTACGACGTCTTACAGGCATCAACAAAAACATGAAGTTCCGAGTTTTCATTAACCATAATGTATCGTGGCATCTCAACAGTTCTAAAATTATCAGTTTCATTAAACCATTTCAAAAATATTGTTTGAAATTTCTCAGGTAACAAAGCATCCCATGCTACCTTAGCTATCCACATTTCTTGCAACATGATCTTAGGGACCAATGTAGAAGGGCATAAAATACCTATCGGGTCAAAAATGCGTTGAACAGCAGCTAACACTTTACGTTTAGTGGGTTCTTCGTCCAGAGATATGTTAACACTACACTTCAGGGTATCCTTTTCTAAATCCCATAATATACCAAGAAGCAGGGCCGATCCTAGCAGGTGTGCAGCGCGTGCACCGCACGCGGGCGGCCAAAACAAGGGGCGGCCGCATATAGTTCTATCAATCAAGCAAAATTTTTTAAAACATAATAGGTCGAATAAATATGCTGAATTTTAAGTAGTTATTGAAAAATCAAAATAAGTCCCGATTTCCCGATAGCATAGTATAGTTTAAGAAAAATAGAATGTTAGTGCAACCGTGTGTTGGTCCATTGTCCATTAATGTCTACTGTTTACACTTATTCTTTATTTAATAGCACCTTTTTAACCTTACCTGTTTATGTGGCTATAGGTGAAAGAAGTTTCAGTAAATTAAAAATTACTTGAGAAATAATCTGACGCAAAAGAGCCTTTCAGATTTGGTCATCATCTCTATTGAATCCGAAATCTCTGAAAAAATTGATCTCACTGAAATTATTGACAAATTTGTTTTTCAGAAAGCCAGAAAAGTTAATTTTATAGTTAATTATTAGGTAGTCTTTGTAGAAGGAGTTATTTATATACTTTTCGTTCCACGAGATTTATGCTTTAGTACTTTTTTTATTAGATTTTATTTTCTGAGTAAATACTGTTGTTTTGTATTTCTAATTATAAAATGTCTCTTTTTATTTCAAAGATAATATTTTTGTTTGTTTATTATTTTTAAAAGTATTTTGTCGCTATTATAACCTATTAAGCTGGCCAAAAAATAAAGTTTTACAGTTCAAATTTTATTTGCATTTTTATTAATGTTTTACTTTTTACTCTTATACAGGTAGATGAGTTTATAACTTCAACATTAAGTATTAGTCAAAATATGAAAAATTCTCTAGGGGGCGGCTCACTAGGTCTTTGCACGCGGGCGGCCGACATCCTAGGATCGGCCCTGCCAAGAAGGGGCGTAATTCCCGAGCTTCTGACGAGTCTTGAAGGAACATTGCTCTCCCAACCTCTCAGATTAAAACGCCTGTCAGCCAAAATTTCCTTTGCTTTCAAAATAAAGCCTTCCTGTTCCAACACATTTGACACTCCTGTGACACAATTATCAACATAAAATGAGTGTCTTAATTTCTGGACAACAGGTTCAAATTCTGAAGACGCGCTATCCAAAAGGTGCGATAATGATGCGGCCAACAAGAAAGGGCTCGGCGACAACCCAAACACCAACCTACAATGACGATACACTATCCCCTCGTCAAAAGTCGGCAAAAGAAATCTTAAATAATCTCTGTCTTGCGGGGCTATACTTATTTGTAAGAAAGCCCTTTCTATATCCGATGACAACCCGACGGGATAAAGGCGAAATCGATCTAAAATATCTGGGATTAGTTCAATCAAATTCGGACCCGAATTAAACAATCATTCAACGATGGCCCGTTACCTTCTCTAGCGCTTGCGTCAAATACGGGTCTAATCTTCATAGTCTGGCTTGAATGCTTAACAATGGGTCGATGAGCCAAATAATGATAACCCACTTCCAATTCTTCCCTAGGGACTCTTTCAATTATTCCTAGCTCCTCCCATTCCTTAAAAACATTAATATAATCATTCAAATAGTTTCCCTGAATAGCACGCACACACATATTTTTATGCCTCTTAAAAACTAAATTTTGATTAGTAGGCAGTTTTACATCTCCCTTAAAGGGTAAAGATACTTGATACCTTCCATTAGGAAGAACAGTTAAAATTTCTTTAAAACTATTTACAGTATCTACATAAGCCACTTTCCTTCTATTGTCCTCTATTGGATGCGTAATGCCTATAGTATCCAAATTCCACAGGTTAGATATATCAAAGTTAACACACGAATACAATGAAAGCACGGAAAATGATTTACAATAAACGGACTCACTAGAAGCTGGCACCAATACTATACAATTCTCAAAAGGCATTTGTTTTACTTTACCAAATAGAACATTTCCTAGCTTAGTTTCTAATACAACAAGTCCAGAATTCAACCGTAAAGCTGTACCTGTAATTAAATTACCAATGACATCTACACCTATAAGAGCATTAATCTCCACCTCTTGACTATTTAAATCAGGTATTACAATGCCTCGTCCTATTAATTCAACAATTGTAGAAATGTCATTCACTCTGGGAACAGCTCCACAAATTTTACTTTCACTTAAAGCCTCAATTACACAAGCATAAGTACCATCTAAATTTTCAAGTTCTAAGTCATGAACCAAATGAGTACGAGGACTAGTCTCTCTCCCCCCAAACAAACCGTGAGAAATGGTTTGTTTCTGCTTATGTGGTATACCAAGAATTTCAATTACTCTCTTACTAACATAAGAACGCTGGCACCCTGTATCTAAGAGAGCTCTTACAACTAATCCTTTACCTTTAAATTTAACTTTAACAATTAGAGTCTGCAAAAAACGTTATTACTATTACACTGACCTGCCAGAGCATTACTAGTAACAGTGTTCAACACTGGTTCTTTAACTAAAATTTCGCCTTCTGCACACATCAATGTAACATGAGGTTGATCACACCTAAAACATTGCACTTTAGCCCTGCACTTCGGAGCCATGTGGCCCACACGTAAGCACTTGAAACAAGCTCTGTGTTTTAAAACCACTTTCTTCTTATCTTCTAAAGACATCTTTCTTGCAGAAAAACAGTCTGCTGAAGCATGCGACTTACTGCAAAATATGCAAGAAAACGTCTTCTTAGCGGTGGTGTTATCAGAAGTATCCACCAACGCACTTATAGTAGATATCTCATGATCGCTATTTTGTGTTCTTATTGAAGTTCGTTGTGCTCCCAGCCCTGAACGGGCGAGCAAAATCATTTCCTCCACTTTTACTTCATTCCGCAGAAATATCATTAATTGCTCCAATGATCGAACCGCTGAGTCATCAGACGAACGTGAACGTTCCCATGCTCGCAGAACTGTCTCTGGCAAGCAAGACTCAACCAACGGCGCCAGAAAATCGGCATATCTTTCTTTTGTTCTTCCAAGACTCTCCAAAGCTGATAATTTACTTTCGATTGAATCATAAAGTTCCGCTAAATCACACTTTTTGCTACCAGTCGAAATATTATTGGTGATCATAGATAAAAGATCCCGAACAAAAATTTGTACCAATAAATCGTCTTGACCAAATCGGTCCTTCAGTTGTTCAATTACTTTTGGATAGTTCTCTCGGGTGGGGGGAAAGCTTTGCACAAGTCTAGCAGCTTTAGAATCCGGAATGACGGCTTGTAACAGATACTGAAATTTGTCCTCTTCTGCAATCTGTTTATCCTCATGAATTTTTTCAAATTGTGCCCAGAAACCGAGGTACTCTCGTGGGTTGCCGGAAAAAGCTGCCAATTTTATAGTTGGTAATTGAAACTTTCTTCTTTCCGTAACCACATCTTTTTTACTTTTTAACATTTTGTCCAAAGTAATGTTCAGTGCGTCATACCTGTCTCTATATTGTTCTGCTTTTACAAAATCGTCTTCAAAAGTATTGACGAGTTGTTTATTACCCAAAATAAATGCTGCAACTTCCTCTTGAACTGCTTCCAGTCGCTCATACTTTGACTGTAGCTGTGTCTTTAAGACGTCTACATTCTGTACAGTCGGAGCTGGTTGCTTGTCTGCTCCGACTTATTTTGCTTTCAAAGATTTTTGGATTCGACTTCAAGGCTTTAGGCTGCTTAGTTCTTTTGTCTTTTGATATTATTATTTCCCTAGTGAAATTTCCCTAGGGCTTTGATTTTTCTTTTTCTGCTACTTGGGTAAGTAGTATTTTCTCTTATCTAACCTCTGAAACGAAAAGAATTCTAGAAATGGGTGACGACCATACATCATACCCAACGGGTACATTTGAACTTATATTGGATACAGACCTTATTAACTATTGTAGTGATGAAGGTAAAAATACATTCACCTTCATTATTCGCCCTACTCAACCAATCCTACAAAAAAAACCATATACAATTAAAAAAGATATCTATAAGCATTTTTCATCTCACCAAAACATCCTAGAATGCAGACGAACGCGTAATAACCTTTTTATAATAACAGTAGATGGTAAACTAGCTGCCCACGAAACTTCTAAAATAAAAAACATCTTAGATGTACCAGTACACACAACCCTAACGAAAGACAACCTAATTACTCAATATATAATTAATGGAATAGATACAGAAATAGCCTTAGAAGACATCATTGAAGACCTGGAAGAGCAAGACATAAAGATAGCAAGTATTACCCGATTTGAAAAAACTGTTAATCAAACTAAAATCCCGTTAAAAACTATAAAATTTGGCACCCCTACCCCTCGAATAAAAATCCGAAACAAATTGCATATAGGTATGATGATCCATCAATTAAATCTCTACTTAGAAAAACCTAGACAGTGCAAAAACTGCTGGGTATTCGGACACGGAATCAAAGGTTGTAGATCCAATCAAAAATGTAGAATTTGCTCAGAAGACCACCCTGAAGCTATATGCACTAATCAAAATAAAATATCCTGCAAAAACTGTAAACAACCACATACTGCTGATGACGAAAACTGTAGAACCAGAAAAGAAGAGACCGAAATATTGAAATATAAAAATGAAAACTTGGTATCCTACATAGAAGCAAAAAATAAACTAAAGACCTCATACGCAAAGACAGTGAGCCAACCAATAAATGATCAATTTATGGAACAAAAAGAAACATTAAAAAATAGCGACATAAAAGAGATAATACTCGAAACTTTGAAACCGATCCTAACCAGTATTGAACAAATTCAAATCAACCAGATGTACATCTTGTCACAAATGGTTGCAAACAATATGATTCCAAAAGAAAATATCATCTACGAAACCAAAGAAAATGCAACTGATAATAAGGAAACTACAACTCTAGAAAACAGTAACACACACATGCAAACTACTCCAGATCAAAAACAAACTAAAGAAGACCAAAAACTAGAATGGGAAAGGAAGAACCTACTCCCAAATAAAATAAATAATGACTCAAACAAAATTACCAATACTATAAAACGTTTCAGAGAGGACATAAAAACTATGCAGTCCCAAAACAAAAAACAAACTAAAACTACACATTCACAATCGCAACTCGACCTATCAATCACAAACGAAAAAATGGAATACGAATAGATCTCCACACAACCTTTTTTTCTTGAACTTCATCTCTTTATTTTTCTTACAACCATGTTTGATCTCAACTGTATTCAATGGAACTGCCAGGGTGCCAGAGCACGCCGATTTGACCTCAATCATAATAAATATTTCAGCCAAGCTAACATTTTAATACTACAAGAAACCTTTTTAAAACCGGACATCCGATTCACCCTCTTCAAAAAAAACATTTTTCGTTTTGATAGACCTGGTCCTTTTAGAGGAGGAGGACTACTAATAGCCATCGATCAAAATATAAGTGCACAGCTCATAAAGGAAGAACAAAATCAGGATTTTGAATCCCAGGAAGTGAAAGTCCACCTCAACAATATTACTTTCCACATCATTAACATCTATTGTCCGAAAGGAATAAAAAATGTAGGGATGCTTGACAACCTCAGATTGGATCCCAACAACCTTTATATCATTGAAGGTGACTTTAATTCAACACACCATAATTGGGGCTTCAAGGATAATAGCAGTGGAAAAAACCTGATGAAATGGATTAATAACCAAAATCTTATGATCCTCAACCACCAAACTGCAACCCACATCAGCAACAGTGGTGCCATATCTGCTATCGACCTTACTTTAACTTCCAATAACTGTCCCCCAATTACATCTTGGCAAGCTCACCAAGATAATTTTGGGAGCGACCATTTCCCCATAAATTTTTTGTATCACAAACCAAACAACAATAGACCAAATCTTTCGATCCACTTTGATTGGAACTACTTCATCAAAACTCTAAACAATAACCAAAGAAATATAAATGATCCCTATCTTCTCAATGACCTTTTCCAGAAAGCCATTGAGAATTCTCAATCTCTAAAAAAGCTTTCCCCACCTAGAGCCCCTTGGTGGAACTCTAGATGCAGCTATCTAAGAGCCAAAGCCAGACGACACCTTACCAAAACTAAAACAAACTTAAGCACATCTGACTGGGACCAATATAAAAAATATAAAAACAAATTAAAAGATTTAATTCAGAAACTTAAAAAAAAATTTTGGTTTACTACATGCAAAACAGTTGCCCAAGACAAAAATATTTATAAAATCTTACAAAGATTAAAAGATCCTTCCAACCAACAAAAAAATTCATTTAATATTATTCAAATAAACAATACGAAAATACATTGCCCACAAGAACAAGCTAACCTTTTTAATAAACTTTACACTGCTGATGAATACTTAGATCCCCTTCCCCTTAGTTTTGTTGACTACCACAATAATTCAATCAACAACATATTTACTTGGAATGAATTCGCTAAAGCCATCACCCAAATAAGAAAATCAACCCCTGGAATGGACAAAGTCACCATTACAATGATCAAAATATCTCCTGATAATATCCAGAAATATATTTTAAAAATTCTTAACACCAGTTTTAACACTGGCTCGATCCTCATATCTTGGACCCACTCCCTCATCATTCCTATCCTTAAACCACACAAAAATCCACAAAACTTAACCTCTTACAGGCCTATATCTCTAACTTCCACCTTTGCAAAAATCCTAGAAAGAATGATCCTCAATAGACTCGTAGAAGACATTTACTACAATAAAAAAAACATAAATAAAAACAATCACGGTTTTCTTCAACATAGAAGTTGTATTACTCTATTGACCCAAATTCACACTGACATCTTAACTGCTAAAAAACAAAAAAATCATATAGTTTTCGCCTCCATCGACTTAAAGGGAGCATATGATTCAGTGTGGATAGATGGGCTCATGTCCAAACTACAAAAAAAAGGTATCACAGGAAAAATAGCCCTTTGGATTTTCAATTTTCTTAATCATAGAACTTGCCAGGTAAGATGGCGTAACACCTTTTCAAATACTAGACAAACCTCTCGAGGCCTACCTCAAGGTTGCATTCTCAGCCCTTTTCTCTTCCTTATTTTCCTTGATGATTTATTTGCACACATCCCTACACATGTCAAATGCCTAATATATGCTGACGATATTTTTATATACACCAAAAATAAATCTCTAACTGAATCTACAGAAGCAATCCAAACAACTATAAAAATCATTAACAATTGGTCTAACCAATGGAAACTAACCATCAGCTTAAACAAATGCAACATTATCAATTTTTCCCAGAATAAAAATTCCCAAAAATGCAACATAAAAATAAATAACACTATCATTCCAGAAGTAAACAAACTTAAAATCTTGGGCCTAATCTTTGACAAGAACCTGACCTGGAACAACCACTTTCAATACCTACAATCCAAATCTTCTCGTACCCTAAATGCTTTCAAATTCATTGCGTCTAAGAGATGGGGTGCTTGCACCAAACATCTTTTGCAAATAGGCAATACTACTATCCGCAGCCAATTAGATTTTGGAGCTCCCATTCTCAGTACTGCTTCAACCTCACATTACAAAAAAATCAACCCCATTTTCAACTCCATGCTCAGAATCGCAACTGGCTTACCAAAATACACTCCTATAGAAATTCTACACTCCGAGACTCAAGCTTCATCTCTCCAACAACGACACAACTTACTAAAAACTACCTTCTACATTAAACATATCAGCCTGAGAGAATGGTCTCCAATTTACGATCTCTTTTACAACCCACCCTCTATTATTTACGCTTCTTGGACCAATAAAAAAAAAACAATATCTGCAAGTATGATTAATTGCTTCGAAGATCTCTGCATCACAAAAAGTGACATTATTCCTTGGTGCCCACCCACTTCTAATTTTAATTACAAAATTTATCTTCAAAACTTCCTCTTCCAAAATAAAAATCTTCCTGATAAAATACTGCAAACCCCCCTCTTTTGAAAACTTTTTAAAAACTTTACCAAACCACATTATAATAGGGACAGATGGGTCAAAAACCAACTCTAATAGCTCACTTGGAATTGTCATTCCTAAATTATTCGTAGAACGAAGCTACACCGTAAATAACCTAAACTCAATTTTCACAATAGAAGCTATGGCAATTTTCAAAGCAATACAAGACTGGGTTGAAAAAAACCAAAATATCATTATAATAAGCGACAGTTACAGCGTTCTATCCAGCCTAGAAAACATTAACAAAAACTCAAACTGCATTATACTGCAACTTCATAAAATTCTAAGTAAAAAAAGCCAATACAACAACATCATACTAGTGTGGACCCCTGGACATAAGGGTATTCTAATTAACGAAAAAGCTGATCAGGCAGCAAAGAAGGCTGAACTTTTCAACATTGCAGAAGGTGTTTCACCTGAAGACATCATAAAACATTATAAAAAAGACAACCATAATAAAATATGTAACCTATGGAAAAGCTACCATAGAAACAATAACTTTCCACATATCAATCCTACAAATCTATGGTACGAAAAAATCTCTCTAAACAGAAACGATGAAACCCTCATTCAGAACTTTCGAGCAAATACCCTAATGACAAATTCCATTAAAAACAAAATTAATCTTACAGACGCTCCTAATTGCCTCAGATGTCACACCTATGAAGACTTGGAACATATTCTTTTCTACTGTCCAACTTTCCAAAAAGGTCGAAATAACCTAATTCAAACTCTCTCTGCTTTGAAAATTCCACACTCTTTATATGATATTTTTTCAAATTTCTCACTTAGTATTTGTAATGCCATATGCTTATTTTTAAACTCTAATCCTCGTTTCTAAATCTTTTTCATTCTTGAAGTATCATTTTTTCTTCTAGAGGCACAAGGCAAAGCAGCCAAGCCTCAAAAACCTGCTTTTTCTCCAAAGAAAGAGCATCATCATCATCATCATCATCATCAGTCGGAGCTTCTCGCAGTGATTCTTCTATCTTGTTGCACGCTTGCGTAAACGCTCCTCTACAAGCTGAACGCTTCGCTACTAAGCCTTCCATTACTTGAAAACAATAGTCAACACGGACGCCAGACTCTTTTCAGCGATCCCGACTGACAAAATACACAAACGAAAAGTACCTCAAGAAAAGCCACCAAGCATTGAAGATGTCGCGGACGCCACTAAATGTGCCATAAGCACTTTTAAACAGGTTCTAATCAAAATTGTGGATTCCAACAGGTACTACTTAGAATTAGAAGGCAATCAACTACCACGTACTTTTAGCAAGGTTAACGGTTTATTAACAACACAACTACGCAGTTACAGAAATGGTATAATAATTAGTAATTTTGGTAATTTTTTTAGTTAACGTCGTACTAGAGCAACACAACGGGCTATTGACGACGGTCCGGGATCAGTCCCTTAAGGGAAAGATCCGAGGAAAACACCTCGTAATTTTGAACCACGGTCAGATGACGAAGCAACACCTGAGCTGGCACCCCACTCTCCAAACTTCCACGCCAACCCAACGTGAGGACTTTCGGCCACGACAGATTTAAGGTGCACCAGCCGCCTCTACACCATACGCTTACAAACATCCATGCCCGGACCCGGATTCGAACCAGGAAGGTATAATAATAAGAAATCAATTTAGTTATAAGCTCTCGTTCGATTGACGGCAGTTCGTCTCTTCACTTCATCGCAACAATAATATTTTTTTGAAATTCGGGAAAAATCGGGACATTTTTGTAACTTTTTTTTAAAACTGCCGTATCTATATCTTATTACTATTAGTTTTTAATTTTTAAAATATCTTAGTATACCTCAGAATGTACTCTTTCTTACGGTACTATTATTTTTGAAATGTTAATAATTAAATTGGATGCGATCAAAAGTTGGTCATACAAAATTCGGAATCTTTGGATATTTTCGCTACTGTCTGCTAAAATTGTTATATCTACAGCAAAAAACATTATTTTTTAAATTTGAGAGCATCACTGAATACATTACATTACACTCTTTCTTATGGTACAATTATTTTTCAAATTGGTTAATAAATAAAATCGATGCAATTAAAAGTGGGTCATACAATTTTCGAAACTTTCAGATCGTAATTTCCGATACAAAACTAAAACTGTCATATCTATATCGTATTACTATTAGTTTTTAATTTTGAAAATATCGCAGTATATCTCCGAATATACTCTTTCTTACGGTACAATTATTTTTAAAATTGGTTCATAAATAAATTCGATGCAATCAAAAGTTGGTGACACAAATTTCGTATTTTTCATTTCGCGGAGCAAATTTGCGGAGCTGATGAGGGTTGTATTTCATACTATCGGGTTTGCCAAATATCAAATTTATCGTAGCACCAATTGCCATGAAAACGATTTCTTTTTATTTGGCGAGGAAAAAGGCTCGCTTTTCTCTCTCTGTTCTCAGACGGTTTAACGAGAAAGTACAAAGTACAGATCGTTAAGTTTGGAGATAAACATCGTTTACTTAAAATTGTACAGGGAACAAGATGCAGAAGATTTTTTACTGATGCGGCTATTAATTTAGGGTGCATTAAGTGTTAAAGTAAAAAAAAAGTGAAATCACTTGCCAAAGAGGTATTGGTTTGCGAAGCAAACCAAACGGGACTGCGTAGCAATTTCCGGGGGGTCGGCGAGCAGGTTGCGAAGCCCTCGCTGTGACGTCATGGACCGGAAAGTGAAATTAGGATAATACGAATTATTCAGATAGTTTCACTCTGCGAAAGGAATGTTAGTTTGCGAAGCAAACCAAGTGGCATATGTAAAAGGAGTGTTGGTTTGCGAAGCAAACCAAATGGGATTGCGTAACAATCCCCGGGGATTTGCGAGCGTAAGCGAGCAGGGGGCGGAGCCCCCTAGTATTATAAAAATAAGTTATCTAGTCTACATAAAAACCACCTATTCTTGACCAAGGAGAGGCAATGGGTCCTGATCAGATACCAACTCTCTAAAATGAGACTGAACAAAATAATTAATGAAAAATTAAATAAATAAATCATGCATATTTTACCTCAAAGTCAAAAATAAAAGCTATGCATTGTCAGGAAAATAAAATGTATTAAACCTGAACCCATTTGTAACTTGATTCAATTGAATCAAGTTACAAATAGTAAAACCTCGATAACTTTTTAATAATCTAAAAACCAGTTCTTAATTGTCTATAATCTATATATATAAACCAGTTCTCCTTTGGCTGTTCTCCATACAAATCTACACCGTTTGACCAATTCACACCAAATTTGCTATACTTGCTCTTTAGAACCCTTCGAGTAACATAGGCTACATATTGACCCCAATTATATTTCTCTTGGGCGTGCACATAGGCTATATATTAACACTCGTTTTATTTGTCTTAGGACGAGAGGAAGGTAAAAACAATTTGTGATCCAAATAGGTAAGTAGTTAAATATTTTAATTAACTTCCACTGGAGCAACACAGCGAGCTATTGACGATGGTCAGGGACCAATCCCGATGGGAAAGATCCCAGTTTCAAGCCACGTAATTCGGAACCACGGTCAAATGACAATGTGGAAGTCTTGTGCCAGTTGAGGTATATCCTCGTCACCTTTTTCCTTCGGGGTTGATCCCGGACAGTCACCAATAGCCAGTTATGTTCCACCAATGTGACGTTAATTTTAAAATATCTTCATATTTTTGTGTATTGAATGTTTTCCGCCGACCAACCGGTCTCTAGATCAGAAGCGACTGGAATCCAGGTTTGTTCCGAGTATTGGAATTATGAAGAATTTACGCATTGGATCGGCGAATCCGCATGTCAATAGTCCCAACCTATCTTGCAGGGCTAAAACTGAATTATATACCATCGGTTCCCGTTTTAGTGATGTATTCTCCCGCGTATCCATTCAGTCGTGTGATTGAAAAATGCATTTGAATTTGATGGGGGGGGGGGGGGCAAACCCGACAAATGTCGGCGACTCCGGACGTTTAAACAACTCGTTAACACTGCTATCACTTCCAGCACCAAACGATAAAATTTGAACCAGAATCTGTGCTCTAGGATGGGAAGTGAACACAATTTTTACATTCCAACTTGTGTAATTTAAAGACACATTCAAAACTACGTTATTCGACTGCCAAATAGTAGGAGCCAGACTAATGTTCTCCAAGTAGAAGATAACTTAAAATAAAAAGGGTCATACTCCAAGTATTACTATTACTTTCAAACATATTGTGCTTTAAAAAAACAGGTATGCAGTCCCTAGTCAGTGGCAGATTTAGGGGAGGGCTAGAGCTAAGAGCAGCAAAATGTTCTGGGAAAAATACCGAAGGCAGAAGTCACAACTATTAAAAAAATAATATAATTGCTGAGGGATGGGGCGGTAAGATGCTAGTAGCCCCTAGGCGGCAAAAGTATAAATCCACCATTGCCCCATGTTATTTACTTTTCTCTCGATGTATTAACCTTTAAATAAGGAAAACTAACGTTTTTCAATTTTTAAGGTCTCAGTCAGATATTTATTATTCAAGATAAAATTAGCACATGAAATGCTATAAAATTATAATAGTGCAAAAGGAACTGAATTTCCAAGACAAGAACAAAAATTAAAAGTGCTTTTAAATCCCAATGTAACAATAGAAACATTTTTAATATTGGCTTCATTATTAAAAAAAATGCAGTACACAAAAGCAACAATTTGTTTTAACCTTTTCTCTCTGCATATAAATATAATCAAATATTAAATATTAGTATAGAAATTGTTAAGATAACACAACAGAAATTACCTTTAAATTAAAAATGTTATCTATTGCAGGTACATTTTGCTGCAATCAATGTAATTATAATTTAAATTTCTGAAAGGCATCTCCAAGAAACTCACAATCATGCTATGAAAGTGAAGGTTAAAAATCAGATGGGTGTATCTGCAGGGAACACATTTTATAAATGAATTCAATTCAATTTTATGGCTTTCTTCATCATTATTTTTAATAAAAAAAAATAAAGGAACCAAATAAAAACAGTATAATTAGAAATAGCAGCATGAAAATCAAATCTTGCTTTATTGATAAAACACATAAAATTGAAAATCACACTTCACTTTTACAAACCAGCATGTTTTACTCTTAAAACTACAGGCACTGATGTACATGGAAGAAGGCCCTTTTCTGTGATCACAACAGATATTAAATTAGAGGGTGTCACATCATACAATATATTATATATTTGCAGTGAGGACAGAGATTGCCAGTTGCTAAGGCTTTCATTTCGATCCAGACTTATTTTAACTAAATCATCAGGATCGCCAAGTTCGTTGTGCACAAAAGAGTCAGTTAAAGCACGCTCACAGAACTTGTAAGTTTCACAGCAAACCATGACAGGAAGGCTGTAAGATGCTGCTATTAAAGCTAGCTGCTTACACCCCAGCCGAGACATGACACAACCATTTAAAAGGAGAGCATGAGCACCAATGATGACTTTAGATACCTTTCTTAAAACATAGGATGCGGCATTTATTGATACATAAGAACATTGCAGGCCATGATTAACTAGGGATCGCAACATATTAAGCCCTTCTCTCTTGGGTCTTGAATCAACAACTAGAACATGAAAGGTTTTGTTCTGGTCATGGGCTTTACAAAGGACATCTCGAACAAGTGACGAATACGCAAATATTAGTATATTGTCACCATCAACTATTTTTGCTGAAGCTGAAATGCATATAGCTTCATTAGCCAACAAAATTTCCTCTTTTACAAAGTTGTTTATGGAAAGACAAAGCTCCTCCTTAGCTTTCACATCATCAATTGATTTTGGGAAATGGTTGATTTGATGTTTCAAAAATTTCACAGCATTAGTGATGCTTACAGAAAGAGGTCGACAGCTATTTAAGAAATTTAAATAAATTTGAAGCTTAACTTCCAATTCCTTGGAGAACTCTTTGTTTGGCGGCGTTTTGAAATCCCGAATTACATCTCTAAAAGCTCCGAGAAACCCAACACAGCGTGCATTCGATCCACACAAAATACCTTTACTGTAATGAGAGCCTAATTCTAAAATAGATGGGTGGAATTTTAAGGTTGCTTCATCAAGCTGTTTTGCAAAAATATCTTTATACTGCGGAAGATGAGAAAAAACTTGTACTTTCCTAATAACCTCTTTTTTAATCGGTCTAGCTATACTTTTGCTTGCAGAGGATTCTGCATTCTCAGAAACTATTTGTTTGATCGAGGGGGACTCTTTAAGAACTGGGGCTGCTTTTTTTGTAACAGCTTGACTTTGCGTTTGGGAAGTGGACACATCCTTTTCATTGCTTTTGGCTAATTTAGCAGCTCTTTGTGCTTCTTGTTTTGCGCGTCTTTCTGCTTTTAGTTGTGCCTTAGTCAATTTGGATTCTTCATTATTCATAGCATCGTTCTCAGAATTTAATCCACAAGATTCAATTGCTTTTTCTTCCATTTTGATCAAATTACTAACCTTCTTCAAACTTGAATCCATGTTTATCTCACCCGTATCAGTCTCAATTTTGCTTTCTTCTTTGGCCACAGGAAATATACTAACCGAGTTCCCCGATTGAATTTTGGAGCTCACTTGCGAAATATCTTTAGACTCTTCAATCCTTTCTTTACTCTTGACTAAGACCCTTGTGCTATTTTGGCTTTCTTGGTCTGTATTATTTTCTATCGTTTTGCTATCGTTAGAAAAACTTTCGTGACTTACAAGTAAAACACAATTATCACCACTAGCAGGAAGCTTAATGTATGTTGGAGCTGTATAAGAATCTGTGGATTCAGGTACAGGTTCTGGAGGTACTTTACTTTCAACACTGTTCTTGCTCTTCTTTTTTTTCTTCTTTTTCTTTTTAGAGGTAGTAGAAGCAACAGGCACACTAGGCTGTTCCTTTTGTTCACTTATAACAGGAACTTCTTTAGATACAGGAGATGGCTTGCTTTCACTCTCCAGGGGTGTTGATAAAGTCACACTAATTTCAGGGTGATTAACTAGCTCTATGTGGTCTTCGTTAAATTTAAAGAAACTATTTGGGGTTTCAGCTTCGTTCGCAACTGGTTCTTCCGTTTTTTCTGGGGCAGGCAGCTTTGACTTCTTCTTCTTCTTTTTTTTCTTTTTAGATACTCCGTTTGTTGTTGGATTTGTGTCACCACAATGTGTCATAGTAACTTCAACATCCTTGAATACTGTTGTCATTCCCACTTTCTGAGGCAGAACTTCATTGATGCTAAACTCTTTGTCAGAGCCATTCTGGCAGGTAGCAGTTGGAGGAGGTGGGACTGAGTTTGCACTGGCTGAAGGTTTCTTTTTCTTTTTATTCTTCTTTTTCAGAGGCTGTGTGTGAGGATCAGACATAACAGCTTATTTCAAGAACTGGCAGCAACAGAATGAATCCCTGAAATATACAAATTTAAAATAGGTAAAAAGGATTAGATAATAAAAAGAAAATTAGTACTAAGAATCTACAATTTGGAAATAATGTTCAGTTCCACAAACTTTGGGTTTATTTTTGAACAATGCAAACTTCTTTTGATTGCATACATGACATTAATGAATTCCTTACCCAAGTCACAAGAATCTAGCATCCAATGGAAAAATTAATTTGGCCTCAAAATACAATCCATGAAACCTGCAGTTTCATGAAAAATATTCCATGAAACCTGCAGTTGTTTCTTGGTTTCTATAACTAGTACTAGACTTCTTAAACCAGAGTATCTATTTTCAACTGAGATGTGGCTATTTACATCGTTCACACACTTTTGTCCAAAAAAAAATCAAGGCCTTTTCAAAACCTATAAGAATAATTTTTTCAAGGACCTGAAATTTTTTTTATAACGACCTAAAACAAGGTATATGCAAAAATTGTCAATAAAAAAATTAAAAAAAAAAAAAAATGATTTTTTAAACTACTGATAAAGAAAAAAAAAGTTTAATTTTGGTTAAAATTAAATTTTTTTCCCCTCAGAGAACCTGTTTTTTTTTTTTTGCAAAGTGGGCTTCTTATCTTAATGCTAACTATCAGGCAACTTGCACATATCGATATTGGTCATGTAATAAAATATTGTATAATAAATTCTTTTGGCGGCATGAAGAAGAGAGTAGGAGTTTGCACAAGGTTCGATCTACACACAACACAATCTCCGTTTTGTTGTCGTCCACTACATTACAACAGATGGCTGTTGTGGTTTATTTTGTTTGAGAAACAAAACAAATAAAAAGTTTTGACTGGTGTTAGGCTCTTCTATTCTCTAGTCTAAGTTTCTATCTTTGTGATTGTTAAAGATAGTGTAAATTTCAATGGAATTGAAATCTGTGGAAAATTTTACACCAGATCGATACCTTAAATGTGCATTTCTTTAAATCAGGGCACAACAAATCCTGGGCGCCAGGTCACACAAATTTTTTTTAAAGCTTAATCTAATGGAAAATTGGTTTGCACAAGCAAACTGTTGGACTTCAAAATTTTTCACACGCTTCATTTTCTGTTGGACTTCTTTGGAGCTATCAAGAGCCTCTCTCTGCTCTTTCAAACAGAAGAAATTTTTCTAAGCAGAGTTGAACTGCATGTTAGAAACACAATTGCATCACTTGAATTATTGAAAAGTAAGCCTGAAAAAATGAAGATGGATTTGTCAAAAATACATCTCCAGATGGAATTTATCAAGGTGTACAATTGCATGGATTAAGCAACGCTGTTCAGTCTTCTACGGAATCTGTAAAACAAAATATGATAACACATGAAGTCAAATACCTGGGAGAACGATTTTTGAATCAGGATTCTAACAAAGCCATAAATGTTTTTGATACATTCGGCTGGCTAACAGGAGATTCTTTAATAAGTTATGGCGTGAGTGAGATAGTAGAACTGGCAAAATATTATGAAAAACAACTTTCTTCCTTAAAGATTAATGAAAATTGTCTGCTATCTCTTAACAATGAGGGGTATGTATTCAAACTACTTGGGGAAGGAAAAAAAATTGAAAGATCTTCTAGAAGTGGCAGTATCTAAGAATGATAGACCCCCAATTTTAGGACAGTTGTTATCCATAGTGTGTGCTTACAGTTTCTACAGTATGCTGCGAGCGGGGCCTTCAATTTTATTAAAAATATATTTAGATCATCAATGCGAGAGAAAAGTTTACGTAACCTGATGATGTGCAATATGAATGGACCCTCAGTGAAAGATTTTGATCCCACAAAGACTGGGCAAGAGGTATTTCAGTTCTAAAGCAACAAGACATGGTCATGGTCATAAAAGGTCAAAAATGGAGTAAAATGTATAATGTAGGCACTAAAAAGGTTATTTTTTATTGCCTTAGTTTCAATAAATAGAATATTATTTACTGTGCATGTGTAATGAGTTCTACAATATACTCTCAGCATTGGAAAAAATATTAGTATATATATTGCACAGGTCAAGGTTCCTAAATTTTTTATTTTCGCAATACAAATTTGGCCACATTTGACGAAGATATTCATTATGAACACAAAAAGAACCATTAGAGGTTTTGTATCTTCGTGATCAAGATAACAGTAAAAATTTCAAGGTTTGAAACCTGCGGAAAATTTTACACCAATTAATACCTCATTTAGTCCGAATTTATGCAAAGCCCGAATTCTATTGCGGGTAAAGTTGTGCTGGCCTGTATGATGTAAAATATCTTTCCCATTTCTAGACTAAAAACAGAATTTCACTGCACTGAGTCACGTGCTTGAAGAAACATCCTGCCTCGTTTTACGAAAATTGATAATGCAGTTATCCGAAACTGTTAAGTTTTCATTCTTCTACATATGACGTCAATTATATAAATTTTTAATGATAGCGTAACAGTGAAAAAGTAGGGTGGCCCCCTTCAAAAACCTTAATATTTTCTTTGCATTTCTGCATCAATCCCGAGAGAGCTTTTAAAAATGTTCAAAGAGGCGGAATTCTTTCATGCCTGAATAGTTGATGCAAAAAAGCGAAGGGACAATGAAACATGGTTCAGGACCTTCACCCATGCCTTAAACTGTGGTTGATATATTATATTACGTGGTATCAAAGTGCGAAACACCAGCATCAGTCAGAATGACGCTCAAATGGTACACCTGGCGTGGAGGAAACTAGTTTGGACAAGTATTCAACTATTCAAGACAACTATTCAAGTTTCAAGGCAAGACGAAATCACACAATTATGTACTAGTTTTAAAATATCAAGTACTTTCCAGGACTTTTATACCAAGTTCTGTACTTTTCAAGGGCCCCAAGCTCAAAAAAAAAAAAAAAAAAAAAAATTAAACGACAGTGGGAACCCTGTATTTAGTCATAAACATTCTGATATATGCTTCCATTTAGTATGCAGTATCTCTCAAATGGGTCATTCCATAGGGACACCTGGTGGGTGTTGCAACAGTCACATAAATTCTTTTCAAATTTTTACCTCAAATAGACATGGCATTGAAACTCATAGACATCAATTATTTAAATATTTTGTCAATAGCTGAGATACAGAAATTTAAAAATTGGAACATTTTACAAAAAGGCAGCCATTTTGGATTTGCTACTGTCTATAAATGACCCTAACTAAAGAACTAATAGTTCAAATTTAGTCTTGGTACCATTTAGATTTGAAATGTATATGCCACAAAAACAATAGCAAGTTTCTATTATAGTAGGGGTTTTTTACATGTAAAGTGAAAATAATCACTTTTAAAAACAGTAGACAATGTACTTGAATCAGATAAAAATTCGAGGTAAAATACTTTGTTTCGAACAAAAGCAATTTTAATGATAGCATATGGGTCATTCTGAAATTAAGTGGAAATTTGACAGTCAAAACTTTTGAAAAATAAAATTAAAGTTTTATCATTTATTTAATGTATTTAGTGTCCTGTAAGGGCAAATGAAGTTGTACAACCGTCAAACAGAGGTCAAGAAAGCCTTTTAAGCAAATTAAAGCCAATTTTTTTATTTCCTTAAAATATGGAGGTGACATATAGTACCATGGAGGTGACATTCATGGGAATGGAGGTGATAAGTGTTTGAATGAAGTTGACAAAATGTTTCAGTTTCATCTAACACAGTGAAATGTCTTCCGGTATTTCATAAAAAATTTACTGTTCATGAGTGTTCATTGTCAGTTATTTTAAAATGGCCACAACCTCATCTTGCACTGTTGCTTCACATTCTTTGGAAAAAAACAAATTTGTTTTTAGTTTGTCATCGTGACATGAAACAGATCTGGTAAGAAGCTTCAAAACATTCTGAGACATTTGCCACACAATAGCAAACACTACCAAATACTTTGGCAATTATATATTCATTTAATGCACTTGAGTCGGGTCGTAACGATTCAAACAATGAGCAGAACATTAAGTTTTTCACTGTTTTCAATTTCCCTAACTATGTAATGTGATTTGGTCGTTTGAACCTCTAAAACGCACACTTTGCATCTCCTTGGTGTACTTACATTAATAATTTTTGATGAAATCAACATGTATCAGTATCTCATCTGTTTCTAGGTTATTTTTTAGGTTAAAAATTGACCTGGTATTGGACTATTGAAAACATGCTTCATGAAATGAGGAAGCATATAATTAAATTTATTAACTAGTGCTTCTATTTCTACTTTTGATTTAACCACTTTCTTAGCTGTCTTTTTTATTCCTTTAACTAAACTTTACTTCTTTCCTCTTCCATTGCTCAACACATGTAATCACATTTTCAAAATCATTTCTCTCAACGTGTTTTTAATACATTTCTTACATCTCCTTTCCAGACATTCTTCTTTACTTTTTACTACATCCTGACAGCAGGAGATGTAACCATCTGGTGTAAATCATTGTAATTAAAAACTATGAGGCTTTTAAATTTTTCAAAAATTAAAAACATTTTCATGTTTTTCACATGCACATGTTTTTTACATCAGGTTGCAATACCTAAAATGGTCAAAAAAAAAAAAAACAGAACGTTGAGTATGGAATATTATAGCCAGATTCTACTTCAAACTTTTTATGGAGATTTAAAGATTTCCCATTAGGGTTCTCTTTTGTGTTTAGTATTAGTCCTTAAAGCCTGGTTCCATATGGCTGACATCTTGTTAAAAAACTTCACGATGTCAGATCTTATCGTCATTTTATGTTTTTTATGGTATGTGCTTGTCTCTCTTAATTACTTCAACAATATTTTTCTCGCTATCTATTTTATTCAATTTTTCCCAGTATGGTCTAAAGTGGGATCTTGTGCAAACATGATACTTTTAAATTATTTTCCCAGACAGTACCAAACCAAATGTTTCTTTTGGCATTTCCTTTATTTTTTCACTATCCGGATAGTTAACGCAGCTCCAAATTCAAGACTTTTACTCTGGGGGAAACTTATTCTCCTTGTAAAAGATAATTGACCTTCTGCTGTGGACTGTTCATATTTTATAACTTCTCTTTCAAACAATAGTTCCTCTTCTTATATTTCTTTTTATTTGTATTGAGCTTCATTTTTTCTTTCTTTTCCAAGCCACTTAATCGCTTGGTAGGACTTTGATTTGTTTCTTTTAGTGAGCTTTTTACTGCCTCTTTCCCTGCTGCTTACTACTCTTCCCAATAACAGCTACACTTTGAAGGCCTACACCAACAGTTTCTACTAAGTCAACAACTTCCACTGTTTGGTGGAATATTATTTCCCCCTCCCCCTTCAGATTGAGATTTTCTTGTCTTTTTAACCCATTTCTGTCGAAAAGTACTGGAATACCTTTAATTTTTTCTTCTAGAATATATCTCCAGCTCCTTCCTTCTAAATTCTACATACAGTTCTGGATCATTTTTAATTCTTTTTCTTTTTTGCTCAGACTACTTGATGATTTTCCTAAATTTGATTATATCAGATTTTTTATACATGGTACCAACTAGGCAGATTGACATGGTACCATGTCAGAAACTGCAAAGAGAATTTCAGTCATGAGGACACTTAAATTATCTCCCAACTCTCAATGCCAAATTTTGAAAGAAAAATTAAAGATTCTATTAACATACATAATCAGACTCAAAGTTACAAGTGTTTAAACATTGTAAATCAAATGAAACTGGTAGCTAACACTACAGGTTCAAATCAGAATCAATTGGCAGGTTAAATCAGTACAGGTTAGAGAAAAAACAATAGGACTCCTTATTTGTTTACTCAAGATTGTTCTTACTTTAATAAATAACCATTTATAATCAATTTTTAACCTCCATGCAAGCCTGTCACCGCCATGTTCGAACTTAGCCATGGAGGTGACATTTCAATGGTTAAACCACATTTTAGAATAACATAAAAGAATCCCAGCCATGTGCTTTGATTTCCAGATTATTTTATACAATTTCTAACTATCTGTTGAAAAAAATTCAGCAATAAATGAAAAAACATAAAATTAAAAAATGCCATGGTGGTGACATTGCAAAAAGAACTCACGAGTTTTCAAACATAAAGATAAGAAACGGACAAAATAATACTTACTATCGAGTCTAAGATATCTTACAGTAAAGATAGCCGATTAGAGCTTCTTTTAATTACACTTTCAGACACGTGCTGCCTTCTAGTAGATTTTTTTAAAGGTTATTTATATTTTATGCAGAGCTGACAAAAATAACAGGGACAAAGGAATTTACTGATTTTTCAACATTAAATTTGATTAAAAATAAGTGCATTGTGTAACAATGCAAATAATCAAGTGCATTGTGTAACAATAAAACTCTTAATTCTAAATAGAGCTACTAAATAAAGGAATTTCTTACACTGTTTAAGTTTGAACTATATCATAACCTAGAAACAGGGTTACGGACAGCCATGGAGGTGACATTTTACATGGTTAATTTACTTTTTTAACTATAAATATGCAAATATTTATTCTTTTAACACTATGTGATGAAAATATAGCTCCATTAAGAAATCTTACTATTGTATAAAAATCAATTAATACATAAAATTCATTAAAAAAAAATGCAGGTGACTCAAATTTCCACTTAATTTTAGAATGACCCATGTGTTTCAATGTGACCAACTATAGTGAAAACATGATCATAGCTTAAAAAAAATTATATCCTGAAATATATGGCTATAATTTGGTATCAATATTTTATTAGTTCTCAAGTTAGAGTCATATATAGACAGTGGCAAATCCAAGATGGCCATTATCTTGTAAAATTGACCAATTTTTAAATTTCCATATATCAGCTAATATTGGACAAAATATTTAAATAATTGGGATCTATGGATTTCACTGCCATGTCTATGTATGGCAAACATTTGATAAAATCTGACTATGGTGCAACAACTTTATCTCAAAATGGGTGTTTCACATGTAACATTTTTGACATATATGTAAGATTTTATGTTGACAAACAATTTAAATTAATTAAAAATTATTTGAAGCAATTCATTTTTAAAACATATATTGAATTTCTGATAAAGTACATATACCACTTCAAGTCATTCTGACAATAAAAGCATAAAAATAAGTTGGTGTAAAAAGTTTTTCTATTAAATATAGAGTAAAAATATTATAAATAAATCTATTACATACCGAGTCATGTTTGTAACATAATTTGATGCCTTGAGTTTACTTTCGTTCAAAAGTAATAGTTAATTTTCAAATTATTATTTTTTTTCACAAAAATTACAAATCAGTAGACACAATACCACAAGCAAATTTGTGATTGTGCACAATATGACACAAAACATTACGTTATTTGAGATACAAATTCAATTTTTTGCAGCACTATGTCTATCCGATAATAATGTGACATTAGCAAGTACTCCTCGAGTATAAATTGAAGACTGTTAAATCTCTACTATTATAAAAGGTGGTTTTTTTTGTGGCTGCAAAATCCTGACGATTCTATGGCGCTTGCAGCATAAAAATTTACACACAGGTAGTCTGATATTTTTGGGTAGCCGCGAATTTTAAAATTCAATCTAGAAGATTTTAAAATGAATTTGATAGTTTTATTCTTTGCATGCTTCTTCAAACGCGCTTCGTCTGGACAAAAGAAAAAAACAACCTAAAATGAGCTTTTTCTCCCAACGTGACCTTTTTTTTAAAAATATTTTTGCTAGAGACTGTGACGTCACCTAAACTTTCTCTTTCCCCCCCAAAAAAAATAATAATAATAAATAATGGCATATTCTGCACTTTGCGTAAAAAAAGAAACATATTACATTTCCTTTCCCCTTTTCGGCGAATGAGACCAAGAAATAAACATATTGACTGGGATTGATAAGTTTTTTTTGTAAAATCGGAATTGCTAAAGATAGATTGAAAATTTCAACGGATTTTCTGAGGAAAATTATACTTTAGAATGATATCTAAAAATATGATTTTCTTTAAATAAATAATTTTAATAGTTTTATTCTCCATCGGTTTTTCAATGCGTTACAACCAGAGAGAGAAGAAACACCGGAAATGACCTTGCCATGTCAGCCGTTTCTTCGACAGAACGCGGAGGAAAAATCTTTTTTTCGTTTATGCTTTGATTTGGCTCGAGGAATGATTTACAGTCACAGTTCTTTTTTGTATCTCATAGACTGTTAAAGATAGAGTAAAAATTTCAACGGATTTGAAATCTGCAGAAAATTTTACACCAGATTAATACCTTACATCACAGCGTTGCATGTGGTGTTGGTTTGTACGGGTACAGGCAACGCCGGGCTAGCCACGCTGTGGCTAGTAATTGATAAAAATACTTTGATAAGGATGCTAAATGGCTGATGTTTTGTATTCACACAGGCCACATTTGGCCCAGCAGTGCCAAACACAAGACAATGTTAAGTAATCGTGAAAAGAAAGGATGGAGAGTAGAGAAAGATTGCTTGAGCATCCTAGGGTTGCAATCCCCGTTTATCAAAGCCAGTAAACCTCACTGGGAAAGAATAAATCACTAAGGTACCACAGGTTTGTGAAGCCTGTACACATTTAAAGATGAAATGTTGATAAGACAAATTCTCTTTTAAGTCAAGTTTATTTATCATAATGGTTGTCAATCTCACCCTCTTTTAAAACTATAACTTTTAAAATTGAGAAAATACTAATATCAAACAATTTTACAGTTAAAAAGTGAATGTATTTAAATACCATAATGAAATGAATAACAAAATAACAATCGATTGTTCTTGTACAAAATAATGTTTTCTAATAACCTGATTTGCAGAAAGTCAGCGATTAAGACCTATGTGTTACTTTAAAAAATAAAATTAATTTGAACACATGCTCCATTTTATACATTTAAACAAATTTACTTTACTCTAAATTATAAACCCCAAGCCAGGCAAGTTTAAAATAGCTATGCCAACAGCCAGATGGTAACTTTGCTTCAAATGGTTATTTTACTTTGAAAAAAAAAATACATTAAAAGAATTTTTTTTTTGATAAAAATCAAGGTAACTATTACTTTAAAAAAAGTTATCCAATATTGTGCATTATAGCTATTTACCAGACTAGTTTAAAGTTCCATTAACATAGAATGATTTTAGAAATTGCTTCTTTAACCTTTAAACATTCTTTAACCTTTTCTCTTGTTTGAAACACTGAAATTGTTTTCAGCATGACCTTTTCATCCCCCAACCTCTGTCATCAGCTGACGAGCAACCCAATAGAGCTCTCAAGTGATACAATAAGGTGACCTAAAAGGTAGCTCATTATCACGATTTTATTGTTCTTATAAATTTATAAAATAAGTGCAATCAAAATACTTTCGGCAAAAAAGTTTTGAATTCAAGTCATTTTTACATTAAATAAAACACAGCACATATGATAAAATGTACTGTGCTGGTTAATGGTACAAGCTGCAAAGTAATCAAGTTATTGGAAATATTTATATAAATTTGCCTAAAATGATCATATAAAATTAAGTTGAATTCACAATTTTAATTTCACTTTCAATAATACTCCAAGTTAGTACAAGGTTGCTGAATAGTTAACGACCAAAATTACATGGCATGTGTATTCAAAAACTTACATTCTGAAGATCATGCAGTAAAATTTCAGGAGTAGAACATGCAGTGATATAGAGCTACAGCAGGAACTTCAATAACTGACCTAAAAAAGTTCTCATGCAATAAATAGGTGATCGATATAAAACATTCTTTTCATTAGTTGCAGATTTTGCACTAACGTCTTTAAATCCATTTTCCTGTTATTAGATTCAAAAAAAAAAATCACACATTTTAATTGATTCAATACTAATTTTTATAACCTCAACTTCAAGAAAAATATTAAAAAATTTTAACTTTGGACACAACAAAATAAAATATATACAACTATGACAATTACAATATTCAGAAATATGTATTAAATTTACTCCCAAACTGACAAATCCAATAATCTGTGGCAACCAATGGGCCTTTCTGCATTTCATGTAACAAAACGTTGTTTATATGAGAAATATGAACTATCTTGAAAATATTGACTTCTGAACGAATAATCCAATTAACAAATTGAGTAAGCATATATTTGTAGCCAATACACATCAAAGAAAATAAAGGGCATGGTGACTCAAATTAGCAGTTGGAGCAATCCAGATATACATGAGCTTAAAACAGTTAAAAATCACACAAGAGCACATGACCATAAATTCTTTCATCATAAAAGATTTGATAAATAAGCTAGCAGAAACGTTCATGTTCTCATACCAAGTAGCATATGCTAGAAAATATATACTCTGTTCAGAAATAGATTACACATGTCTCAATGAAGAAAGGTTCGAATAGAAAGAAAATTTATATGTAACTTTTCAAAGTGCTATTTGTTATGAAAAATCTAAAGAAATTCATAGCATAGATAATATTTGAGAAATTTTTATCTTCTCTCATTCATACCTTTCCAAACTTAACTGAGACATGAAAGTCAGTCACTTTATAGTGAATTTGGAGCATGAAAACAAACAAGAGCTTTCACAAAAATCAGTTTTAAAAAAATGCACTTATTAATCAAATAAAATTCACGTTTTTCCAAAAATTCACATTCACAAATTATTTAACAGTTAACACATCGAAACTGAGTGAAATCCTTCCGAAGCGTTGCCATCACGGTGAGGTCACAGACTTGATTTACTCTTTTAAGGCTTGGTGAGTTACACAAACTTTCATGAATTAATTATTATATAATTGTGATTTATCAATGAAGTGCATCCATTAAATTTTTTTTCAAAAATTCATTCATTAATATTTAAAAGCAATCAAAAACACAACAAAAGTTGCCAAAGGAAAAAATTGCTTCTATTTTTTTTTATAAAAACCGGAAGGAAACGAAACAAATGTCAACAAAGATAAAGAAACAACACAGCATGGCATTTTAATATAAGTTTATCTTTTTAATCAGGTTAAATAAAAAAAGAAGTCATATCCTTCTATGATTTGTGATTTTATTCCATTTTGGAGAAAAAATTTCCATTTTTGTGGTTGAGAAACGCGTTTTGGTGGCGCAAATTTTAAAACATGGTTAGTTTCTTTTTCCACATTTTTTACTGTTATGGTCCATTTTAAAAATCTTAACTTAATTCTTGCATTACTTTCCAGAAACCTGAAAGCTTGAAATATTTGCTCAATTGTTACTTGAGTGAGAAGATTAAAACTACCCATTATGATGGTAAAAATACATTTTGTGTTCTGTGATATTTATTAATTTACCAACCTTGCATTTTCAAAACTTTTGTTCCACGTAGAACTTTTTTAAAATATGTGGTTGATGTCTTAGACAGTTGAATTACTTTCATTAACCAAGAGTTTTTATTAAAATTATATCTGAAAAATTCCAATTTGGTTAATTCAAATTACTATTAAAGGTCAAGCGATAGAAATAGGAAATCCGTAAAATTTAGTCTTATAACACCCAGAGATGCCAACCTGCGATGGAAGTTTTCAGCATTACCAAAGGAAAAAATCTGTAGTTTTAAGAATTTTTCAGTAGTTAAGTAAGATTTTAAGAAATCGGCTTTAATAGCATGCATCATTAATTCAAATATTTAATTAAAAATTTGAAACATATATGCAATACATTATATTATTTATAATTAGTATGGTATATCATACATGTAAACACATATATAGAACCACTAATTATGTATGAAAGAATTATATACATATAAAAACATTTAATAATTAAATTTAAGCACTCTCCCATTTACCAGAGAAATATTATAATGAAAAAAAAAACCCCAGAAACAAGTAAACTAATTGATTAAAATTGAATTTTTCTATGAAAAATCGATTTTGTAATCCGTAGTATCTGATTCACTTCCGTAGTAGTTGGCATCTCTGAACACCTTTACTCAGAGTGTAAGCACGTAAAACAGGTTTTAGAAGCGTATGGGTAAACAGTTTTGAATCCTTTCAAGCTACTTGTAAAGTAGTTGACTGAAGATAGTTTTGCACTTAAGGTTTTATCTAATTGACACTTTAAACATGTGTCTTCATTGAAAGTGTTCCAAAAATATTTCTTCTATTTAATACTATGGGGAAGGGAAAATATTGGCACAGCAACAGTATGCCAAGTGGTCAGGTACACGAAACTCAAGGTGTACTTTAAAAATAATTATGTTGAAAGTCCAAACAAAAACCATAGAATGAACTTAAATAAAAATTCTGTCACTAAATTTGCTTTCATTCAATCCCATGACTTACAATAATCACTTTTATAATGTTATAATTCTTGAAAATCCTTAAGACACCAAGTAATAAATTGTACAACTAGTATTAACTCTTTTTTTTTTATTTTAAGCATTTTGCTAATGTTATACATCTATTAAATATACTACAGTATGACAATGTTTTTCTCATGAAAATCTGCATTCAGTGTCTTAAAAGAAGTCTGTGAACGCTAGGCTGGCTCTCACGTTACCCTAAAAAAGCTGTCATTGTCGTTAGGGCACCAGTTGATGAATTATGTAAACTAATGGTAGTATCTTTGTGTCATATATATATCCTGGCTATTTTCCATTTGAGCTAACTTTGAGCCTATTTTATAATATTTACCTGTGAACTTATGGTTATTTATACCATAATTCACACACACACACAAGATTGTCAGACTTGTAGAATACTCATAAAGTAACAAAATATATAATACAAGAAAATGCATCATCTTGACAATACAAAATTTATGTTGGTTTTACCATAAATGTATCAAATTTTTATGAGATATACATTAGCTTATAAAATAGGTACACCTTTCAAATGATTCAATACTAAGCAATTTCGACAGTTTCCATGCTTCATTTACTTGCTGAATAATGTTTCATATGTCATGGATTACATATAATTGTCTCTTCTTTTTTGCATTTCCTGGTTTTCAGATATTTCTCTGTATGATCTTGATTTATAATTTTAGTGCTTTTACCCATTGATTTTTGAACTCATTGCCATTTTGCTTGTTAAAATTTGAGGACCTTATTTTCATGTAAAATATTTCTAATTGCAAAGCAATCCTTCACCCATTATATATTTCCCATTCTGTGCCATCCCAGTTTATACGAATCCAAATTCTAGACATTATCAGTACTGCAACTTTCCTCAAGGTTTTCTGATTTATTAATGTTTAATTTGGATTCTTTATCAGAATTTTTTGCAGTACAGGTGAGCTCAGCATCATCATATTCATTTTCGGACAGTTCTCAACATATTTGTGGTTTCTTCTGAACCTTTTCTGCAAATTATTGTTTTTGTGTCTGATAAATGAGAAAAATCTCACCTATGTATAACATTGTAGTTGGAATAATAATAGCTAATGATGCACAAATTTGGACCTAGATACGTGTTTGAGACTTATTCATTTCTACCTTTGAAAGTGATGCTAATCTATTCAAGTTTGGTTTACTATTCTGTGGTCATTTTGTTGTGGACATGTGCTTGATGTCAAAGACACCAGCGGTACTAGGTAAATTTAGCTGTAGAAGTATTTTGAATTGAGTAACACAAAAATGTCAGAATCCAACAAAAAATATAAAATGGAAAAAGTGAAAAATGTCTCCAGTGTCAAATTGACACCAAGGGCTATTCTAGTATTGAGTTTCTGCTCTAAGCAGACAATATGTTAAAAAGTTTGATAGGCACATGAAAATATTTTGCAGCAAAGATTTGGCATGTGCACTTAAAAAGGTTGCCTACTCCTGCTATAGTGCATCATTGGAAACTCTGTTATTTCAACTTCTAACATTTTAGCTAAAGTAAGAAAAGCAGATAGTGATGATTTAGAAATAACTTACGTTAAGAGGGAATATGCATAAAAAAAAATGGTGAATATTTTATTTATTATTAGACAAAATTACAAGTTAAGCACACATTTCCTTGTAAAACTTTATGCCATAAAGCTGTAGAATGTATTTTTGAAAATTATAAAAATCTTATAAGTACATAATACATTTCTTAAGCAAAAATCCAGAGTTTGTTTTACGATACCCTTTATTTGTCTCGGAAAGTTAGGAGAAATAAAAATTAACTTCCATAGCATTTCAGTTAAATATTTAAATTTGAAGATTCAAAAGTTTTAATTTTCTAGCAAATGCACGGGTTTTATTATCAGCTTTATATTTCTGAAATGCAGGTAAAACAAAGTGATCTTGCTAAAAACACATGTGTATATAGGTGTGATATAACAGAAAGTTATTGTGCATATCATTTATCAAAATTTTTTTTCAGTTATTTTAAGAGTTAATAGGGGGCTCAGACCCTAGTTTTTTTTTTAAAGTCTAAAATTTGACTTAGGAATCAGAAAAGTAAATCACATGATAGAGTAAGTAGAACAGTGGCCAAAATGTTAAGCATAAGCAATGTTTTCCCATCTGGTTCTCAAGTGGCTTGTATTACTTTGAATTTAACCCATAATCACTGAACTGAAATTTTTATCTATATAAATAAGGCTGTGGGATCCCATTTTCAATCATCACCTGATTTAAATCGACATACGCTGTTACAGAGTATTCCAAGATAGATAAAATTATTCCTCTTATAACTTACTAGCCAGTGTGTGATATAGAAGTCTAGCAGATAGAAAAAAAGAACTGACTTCAGTTAAAAGACATCTGGCTGGAAATTCATTTGTCTGTGCAAAATCACAAAGCGAAAATGAAAAAAAATTTCTCCACGTTCTGCTGATGAAATAAACTTGGCTTGTTCCAAACCCTGACTGCAAGGTCACACGGTCAGAAAAAGTTCTCAGCGTTTAAAAAAACGATGGAGAATTAAAGTATTAAATTCATTAAAAAAACTTCTAGATTGAATTTTAAAATTCGCCGCAACCCAAAAATTGCAAATAATTTGGACTACTTGTGTGCCAAATCTCATTGCTGTAAGTGCCATAGAATCATCAGGATTTTGCAGCCCCAAACAGACAAACTAACACTTCTTTTTATAATAGTAATTTGCTTCTTTCAGTTTGAAAACTATGTATATATTTCACTAACGTATGTGGCATAGAAATAAACATTTGTTTATTGGCAAGTGGCAACGAACAGATATAAACCATATGAGAAGAACCAATACTAGTTTTGCCAATTCATTTAAATGTGTTTTGTTTGAATCAATCGGAAACTGTTGAAAAATATTCAGAAGAGCTCGTTCTAATGAAATTCTTACGCCTTCTGATGGCAACGAGGAAAATGGAAGATAAAAATCAGCACAGGGAAGAAAATGTGAGCAAATGAAAAATTAGATTAGATGTTAAGATCAATTGAATCACTTTTTGAGTATATGGAGTACAATTGAAGTGAACCTTCAAAAGTTAATTATGGTATAGTGACTGAAGTATGCACTTTAGCCTCGCACTGAATTGGAAATAAAAATTAACCCCAGCAATAAGTACAGGAAATGCTGTTTCATATTTTTGATTGCTAAATTAGTTCAATTTGACTACCAAATGTGCATATCAATGCTTATATTGATTATAAAAGGATTTAAAGAAGGCATGAAAAGTGAGTAACAGCACTCATCAATCGATATAAGTAGAAACTTCAGTACAGCCAGGCATAGAGGGGTTTTTCGTAGTGTTTTGTAAAGAATGCCCATATTGATAGAAATTCCGTTTGCAATCCCCTAATTCTGTATGTTCACAATTTTTTTAGATAATTTTCTGATCATTTTTAAGGTATTTGGGGGCAAATTTTTAACATGTTTTCATTTTGTCCTGGGTTTAAATCAATTCTGTAGAAACATTCTCTTGTAATCTCATTTTTCATGGTTTCATTTTTACTGTAAAACTCTTTACAAATGATTCATCTGTCATTTTCTAATGCTAAATGTTCTTGATCCATCTTTCCTTTTACTCTAGACTCAATAGAGGACTCAATTTTACTCTAGACTCAATAGAGGAAAATGGTAGATTGGATTTTACTTGTATGTCTTCAAATTGTTAATTGAAATGGAACAATGTTTGAAAAACTATGGTACAGTTTCTAAGCAAAAATATTAGAAAAATATCAGAGTATTACAGCATGTTAATTGCATTGATTGTATTTGAATGCACTGTATTTATTCTATGATGTATTTTCTCGTTCAGATGGTCTTATTTTAATTCTTTTACATCATAAACTTTTTGGCTCTCAAGTTTTGGTTATACATAGATGTTAACCAATAACCATTTACATAGGTTATACATAGATACAAAAAAATCAGGATCCTGATAATTACTTTAATTAAACATTCAGAAAATTATACAAAATATATTTTTCATACAATTAATTGAAGGTTTTTTCTTCACAGATGTTGACGGATTGAGGGATCAATGTGCAGGTAATATCTTTTATCTTGACTTGTGTAAAAGTAGGATAGTGTTACATCTTGGAACAATTTTAACTGCATATGTTATAAAACTTTGGCAATAACATAAATTTTGTCAGAAATACATCATTCTTTTCAGATGTGCATACATTTACATACATATACATTTAAGAAAAAAATATTTTTGTAAAATATTAACTATCAGACTAACTAAGAAATGGTAGCATATCATCTGTGCTACCATTTCTTAGTTAGTCTGATAGCAGGGCTCGAAATACCCGGGTGCACTGTGCACATGAAAATAAAATTGTGCACCTAATTTTTTTCCGCTAGGTGCACGCACTGCACTTACCTTAAAAAAAAAAGGGAAGGTTGGGGGGACGTGTTTTATGTTACTTTGATGTTTGAACAAAATATTAGTATCGACCTCTCTAGTTAAAATTCCTAAATACACACCATGCAAAAGCAAAATCGCTGGGCCGTAACGGGTTTATACAGGAGGAAGGTTTACTCGTGTCACTGCCACCAGAACTTTTCGACGATCGAAAAATTTTCCAGATGGCTCTGTTGAAGCGACAGCCGTACGCCGGAGAAGGGAGAATTTCTATTTTTGAATATTTTTATTTACTATCTACTACGAACCTATATAAACATACACAACTAATAAAGTAGTTTACATTACATTAATACTCTGATATTACATTTTTTTTAATGTGTACCAAAAATATAATCTGTGCACCTAATTTAAAAACTTAGGTGAACAAGGTGCAACTGTATTAAAAAATCTATTTCGAGGCCTGGTCTGATAGTTAATATTTTACAAAAATATTTTTTTGAAATGGTAGCATAGCATCTGTGCTACCATTTCTTAGTTGTTCATAGCTATTGACAGGGGTTTCATTCCTCACATTTTATACATAATTTACATGCACTTACAATAAATGTATGCATGGGGATAATTGTGCATTTCATACCTCAAATGAAATAAAAGATGTGAAGCAGTGTTTCTCACATCTAATAAAGTGCATGACAAAAAATGAACACTTCAGTCATGTTGCAACAATTAACTTCTTAATGTCCAGTTCAATTGGATCCCTTTCATTAAGGGAATTCAGTAATTTTTTTTTACATCTAAACCTCTTTGTTTTCTCTCAGTTTCTTTTCTACTCTGGTTTCTATGTTTCAGATTTCTCATTAGTTTCTGTAATCAGAGTATTGGAATATTTCATTAGAGCAGCAAGTTCTTTGATATAGTAATGGCAAAATCATGTAACTCAAATCAAACATTTAAACTAAGCAGCAAAATTTTGAGTGACTGATTTTACAATGTGTATTTCAGTTTGTTGCTATTTATCAATAAACAAATGCTGTCGATTTCTGTGCCATCTGTATTTACAAAATACATTGAGATTGGTCCACTCTATATGTACCACGTTTAAGGAACTTAAATAGAACTAAATCAAACAAATTTCAGTATAAATTTAATAGAAATTAATATATTTTATAGAAATATATTTGAAAAATTTATACTATACAGAGGTTATATGGAGTAAGTGGCAAAATCCATTGAAAAATGTATCTGTTAACTGGTGCTTTATGTACTCCCCTCTTCAATGAAGATAATTTTTTGTTTTTATTTTCAATATATTTTTCTGGACTTTCTGTTAATGTTATTGTCTTTTCATCTTGTTTTCCACCCCGTCTTTTTCTTGGAACAGGTTTTGCATGAGGTCAAATTATATTTCAGGGCATTTTGTTGCAAATGATTTTTTTCTTACCTAAGCTAGTTGATTCTTGGTTGAAAAGCTACAGTTGAAAAGCCAATCAATGGAATATGAAGGCCTATTATCCAATATAAAATTTTGGTCTTCATTGGATGATCATGGTCGACAATAACTTAGTTTATTTGTAGATCAATTACCTAACAGTACTTCTCTTACTTATTATTTCCAAATGTAATTAGCTCAATAAAAAGTACACCAAATGTTAAACTAACATGTTGAAATTTAGATTAGCACTAAAGAGATTTTTATTACTTTTGTTTCATTCACTTGCGTGAGCTTAGGCCTACCTTACAAAGATTTTAGTCTATTAGAATATCAACTGTAGATCTAATTCTCAACCATTTGTTAATTATTGTACTTCTAATAAGAATCAACTACTTTTGTGCAATTATTTATTAAAGGAAATCTGAATGAAATGGTTAGTCAAAAAGGGCTGATGTAGATACTGGTCTTTGGTCTAAGATACAATAATTAACCATTTTTGTGATTTAGTTAAATCTTTCAAGTACAAGTTATGGTTCTTAAAAACTTAATATTTTATTCCATAGAGAAGGAAATTGTGATACTTATATGAATGAAACTTATCCTAGAAATTTACTCAACTTGTAAGAACGAGTCACTATACAAAATTTAAGAATCTTATATGATCAACACAGCTATAGCATCTAGTGCCACAAATTTTCAATTACGTATACTTAATACCAAATTTTTTCAATTAAAAAAGTTTTTGAAGTAGTCCATACACAATACCCTGATTCATTTTGTCATAACATGTCCTGATTTTTCAATACAGGCCTCCCAGAGGCGACTAAAAAAGCGACTATTTTCAAGGCAAGGCGACTATGGCGACTTTTTTCAGAAAATTAACATTGAAAAACGTCAAAAGCGACTATTTTGGGGGGGAAAGGCAACTATTTTCATCGCAAGGCTAATTTTTCTTAGAAACTCGATATTTGCGCTACATTTATCAATTTATGATCGTTTAGTATCATTGAGGCATAATAATCGATTATAGCCATGCATGAATATTAGAGCAAATCGATATAATACGGACAATCGATTTTTACTATTATTTTCTGGAATATTTTGTGACAGTTCTTTTTGTGGGGTCAGGTGTGACCACTGCTCGCAAACCCGCGGCAATTGCTACAAATTCATTCCCAAACCAAATGGGAATTCGAGCCTATTGGATAACAGCCATCATGGTGTAGGTTTGCTTCGCAAACCAAATTCCAATTGCGAAGAGATCCAATCGGCGTGACGTCACAATCTCTTGGAAAAACATAAATATTTGATTGAAAAAATTTTTAATAAAAAGAAAATCAAATGCAAGTGATCGATTTGTTGTAAAATTTTCCGCGGATTTCAAATCAGTTGAAATTTTTAACCTATCTTTAACGATACCGATTTTGCAAAAAAGAAAAAAGCAATGTCAGTCAAAATGTTTTTTATTTATTTTGCTGAGTGCAGGATATGAAATCTTATTCATGTAATCTCGAATTAAACGAAGGTCAGGGTGGTAACAGAACCCGGGAAATCAAGAAACTTTTTAATTCTGGAAATATCAGGGAATTCTCAGGGAAAATTTTCAAGTTTCAATAAAAATCTGGGAATTTTAGCATTTTTAAGAAACGGTAACTATTGTCGTTTGTGGCCTATTTAGAGATGCGCAATTACAAGTACTTTTGAGAATCGAATAAATCGTTTTCGCCGAAATTGTAATTTGAATAAAGAACACTGGTGTCGTAATTTTCGAACCCAGCGAAAACCGCCGCCGTGGTTTTCGCTGCCGGAGCGTGTCGTCGCCGTGAGGCCAGCAATACAACTTGTGGAAAACAATTAAAAATTTTTGTAACTAATGATGTTTTTTTTGTGCATTAAATTAATATTTTTTGCTTGCAATTACATTTTTGTAGAATTTTTTGGTAAAGCTTTAGTCTATGTTTATAGCGGTGTAACGGCCTTGGCGCTTTTTGCGCACTTCTAAATTTGCCAAGGAAGGAATTATTTCAAATGAACCAATGAAATCAACCGACAGTTCAACGAATTTTGAAAGAACTTGAAAGATTACTAGCCACTGCGTTGCCAGCACGGCTTTGCCCGTGACAGTTCTTTTCGTGGGGTCAGGTGCTAACTAACTAGGTGCTGCTCGCTAACCCCCGGTGATTGATACGAATACGGTTTGAGAAATAAACCAAATGAGAATTCGTAGCCTATTGGATAACAGCCATCATGGCGTTACACATGGTGTTGGTTTGCTTCACAAACCAAATGGAAATTCGTAGCCTATTGGAGTGAATTCCCTGTGAATATTTCGCAAACCAAATTATGAATATTGTAAACTTTGATTTGCCTCGCAAATTGAATAACAGCCATAACGGAGTTGCCCGTGATGTTTGTTGGTTTGCTTCGCAAACAAAATAGGAATTCGGTTGTACGTCACAATCTATTGTGAAAATAAATATTTAGTTGAAAAAGGATTTATTAAAAGAAAATCACAAACGTATAATGTATCTATCTATCTGGAGTCAAATTTCAAATCAGTTGAAATTTTCAATCTATCTGTAACGATCCCGATTTTACAAAAAAATAACTAAACAATGCCAGCCAACATGTTTCTCTTTCGCTGAAAATCTCTCTAAACGTCACAATCACTTGTGAAAATTTTGAAAATATTCAATTTAAAAATTTTATTTATTTAAAGAAACTGCAACATATTTTTTAGTATCGATCTAATGTGAAAATTTTCGCAAACCCGTTTAAATTTTTACTTTATCTAACGGTCTAGAAGATAGAAAAAAGAACTAAATTACTCCAGTTACAAGTTTATTTGTTTTTTTATCGTCTGCTGGAAAATCATTCCTCCGCCCAAAATGATAACTGAAACGAAAAAAAAAATTTTGAATGTGTGATTTTCTAAGCTGTTGCATTCAATAATAATTACATTTCATTAAATTCATTTTAAAATGTTTTCGATTGAATTTTAAAATTCTCAAAAATTGAAAAACATTCGGACTACCTGTGATGTAATTGCCATAGATTCGTCAGGTCTTTGCTTGCAGGAAACAGACTGGCAGACACTTCCGTTTATAATATTAGAGATTCAAAATGAAAATTTAACTTTTGACTACGACTATCGATATAACAAGCGCGATTCGTCCTTGTCCCGATTCTTATAACTTTCAACGCACAACTGCTGTAACGGCCGTAGTCTAAATTATTTCTTGGCGCGATTCTTATAACTTTTAAGGTACAACTGATGTACCGGCCGTAGTCTAAGGCCCGGTGCACACATCCGATTTTTCAACGAGCGGCACCGAAGCCCAACTATGCACACCTAACCGTGGAATGACGCAAGTACTCATTTCGCGCCATTTGCGATAGTTATTCGATCGAAGAAAACGTGTTTATTTCACTAACAGTGTAAAACAGTATATTTTGAAACTAAATAGACGTTACTGGATCAACCATTTATTAACTTGCCATAACTCGCTTCTAGAAGTGCGCCAAGATCATTGCCACCATTTTAAACGTAGACTGAAGCTGTACCAATATGTATATTTGCATTTGATTTTGATGTATATTTGGAAAATGTAGGGACAGGTGTAAAAAGTTCACTATCAAAATATTTAAATTTTTCCTCCACTTTTTTCAATTGCTATTGTTAGAGTTCCATTGAGGGTTCCAACCCTCACAGTAACAATTAAAATATCTGATGAAAAAAAATACAAAATATTTGTGGAGAATGATCATTTTACCCTATCTGACCCTAAATATGTAAAAATATTGTCGTGTGGGTACTGTATATCGATACCAATTACGGATCCCGACGTTACTTAAGGGATTTGTAAAATCGGGGAAATTTTTGTCACACTATCATGGAAATCAGGGAACTTTTTTTCGAGGATTTTGTTGCCACCCTGAAGGTCATTCTGCGCAGCGGCGTTTGTACTGGAAAAAGTATAAAATTACAATTTAAAAATTATTTATTTAGAGAAAATCATATTTTTAGATAACGATGTACTGTGAAATTTTCCGCAGATTTCAAATCCGTTGAAATTTTTACTATATTTTTAACGGTCTAGGAGATAGAAAAAAGAACTACATAACTAAAGTTAAAACTTATTTGTTTTGTCTGCCTGCTAAAATCGTTCCTCCGCAAAACCAAACGGAAGCGGACAAAATAAATTTAGAAAATGTAATCTCTCATGCTGTTGCCATTCCAAAAAAAAAAAAACAATAATAATTAGATTTCCATTGAGATCAAGTGTCTAGTATAGTGCTAAATTTTACAAAATTGAGGAGACTATTTTGGCTACTATTTTTCACATATGAGGCAACTAAAGCGACTATTTTCAAAGGTAAGAACCACTGGGAGGCCAAAACTTTATTATTTATGATAGATTCACTGTTTTCGTTCACCTTTAATCGATTTAGCTCACTTTCATTAGAAACTCTTAACATTTTTTTTTATTCGTTTAAGTGTAGCATTATTTTCAATTTAAATGCAATAAGAAACTAAAAAATTTGAAGAAAAAAAGTTGAGTTTGAACTCTATGTAAAAATGTAATTATATTTCAGGTAAATAAGAATAGCATGCATTGCTGGTAATTATTTAATGTTTGCATTTGTGATTGAATTATGTATGGAATGAAGACGGGTATATCTTTATCAGAAACTGTTGCATAATTTTAGATATTAGCTATTACAAACACATTTTTAAAATTAAAAAAATTCTGTTACAGGGGAATCTGATCAAGCACTGGATGATAGATTAAGTGGTATGAATATTTTTAAATTCTTCCCTTTACAATTTTTTTATCCTACAGATTTCTCCTCTGTAAGTGACTTTTGTGCATCAATGTTGAAATTAAAGCATGCTTTTCAATTGCTTTTTCAAATTGCTATGTATGTGATCTGATATTCTTGAATCAACACCCAAAAAACATAACAAGTCAAATGATATTGTAAGAATATTCTTAACTTGAAGTGAGTTAACAGTTTCTTATACTAATAGTAAGAGTTTTAAATTTTTCATGCTCTATTCGTGAAGAAAATAGTCAAAACAAAAATTTTGCATGAAAGATGCTTCATGTGACATGATAGCAGAGGAGTCATTTCTTACAATTCAAGTTTTCCAACCACATATCCTCAACAAAACAATCCTGCATTTTTTTATCCTAAGTTTAAATTATAATTCTTTTCCATTGTGCAGGAAACATCTAAAACAAAATTAATAAATATGATATCTTTCATTGTTGTTATTTATTTATGTAGTGTTTCTATAAGGATTATGTAGCTGACTCAAATATGAAAAAATATTGTTAGCATTGACATAGTGATCTAAATAATGTTTTATCTTTCTATGTAATTATGAAAAGGTAGTTCAAATTAATCAAAACTAAGGGTTCAGTAAACTTGTTTTTCCGTTTTTTACAGAGTTTCCATAGGTCTGTAGGAATTCTGTAAAAATTTTATTGAAAAATTGTGATTCTCATTTTGTTTTAAGGGATCTTAAAATCTTCAATAATTGCTGAAAGTAATTGCTTTAAAAAAGGTTTAAACTTTTACAAGAACAGTATATATTTTTTTCCCCTGCATTCAAAAACATATGTCATGCGATGCCTAAAGTGAATGGTATATTTATTGGTTAGTTAAAAATTGATGGTTTCAAAACAAGTCATTGAGACCCAAACACACCATCCAAAAGCTTCTTCACCTGTGCACTCACAGGTTAATTTATTGCAATTCGTAAAATGAAGTCTTGAAAACATGAAAAATAATCTTTTGCAAATCCTTAAGGAGATTTACGTTTTTCTTTTGTTTGAAGAGTAGCAATCCTATATAAGTTTACTAACAGGGTTCATAGATTTCTTAAAAGTGTTGGTTTTTTATTTTCAAAAATAAAGGCACCTGAAAATGTTTATTTAATTTAAAAAAAATCAAAATTCAGCTTAGGCTCACATTTTTCTTAGTAAATCCCTGACATACCTACCTCTTAAATTATTTGAATCTTCCATCTGGAAAAATATCTTCTGCATTTTTCTTTGGGCAAAAATTACTACATTTGGTGTAGTAATCTTTACAGCAATGTTACGTGCAGATTTTAGCCAAGCATGTAACAGAAGCATAGTTTACTTTTTGTAATGTGAAGCTTTTGCCAAATATTTGAAAATTGTTGGAAATTGTATTCTTTTTTATCTAACACTTTTTTTAGTTTATTAGGTCATAAATTCATTTTTACTGGGCTTTATTTATCTCCTTCAGAGACTAGAATGCCAGATTTGTCACCCTGGTCAAGTTTAACTCAAATCTAGATGAAATTGGTTATGTCTACATATAGCAGTAACTTTCTATACTTTTTCTAGACTTTTCACATTTTTATCCTCAACAAGCTACTGCAACTTTACCCCAGCTCCAAATTGGTAAGTATTCCATTCTTTATTTGAAGATTTCTTTATTCAAGGTGTGTAGAAGTACATTTGAGTCTATGAATTAATAATAATAAAATTGAACCAATTAAATTTTATTTTGATTATCTTATGTGATGAGGCAAGTACAATTTTAAGATGTAAAGTAAAATCTCTAATTTGAAGCGTGCTTTACCCAATGGTGTCATATTTAAATGCCCTCAAAGCTGCCTGAGGAATCATATTTAAATACCGTCACAGGGTAGTGGGAAGCCTATAATATGTCACAACAGAAATAAAAGGTGTGATCCTGACTGGAGTGTTATAAAGCAGTCATCGAGTAATCCATTTGGGGCTGAGTGTAGTGTTGTGTTCTCAAGAGGAGAGGCAAAAAGTTCCATAAAAGTAGTTTATTAAGTTCTTCGATAAAGTTGGCAAGTCACTCATAATCAGTGCATGATAAATTTTGATGTTGATTGTAGAGTGTTAAAAACATATCTGAACTCCTTATTCTAAGGTGGCTCATGACAAAAATGAACCTGCTAGGGCAGGGGCTCCCTACCTTTTAGTAACTGCGTTCCACAAATTTTTGGCGTACCACCAGTCCTATATTTTTTTAGAAACATATATCTAATGTCAGAAAAAAGCCAATGGCTTGTTTTATTTCAATTAAAATACTAAGAAAGCTTCATATTTTATGATTAATGCACTTGTATTTCTTATGATGTTTTAATAAAGGAAAAAATAAAACGATTATTGAAAATTACAGTTTTATTTTTACTCACAGGTCCAAAAACAAATAATTTTAAATAATTAGTACAAACTAAAAACAAAGATTAATGTAATCAAAAATCCATTTTTAGTGCGAAACTTGTTGTTTTTTGTCTTTTGTTAAAATATTAATATCAGGAGCAATGGAGCTTAACTTCACTCTTAAGTCCTCTTCAACACTTACTCTGTTTCTATATTTATTTTTTACATACAAAAGTTCAAAAAAGCCACTCTCACACAAGTAACTAGTAACAAATGGCATAAGAAATAGCATAACGTGGTTGTACATACTAAAAAATCAAACAAACTTCGTAGAATATTTGGGTTGCTCGTATCATCCTTGCGTACCACCTGAAACGTTGCCGTGTACCACCAGTGAGAATCCCTTTGCTAGTGGATATGGATTAAGAGAAAGATTATTGGACTATCGGATCTACCAAGAAAATGCAGGGGCAGAAGGTCTGTTATTTAACTAGCTTGCACATTTGCATTGATGATCTGAAATGGAGTGAGGTTTCTTGAAGTCAAGGTTAGCAAGTTGACAGAAGTTCAAAGGTGAAAGTGTGTGACAAGCTGTAGTGGCTACATGGCTATTCCAAGTGGCTTTTGGAGTAAGACTGAGACTAGCGAGTGAAAAGAGGAGAAAAACCAAGAACATTTAGGCCCAGTGCACGTATCCGGTTTTTCAACGTGCGTCGCTGCTGCAGCACCAAAGCCCAACTATGCACATTATAAACGTGAAATGATACAAGTACTCATTTGCGCCATTTGCTATAAATATTCTATCGAAGAAAAAGTGTTTATTTCTCTTACTTGGTGTAAAAAAATATGTTTTGAAACAAAATGGACATTACTGGATACAACCATTTATTAATTATTATTTATATTCCATTTATTTATAAAAACAAGGTACTTCAAACCGGAGAAGCATGCACAGTGAGCTACTGTGCCGTGGGGAACTGCGGTACAAATTGCACACAAGTTTGATGCGCGGTGCCAGAGGCATGTGTGCACTACTCCATTGGATCTAATGTATCTCAGACAACACTTGCGTTGTGGCAGAGGCTCCCCACATTGAAAAACCAGATGTGTGAACTTGGCCTAAGTCATGTTCTTACATTTACACAGTTAACAGATCAGTCTGTCAGAGTTCATTCCTGTACAGGTGTGCCTAAAAGTAATCACATCGTATCGAGATCGTAAATAGATCTATTCATAAGGCAGACCTGATCAGGTCTAAATGCAGTTAAATTCACTGAATTAGTCTTTTCATATGCTACTGATACATAACTTGCAGCTAAATGAAAAATTTATTGTGAAAAATGCATTACTTTTTCATCTTAAAGCATTTTTAGATGATTTGGTTTGTTCTCTGATCAACTGGATATTTTGGTGCGCATAACCTGTCATTAAATATTTAATCTAATATAGTGGATTAATTACTTAATTTATTTCTCTTAGCTGATCTGCCTCCTGAAGCTGAAGCATATGCAAGAGAATTTGGTCGCCAGCTAAGTCAAATGTCAGATGAATATGAGCAAAGCCGATCTAGGTCTAGATCTCTTGATACTCAGCCTGATGATTTAGGTAGTTACACTGAATATGCAATTGAAATAATCAAAATTGTTATAATCACTTGTAATCATACAATTATTCAAAATAAAAATATATTTTCAATTAATATTTTGGGTAAAACTTAAGAACACAGTATTAGCTCATTGCCAAATTGATCAGTTGTCATGTGGCAACCTATATTTTCATCGTAAAAAGGCTATTTGAATAAGCCTCGATTCCAAAAGGTTCGCCAATTTGCGATGGTATCCTGTGTTTATGAGTCTTACAATTTTTGTTATTTATCATGATATTCCTCACCCAAATTTTCTTTGGTGTATTTTCCTCTCATTGTAATCTGAATATAAAAATATTGCATTTTAATAATTGTCATTCAAATTTATGGTAAGAAAAGTCATGACCAGGTCTTGATTGTCAAGAAATTGGGAAATAATGTTGATTTATACGTACTATTTAATTTTACCGTCAACTTCAATATTTAGGTTAATGATAACTGTTAAACTTATTCACTGTTACATTTAGAAATTATTAAATAAACTTTTCATAACAACAGTTATCATAAATTGGCATTAGCCATTAAGACTGTTGTAAAAAAAGAAGTTTTGCCCTTCTCTACTATTAGATTGAACATCATTCAGCTGTACCATATAGGACAGTTTAAAGTCATCCGTTAAATTACATGAATGGTATTTGCCAACATTTTTCAAAAATTCACTCATGCTGCAGGTTTGTCATGCTTTTTTTCATCATTTGAATGCCCACTAAAATCATCGTAGGTAGAAAATTTTAAATGTAGCACTTAAACTATTCAGAGGAAAGTTGAAAATTTGTTTGATAATGTTCACCATAGGAGGAATTAAATTGCAGAAATTATTAAATGAATATTTTTGTATTCTCTTATCTTAACTAGTAAAGAAATAAACTACTTCATATTTTTACACAGGAAGCAAATATGTGCAGTTTAAGACACGCTGTATATTCGCCTCTCCCAATGAGGATGTAGTTGAAATCAATGTAGTAAGAATTGGAAATACTGATGAAGCTGTGAAAGTAAGATGGGAAACTAAGGATAAAACAGCAAAATCTGATGTTCATTATCGTGGAAGTGGGGGAGACATTTCATTTGCTGAGGGAGAGACTGAAAAGACTATTGAAGTTGAAATTGTAAAGAATCGGAGAGATAGAAATATTCATTTCACTGTGAATCTCCTTGATTCTGAAGGAATTGAGATTGGACCTGATAACCCACTGACTGTGTATATTGCTGATCATTCAAGTGAGTACAATAACTTCTTTCTTGTTTTTTACATCTTACTCCGTTTGTTTGTGGTTAAGCTTGTGTAGCCTTCGCCAGTTGGTAGGGTTTGGCCATGCAATGTGCGAATTTTGGCAGAATTGTATTGTTATACAGGCATATGGTAAAATTAAACATTTTTTTGTGAAATTTACAAATTAATCTTAAATTTTGTTTTTAAGAGATCCATTGTGAGTTTATAGAAATACAAACTATAAGTTCTGTGCAACATCTACATTCTACTGCTACAGAAAAAGTAAATTCTACAATGAAAAATTAATTTTCCATTCTCTGTTTTCTTTGTAGCTGTTTCCTGTAAGGACGTATCTTTCACCAAGCAGGTTGCATATTTTCAGTCCTTGACTAACAAGCAACATCAACTGAAAAGATTCATGAACCCTCTTCCACATGTTTGTTTTAACTACTCTTAGTATTAAACAAAATATAGGCCTAATAATTGCTTGGTAGTAAAGAATAACCATTAGAGCAACACACAAAATGTTTAACAAAATAAATCTTAGACTAAACAAGATCAAATTGTATAATTCATATTGATGTATCAAAAGGATCAGTTTTGTCATTCCTTCTCTCATTAATTTTCTTCTTACCCTCGCCTACTCTTTTGCTTTTTCTTCCTCCCTCATTGTGTTGTCTATCTTATGTTTGGCACAGCTTTGGCATTAACCCCTCCCCCCAAAAAAACTACTATAAACAAAATGTATACAGGTAACCCTTGTATAGCATGGTACTTCTATAACACAGTACCGAAATTGCGGCATCTCTCATATAACATGCCTAGGTTCTCCATATCACACGGTTTACAATAACAATGATAATCTATATAAATAAGAATGGAGTGTTTGTTTGTATAGATATACATTGAATATTTTCGACCCATTTCAAGTTTTCTATCCGTTTTTAGACCCTTCTGAGGCCAAATCCGCCTGATTGTCTGTTTTGTCTGTCTCCTATACACGTCCACATGGTTTAATATATTCTCATGAAAATTGTGGTTTTCATATAACACATATAACAGTCCTTTGGTTTCCATATAACATGGTACACATTATCAAGTATATATGACCTCTGAGTTTTGGTTAACATGGTGCTGGAGGGTGAAGATTTATTGGAAGCTTATGAGCCAAAGGCCCTCCATCCCGGTGCTAAGGGAAAAATAAAATTACACAGGATATTTTTATTAGCAGAATTAAAATTTAAAATAATAAAATGGCATGGGTGAGAGCTTGGAAACAGGGGTGTCAGAGAAAACCTTCAAGAGAAAACATGGACACAATAATAATGCACCGAAGAGACATGGCAACATAATAGTAGTTTCAGAACATAGATGGAGCTGCTATTATTAACGGTAGTACGATAGTAACATTTATGAATGAAGCCCAGACGACATGAATGGAACAGCTGATGGGGGGTCACGCGGCGCTGACTCCGACCACTTACGAAAAGAGAATCGGACATCGAAAGGCGGGGAGGGGGAAAAAGAGGAACGAGTTTCGAGGAAGGAAGAAAAAAGAGTAGCTTCGTTTCGAAACGTTTCCACACTCTGTGCGGATTCTCCAGTGGGGATGGGATCTTATTAGCTCAGTCAGACCACGTGATGAAAAGAGTGGGAAAATATTCTTCGGAACGGAGGAAAACCGAAGTGGTTTGGAGTTGGATTACGTAACATAGCAGTTACCGTGCACGGTTACAGTTTGTCATGGGTACATAGTTAAGAACGGCTCGCGGTCTTGTAGAGTTGGATGTTTGACGATGGTCATATCTGGGGATTTGCGCTATAGCTGGGTTATCAATATGGATGAGGGATTTATAGAATTTTTTACTGATTATAACATGGTTTTCATATAGCACGAGTCTCCTATAACACGATATTCCATATAGCAAAGTACACTATATCAAATTTGTGAGACTTGTAAGTTTCATGCAACACGAATTCACTATAGCACTGTACTAATTAACCGTGCTATACAAGGGTTACCATGGGTAATTTATAATCATTTCTGCTTTCTGAGAATGTCATGTAATTTCTGAGAATGTCCTGTAAAAATTTTATGTTTTCCAAAATTGACATATTGGCAGAGATGAAAGTTTGAATACTTGCATTGTGTGATAGTTGTAATGAGTTGGACTCTGGCTCAATTGAAGGGAGCTTGAAGATCGGTAATTATTGAAACAAAAGTGAAGTGTTATTTGATAGAGCTTAAAATAGTCCAAATCTCAAAGTCAATATTTTTAAAATTTTGGATTCCAAATCTCCTTAGGAATTTTTTAATAAACACAGGAAGACTTAGATCAAACTTGACAGTTTCTTAGTATTCAACACATCACAGAAAGAGTTTTTATTACACATCTGCAAACATATTCCTTTTCATAAATGGAATGCTATTTTATTCAGGATTAAAAAATAAATCAAATGAAAGATTAATATTTATTAACCTATATGACTCGAATTATTATTGATACATCTGAGGTGCCTTGTACAGCACCTCCATTTTCAATGGGCTTGCTGGTGAGAAATTGTGAACTAGTTTCACTTCTCACTTCTTAAACCATTCCTATTGGTTAGTTTTAGTTTCAGTTCTCATTTGTATATAACGCTTACTTAGTGTACTTTGTATCTTATTTGGTGTAACGTGTATGTGCTGTGATGTTCGTCAGATAAAAACCTTCTGATTATGTCAGTTTCACATATAGTACTCCATCTTGGTTCATGCCGATTAAAGAAAGCGAACAGCGTAAAAATGAATAGAAAAGGTGTGAAATGAAAGTGAATAGAAAGTTTTGTTTTAAAAATAAGTAATTTGTTATAATTTAATTTTTTGTTTTAGATTTTGTTCCAGTTGAAAGACAAGTTGTAGAAAACATTATGAACTTTCCTCCAGATGCATCAGTAAGTGTTATTTATTATTCAAAACATTTTTTTCCAAACTGATAAAAGAGTTCAACTATTTGGAAGCTTTTATAGCATTCTTAGCAAAATTTTATGGTTCACAAAAGAAATAACCGATTTCACTTATGATAATTCATTGGATAAGGTACTGGGCAAAATATATCATGAAAATTTTGATTTTGTTTGTTCATTTTATTCAGTCATTAACACTAGAAAAATGGATTGTGTTCCCCTTACCTTTTGCAGGGGTGCACCTACTGAAAGTTAAGGCTTCCAGACTATATTTTCAAAAAATTTGTAAAATTTTCAAAATATGTAATTAATTGCTTTGTTAAGAATTTCGTTAAAAAAAACTATTTTTAAATCATGATTTTTCCTTGTAGCCAATAACTTTTCTCTATTTGATGACTTTCCAAAAGTGTCACATTTTTTATTTACATGGGTTGGATAAAATAGTATCAAATTTTTAATATTACTAATAAATTGACACCTTTCCCCTTCTACACTTCTATAATACATTGACACCTACAGCTTCTATTCTACTTGGAGATTCACTCTTAAGTAATCTAGTAACTCACTCTCAAAGTAGTTTGTAAAATATTCTAAAACTATTATATAATCAAAGAAATTTTGATGACTAAAAATCACTACCCTAGCATTTATGGTTCTCTTGGCTAGATGTATTAATTATTGCAAAATTATACCTCCCTGCCCCCAACACACATGCACAAAAAAGAGCTTACAATATTAATGTAACTCCTTCCAGATTTGATATCCAGTCCTTATATGATTTTAAAACTCTTTAAAATAAAAATTGCATAATATTTGGAAACTTTAAAATAACACTGATCAAACTCTTAAATCCACAACATCCAGCGACAATTGCTATATGGATGCAACTTTAATTTACATTTTAAAAGTCTGTTAAAAACTGATTGTTCAGATTTCATATCAACATAATCAACTAACAGATATTTGTATTTCATATATTCAAATGCTATTGTTTATAGAGTAATGTAATTTTAATGTGTTTGTTTTCCTGATTTTGCAGGTTGCTGAGATAGCTATATGTTTACATGATGAGCTCACACCTAACACATTTAGGACAACCCTACAATATAAATGCAGTTATCTTGACTCTGTTCCACAAGAACTTGCATTTGCTTTTGAGCTTGTGAAACTTTCAGTGGGAAAAGCATCCTTGGAGACACTTGGAGAAGTAGTTTGCAAAGTTTTTAGCCATTTGCCAGAATTAGTAAGTAGAATTCAGATATCCTATAGATTATCAGTGTTGAAATTATGGGTATGGTGACTGTTTATTGACAAAAATATTCGATTAGAAAAATATAAAATCATTCATCCTATGCATGCCATTGTCAATTTGATTGTTGGAAAAAGTGTTTGTTAACAAAATTGTTTACAAACCTATGACTGTTTTTTCTTTTTGAAACCAGTCCCAACATGAAACATCAAGTTATAAAAATGTCAGCTATAACAAACACATAAAGTAATGTTATTAATAAAACAAAATGTATTCATTATATATACAGAAAAATGCCTTTTGAGAATGTAATAAAGGTATTGTTCTTGTGAATGGTTATATATTATAAAGAACCCAATTGAAATTTCTAAAAAAACTCGATGAGCTGTAAAAATTTACGTTGAGAGGTACTCTTACAAAAAAAACTCACGGCTTAAGTCTGAAAACTTGTATGTGTTTTGCTAACTCGCGGAAGAAATTTTGCTTTTTCAACTTTGACACTTAAATAAATCCTAAACTAATAACCGTATCGGAAAAAGATCTTTACAATTGCCCAGGGAACACGATAAAGAACAAACAATGTTAATTTCATATTTTTCTGATCCGAACTTTCTAGATAAACCATTTAAGTATCGAGCTAAACAACACAGTTTTCAATCCTGTGGTGACTGCAGTAACTTTTTTTTAATATAGAGAGAAACCTGTATTTGTTAGTGTCTTGAATCATTCAAGGTGATTCATCTTTGAGTTCTCAGAGTATGTTGCTCTCAATCTGCCATCCAACATCAATGGTCACCAGACTTAGACCATTTTATTGTTTTCTCTCCCTTAATTTGAATGCGGGCTAGTTTAAAGTCCCTTAGGATAGGCACACTTAAGTGTGTCTTTGCAAATTTCAGTACAAACTATCACTGTTTTTTTCTATTTGTTAAATTCTGTGATTTTGATAGATCCATGCCAATCTCTTGCTTGCCCATTAAAGTCACTCAAGATTTTGTGTTTGTGCCATGATGAGGATTTTGTCTCATGTTTTTCTTAAGTTTGAGGGGCTTGACTTCTTTATCACCCACTGATAGTAATTGATTTGAAGGTTTGGTTGTAGTTAATAGCTTCTTCTTATTCTAAAATGGAATAATCAATTCTGTTATCAACTTTATTCTTATAAATTTATATTTTTAACCTACTTGAGAAAATATATGTACATATATTTCACTAACATACGTGGCACAGAAATCGGGGTTATTTGTCAATAACCAAATGGCAACGAAAGGAACAAAAACAATCTATGATTTTGAATTCATGCTTGATTGTTTTGCAAATTTGTTTGTCGCATATTTTAATTATGAAGCTACAGAAGGTTATTAGAAATGCCCGAAAGAGAGCGAGACGTTCTATTGAAACTTCTGAACTTTCAGATGAACGAAGGGCGAATGAAATCTCCAAGACAGAAATAGTCGCAGCAACGAAAGTTTCATGGAACACGAAATTAGGCTTCGGCGTCACTTGAGTCGACTTCCTCAAGATTTTAATGCCCTTACTTTAGACGTAGAAGAAGCATAACTGTGGAAACACGTAGGAGGTTTGTCCTTTTTGCTGTGCATATTATTGGAAGTAAACTCCAATAAAAAATACACGTACTGCTGCCATGATGGTAAAGTTAGCTTGCAACCACTTTCAGAAACTCCTGAAGTGTTGAAAGGTTTATTGTCTGGCAATTCGCCTGAAGCCAAAAACTAACGGCTGCATATCTGAGAATATAACACTACCTTAGCTTTTGCATCAATGGGAGCTGAAATGAAATCAAGTCACCTCCTGGAAGAGGGACATATTGTTTTTGCTTTCATGGTCAAATCTACCACATGTTTTCTCCATTGTACAAAAATGAACACAATAAACCTGATGATGGTCAGTTGTATGTATTTAATTCTAGCAAGGCAAACTATTGCCGTTTTGAAAATTACCCAGGCTGTTTACAATCTGTAACGGACAAACTGGATGCATTATTACGGGAAGTAAATCCATTTGCCGAATCATTCTTACAGATGCATCACTTGACTGAACTAAAACCTGCTGTGAATGTTAAAATTATTTTTATGGAGTATCCGGAATTAGATATGCACAGATACAATGCTTCTACTTCTAGAACAGAAGTTGCTGCAATATTTGTTGGAGATGATGGAGAACCACCTGAAAACCGGGATTTTTGCATCTACCCAAATGATGCAGGTTGCAAAACCATGTCATCGATGAATTGCTGCAGTCACCCTATGGTCTATCCTCTGCTTTTCCCAAGAGGAGTATGTTGTTGGTTAGATGGACTGGAGCACGTTGAAGAGAGGTGATATTTCTGTAAAACGGGTGCAGGTAAGTCAACTCGTCTCAACTACATTCGTATGAACCAGAAAGACTTAAGAATTGAGCAGTACAGAGGACTGTTAGATGCTGTTGTGCACAAAGTGAAAGTCTGCGTACAGGAAAACTGTTGATATTGTCATCAACTTTCCAAGGAAGACTACGTTATATGTAGCAAAATTATCAAGATGCAATGGTTATGGTTAGGAAATTTGGACGACCAGACCTTTTCATTACATTCACTTGCAATCCAATTTGGCATGAAATTTTGAATGCTATGCAACATTTTTAGCGTCCTGAACACAGGCCAGACATTACTGTTGAAGTATTTAACATGAAATTATCACAGTTACTAGATATTTTAAAGCGTAATATATTTGGAATTATTATTGCATACATATGTCATTGAATTTCAAAAGTGTAGTTTAACTCAGGCGCACATATTATTGACTTTAAATTCAAGGTCAAAGATTCTAACAAAAGATTATATCGATAAATTTGTTAGTGCAGAGTTGCCAGGTATTAAAGTCAATCCAAGGTTATTTGAAATTTTTTCAAAGTGTATGTTTCATGGCCCATGTGGTACGTTGAATAAAAATTCTCCATGTCTGAAGGATTCCAGTGTATGCTGCAAACAATTTCCCAAAGGAGATCAAAAAGGCCTCAAAGGAAAATATAAATGGGTACAGTGTGTAAAGACAAAGATCAATACAACCAAAGAATAATTGGTCAGTATGATGTCGATAATAGATGGGTCTAACCTTACAATCCTTGGTTGTTAAAGAAATTTAATGGTCATATTAACGTTGAGGTATGGGCTTCATTAAAAAGCATTAAATATCTTTATAAATATGTGTATAAAGGTCACGATGCTGCATCTATTAAACTGCAAAGTTATGACAGTATTATTCATCATGATGAAATTTTGACCTCCTTGATGGTCCCGAAGCTATGTGGCGTTTTAATGAGTTCAGCATGTCTAACAAATCCCATGTTGTTATGAGGCTAGCAGTTCATCTGCCCAAACAACAGCAGGTTTTTTATCAAGAAGGGCAAAAGGATGAAGTTATTGCTTGGGCATCAGTAAAACAAAAAAATTTAACTGCAAGGTTTCAATTGAATTGTGTTGGTACAGATGCAGGTAACATTAATTACTCTAACACCCCACAGAATTATGTGTTTCATAAAAATGAAACAGTCTGGAAGAAAAGGCAACGAGGAGGACAGAACATTATCAGAAGAATGCCAGTGGTTAGTGTGTAGGACGCTGAAAGTTACTATCTTCGAATGCTATTGCTGCAAAAAACTGGTGCAGTGAGTTTTGATGATTTGAAATCTGTTCGTGGGGTAGTATGTGACAGCTTCCAACAAGCATGTAAGGAGATTGGTTTTCTAGAAGATCAGCATTGGCATGATACCCTTGCTGATGCAGCTAAGACACAGATGCCAAGTCGTTTAGGAGTGTTGTTTGCTATAATATGTGGGTTTGGGGAGGTTGAAAATGCTACTGAACTTTGGACTCACAACATAAAAGCTCCATGTGTGACTATACTCTGAAGAAACTGGGCCTCAGTATGCTCTTGCTGAAATCAATGAACTTCTCAAAGCATATGGTTTCTCTCTGGAGAAACTGAAATTACTATCTTTAACATTTCCTATTGAAATGTTTCTATCTTCCTGGGATGTTTCACAGGAGCAAAACAAAGCTTGGATAAACATGGAAAAGCTGAATGCTGACCAAAGATTAGTTGTAAAAATTATACTGAATGCAATATGTGCAGACCAAGACAATCTTCCAAAACGTTTCTTTTTAGATGGACTTACAGGAACAGGAAGAACTTTTGTATATTCAACATTGCTGCACTTAATCATAGGAAGAGGGAATCATGCTACACCTGTTGCATCAACAGGAACAGCAGCCACTATGTTAGATGGAGGGAGAACTGCTCACTCTGTTTTTAAAATTCCTCATTCTGAATGGAACTTTAACGTGTAATTTGAAACCCAATACACCAGAAGCAAAATTATTAATGGAAACTAAACTCATATTATGGTATGAAGCTCCAATGAAACATATGCATCCATTTTTAGCTGTTGACCTACTTCTTCAAGACTTTACAAATTGCCAGGAACCATTTGGTGGAAAAGTAGTTTTACTGAGTGGAGATTTCTGACAAGTATTACCTGTGATATCAAAAGGGTCGTGCTCTCAAACCATTGCAAGTTGCATGAAAGAACACAGACTTTGGTCTAAATTTCACGTTATGCATCTTGAAATTAACATGGAGACAGTTAAATTGCCTTCAATATGCTATTCTACTATTGAAGACCCTGTTCGACAACTATACAATGATTTAGATTTAGCAAAAATCACACCTCAACAGCTGAAAGGGCCAGCTATTCTTACTAATGAATTGTCTATTGAAATCAATCATCAAGTTTTAAATTGTATGCCTGGATCTGAAGTCATTTATAAAAGTGTTGATAAAATCATAACTATCCTCAGATCCTTGCATACCCCGAGGAATTTCTAAATAGTTTAACACCAACAGGTATGCCACCACATAAACTAAAACTTAAGCAAGGAGTCATAATAATGTTGCTTATAAATTTAGCCCCTTAAGGTTTGTGCAATGGCACAAGACTTATAATTTTTAACTTGCAAAGAAATATCATTGAAGCAAAAAATATTGATGACAATGTTAATGAAATAATCCTCATACCTCGAATACAGCTCATTCCCTCAGATGCTAATAGGCCTTTTAAGTTTAAACGTAAATAATTTCCTGTTCAACTAGCTTTTTTGATGACAATCTATAAATCTCAGCGACAAACTTTTGAAAATATAGGTTTAGCTTTATCAAAGCCCGTTTTTAGTCATGGCCAATTATATGTTGGTCTATCTAGAGTGAGTTCTTTTGACTCAATATCTGTTGTGTGTCTCCAACTTCTGAAATATAATACAATTGTGTTTGTACAGAAATTCTAGAATCAGAATAACATTAAAATTTTGTACTCAGTTCTATATACCCCCCACATACCTCTATCCAAGATGAAATCAGTACCATGAATGCTGATGTGTACATAGATTCAGTTTACAGCAGGGCTCGAAATACCCAGGTGCACTGTGCACATGAAAATATAACTGTGCACCTAATTTTTTCCCACTGTACATAACTGTGCACCTAATTTAAAAACTTAGGTGCACCTGTATTAAAAAATCTATTTCGAGGCCTGGTTTACAGGAATTATTTACAGTGTTAATTATACCTTAATTTTGTCTGATTAAATTTTTGTTTTATTTTTGTATCAATTGAAGATTAACTTTTATACTAAAACCCAGCTGTTTTGTCAACTTTTACAAGACTCCATCTAGTTAAACCATAATTTGCATACCTTGTATATTATCTTTTGGTGTTAAAACACAAAATAAAAATGCTATCAATTAAATATAGCAATGCTATCGTCTATGCTTACGTTACATTTGTAAAAGGGTTTTGACTTTTTGACAAACTTTTACATTCAAATCTTCATTTATAAACATCTTTTACATCAGTTTCATTTATAAATATTAATTATTTTTGATGAATTCACAAGTATTAAAATATCATGGGTTTGCATGAACTATTCTTTTTAACTTAAAAGTATTTTTTTACTTGCAGAACTAATATAAGCTAAATTTTGTATTTTTTACAGGAAGACCTAACGGAAATATTTAAGTGATGTTAATGCATTGTTCTCCAATGAATAGCTCATCATGTGTCATTTTATTGAATACCTGGATCAATCAATATTTTATAACTGTTTAAAATTTTTATTAGTCTTTATACTGATTCAATAACATCTTTATGTTTCACAAAATTTATATTTTTCTCTACAAAATGTAGATTAATTGTATTATGTGTATAAAACAAGTCTGACCAACCCTTATCCTCCTGCTGATCACTTTGGAAAGTACATCAATGACACTGGCTTTCCTTTGAGACTGCTTATTAAGTTTAAGGTAACAGCACAGGCAGACATTTTTTAAAAAATTATAAAAGAAATCAGAATTTATAGCAAATGGCTAAGTGGTATAGGAGGGTGACACCAAGCTTCATCAGACAGGATGTGTCAGTCCTTAGAACTGATATTTCACAATGAGGTATTTTAAAGGTCTTGTTTCTCAAGATCTCTAGCTTCAAAAATCCATCTTTATAAACAAGTTTCTGAGATTAAATACGATATATCAGCTACTAAACGAAAATACAGAAATGTTTTATTGTTCTACACTCAGTGCGATTCTCCAAATCCTACTTTTTGTTTGAAGATGACATTTGACAGGAACTATAAATTTAAATGCATAAAATTGGCATAAGGGGCCATCTTCATATTAAATTGAGCAGCAACTTCAGAATTCTCGATGGAAACCAATATTGCGACACAATTTCAAATCTATATCAAAATTTAACTTCATATACCAAATTTCATGTCATAAGGTCTTACCATTTCGAAATTACAAGTGCAGAAAGAAATAAATACTAAATTAATGTTTGAAAATATTAGAATAAATAATAAAAATAAAGAAATAATTACTAAATTAATGTTACTCCTAATTTTAAAACAGTTACTTAGACTTTTATAGATATCTTCCTAAATAATATTTCTATAGCACTGATATATTTTGTACCATGTTACTGCTGAACAAAATCCAATTAATATTTTATTTTAAAAATAGGTTTTAGTATAGAATAAAACAATTACTAAATTAATGTTTGAAAAAATTATGAATTGGAACCTTATTATGTTTTGATTGGAATCGATTCAGAAGGACTTCTAATATGAGCATGCAAAATTTCAGCTCATTCCGATAATTAGTTTTTCTGTTACATTAATTTTTCATCATTATTACAATTTTGGGAAGACAACCAAAAGTTTAAAAACGCTTGACAAACCTTGGTTCATAATCCTCAGATCGTTTACACTTGCATAGTAAATGTAATTCTCAAATCGTTTGCACAAGCATAGTAAACATAATTCTCTGATCGCTGAAAAATACGTTTGAAATAGTGTTCAAATTTGAAATTCCGGTAGTGATAACTACAGTTAATCTCAATCTACAAACAGCGATTTTCAATGTGGAGATGATTTCTGAAACTGACAGTAAAGTCATGAAATTTTATATTTAGACTAATTTAACGATGCAGAATCTGATTATGGTATCAAAACATGGTGTTTTCATTACAAATTTCGTTTGTGCAAAATTTGATATGAAGACATCCCCTTATGCAATTATTTTTTGGATTTGAATTTGTTGAGGATATTATTCCCTATTGAATGGTACATTTGAATTTACTCCAATATGAAAATTGCTCGAAATAAAGCAGGTGGTTCGAGTTTTTATTCCTCGACTGTACATTTGCATTAATATTCAATGACTTCTCTTCTAACTATGCAATCTTTAAAAATATTTTTGTGATCCATTACTTGATACTACTTTGTGATACTCTTAATTTGCACAGTATCATGCAAATAAAGAACATATTTTTATATAATGGTCATATGAGATACTCGTGATTGAAAAATACAAGTTTGATGTGAATCTTGTGTATAATTCAAATTATTTGCAATCATATTTACAATAAGAAAAATGTAAAGATTAGTCATGGTGCTCTGAAAATATTCATTTTTGAAGTCTGTTGTCAATAGTTTTGAGCTCTCATTTTAGCCTGAAATATTTTTTATAATATATGCTATGTCAGTTATCTTGTCTTCATAAATAATAACAACCCTGGTTTGTTTAAAAAAAATAAAAAATCTTTTACTGAACTTTTTACACACAATTAATTACTGTTATTGCTTAAGGAAATTGGATACAAATATTTCAGTGTTAATTAAGAATAGTGAATTAAATAAGTATTGAAATACATATATTGATATATGATTATCAATTGTATATTAGAAAATTAAAACTTTTTTTGCATTGTTTAATAATAATAGTTGACTTGTGGAAATAATATTCGAAATTGAATATCCATAAGTAGAGCATTGTTTCACAAAGTGTGTGTTTTCCGGGAACCAAAGTATAGAGTTTTTATTCTTTTAAAAATTTAATCATTAAAAATGAGTGAAAGGATTAAGAAAAACTTTAAGATCTGAGATCTCCTGCACGGTAAAAAGCCTTTTTGGAACTACTAAAGCCAGAAAAGAGTAGATATACACATGTTTCTTGTGATCTTGTTGCATACTGCAAAAAATAGTACTAACCTCTATTCAAGTGATTCTACCGAACCAGTTGTTTTGGACAGTGGTTAATGAGTTCTTTGGTAGAAAGGCATGGTTTCTATTTTCATCCAATCCAACATAATCTCACTGCTGATCCAATGGTTTTCCCCCAAGCCCAACCATTGACCAAAGATCTTTGGTGCTACAAGGGGTGTACTGATGGCTATTTGTGAAAGAGCACCCAATGGGTAACTGCTGCTACTCCTATCAGACAATCACTAACATCCATGCGTTTACAAATGGGGATTCAAACTTGCCACTTATAGGGTAGAAGAAAACTATGATCAATATACCAGTTAGGCAGCAGCTGCTCCAGTATATAGCCTATCTTACAGTAAATTATAAAACATTCATGTCATGGCTTGTGGAGAACTTAGTCACAACTACAAAAATTTAACTACAATTTAGCAGTATAATCTAACTCCTCGATGATGAACCTTTTAGTAGACAAAGTTACCCGTCTTGCATTTAGCAATTAGTGACTGGTAAATTTGAGCATGAGCACATGCTCTTTAAAAAAAAACTTGATTCTGCTAATGACAAGTTCCATGTGGTATTTATCTCTATCACTGCACACTTCAATGGATGGTCCACAATGAGCAATTGAATTGCCAATATGATGCATATCACTTCCAACGACTTCCACATCTGTCTGAAGCTCTGTGATAACATACACTTGTTCCACAGCTTCACTATTAATTGCTGCTGAGCCTTATCAGATCAAACTGCCAACTGCATGCACAGTACCCATTCAGCTGCTAAAGGCAACATAGGACAGTCCATAATCCTCCATTATATGACTACGTATGAATGTTTTAAAATAAAAATTACTTAATTTTGATTTATGTATTTTGAGTATTTTCCTGGCTTAATAACTGTTATGGTATGTGTTTCTGAAGTATATTTTTATAACATTATATATAACTGTATAAAACACGTACCTTGGGAATGCAAATTTTTTATTTTATTTGCCAAATAGTAATTTTACATGAACTATTGACACAGGTTTACAGGTATGTAAATCAAGAATGGTATTTTGTCAAATTTGATTAGCATTCATGTACAGATAGTTTAACTGAGAACTTTTATTTGTAAGTACAAATTGGAATAGTGGATTACCAAGTGATATATATGTGCTACTACTGACAAGTGCCCATATTAGTATATCTTTGTATGAGACGTGCACATTGCAGTTCTAAATGTTTCGATTATATGTGATAGTTATGAATTTAGTTATCTGCTTCATAAAGATATTAATTGTCCTCTAGTTTTCTATAGATTCTGGTTTATTGTATATCATTAAAACATTTATTTTTCTAAGCATTGCTTTTATCAGTCATTATCACTATAGTCTTAAAAAAATTCATGTTTTCTTTTGTAAATTCTGTCATAGTCATCTTGTTTTAATTGGATTTTGGTAATCTCTAAATTTATATGACTGCCAAAACTAATATACTCATAGCAAATAACTGAATTATCCACCCAGTGTATACATCTTAACTACATATAATTTTGTAATAATGCATGCATGGCAAATTTTTTTAACAAAACACTTTTTGTTTTGATTTTTAGCTTTGTTAGTTGTATATTATTTGTTATCAAAGACCTGTGAAATTATCATAGCATATGCTAAGTTTAAGGTATAAGCGCACTACAAATATTAAGACATTTTATACATATTTTCCTTTTATTAGATGAGTTAGGAATCTTTGTTCTTTTTATGTTTTTTTGCAGAGATGATGAATATAACATATATAAAATGTTTCATGTGAGCTTGTTTAGTAATACCTTTATTGTTTTTTCTTTTAATCGCAACTACTCAAATTAGAGTGATGAAATGTTTGTAGGCTATAAGCAAGTTCCAAAACTTGACTAATCAAATATGAATTTTCCAATCAATGAACTATGAATTGTTCAATCAATGAATTATGAATTGTTTCAAATGTACAAATTATGTTTGGTTATACTACTTTCCATGGAATCATAACAATTTACGAAACTGTTTTTAAACAAAAAATTAACAAATATCATTTTTTTTGTTTGTTTTTCAATTGTTTTTGGAAGTTTGCGTGTTATCAATTAAATGACTGAAATATTTTCTATACTAATAATGTAACAAGGTTTATTTGTTCATTATTTTCTGGTTGCACAATATATATTTCTATTAGGGATGCGACATCGATGTCGATGTTTTCAAAAAGTCGATGTTTTTGAAAAAACATCGATGTATTGGGGTCGATGTCGCATCACTAGTTGCTAAACCAGTTTTAAGAAATGGTGAAAAAAGTTTAAATACACTGAATTTTAAAAACATGATTTGGGAGCCATGTATTATCAACATCGATGTTTTAATTTTGAACATCGATGTCTCATCACAAGTTGCTAAACCAGTTTTAGAAATGAGGAAAAAGTTTAAATACACTGAATTTGAAAAACATCGATGTTTTTGGGTCGATGTATTATCAACATCGATGTTTTAATTTTGAACATCGATGTCGCATCCCTAATTTCTATACATGTTTGCTATTGTATTATTAAAATTATATTACTATTAAACATTAGAGATTAAAAATTTATCCGAAATATGTGCCTATAAAGACAATAAAAAATGAATTATATTGCTCATTTTTGTATCTTTAAATTCCTTTTTATATTGCTGAGTAAGAATTGAATTTTCAATAAACGAAGTTGCTTGTTAAATTTAGATTGATTTATTTGTTGCATTTGAGAATTGTGTGTCATAAAATTTCTATTATTACTATTTCATTAAGGTAGGTGACAGACCAGATTACATGGATAGCATAACTTCAACTGAATTGGGTAAAGAGTCCCACCCAGGCCACGAGCCAAATGGAAAGAAGTTATGCTTCCAAGGTCGCACAATTTGTCACCGGCTAACCAGATATGTAATACCAAACAAATGCTAGCTTCTTTAAAGTATAATATAATAATTCACGTGCATAGAATCTTAGTACCAAATATCGCCCCTGTGCTTAGTATCGCCTACTTGTGTTTGCAAGCTACCATGCAGGACATGTAAAAGTTTATGTAGTTACCTTGACGGTCTAGATTTTGACACACGTAGAGCCACCGGCAAGTTTTCTATCAGTTATATCAACAACACTATTGCATCTGAAGTATTTGAGGCCGTGATCAAAGCATTTTTGGTCTCCAATCCATTCAGGGAATATCCAGGTAAGTGTTTCCAAATCATAATTTCGTTTATATGACTTGGGAAGTACATTAAATACTAAAGGTGGGTATGTATACTCTGCAAGCAACTCGTTTTTAATAGTAGCTCCTAATAGGGATGCGATGTCGATGTTTTCAAAACATCGATGTTTTTTTTTTTTTAGACAGGTTTTTTTTAAAACATCGATGTATTGGGGTCGATGTTTTATTTTTAAATGATAAAATTACCGTTATAAAATTTTTTTAAATAACCAAGTAGCATAATTTTCATAATCAGCAAATTGAACATACTTTTAGACCAAAGGTGAATGGTCTGAAAAGTAAGGATACGACGTCGATGTCTTCAAAACATTGATGTTTTATAAAAAAAAACATCGATGTATTGGAACTGATGTGTCACATCACTAGTTGCTAAACCAGTTATAAGAAATGGGGTAAAACGTTTAAATGCACTGAATTTTAAAAACATCGAAAGTTTGGGGGCGATGCTTCATCAACATCGGTGTTTCAATTTTGAACATCGATGTTTTGCTGTCGATGTAGCATCACTAGTTGCTAAACCAGTTTTAAGAAATGGGGAAAAACGTTTGAATTCACTGAATTTTAAAATCATTGATAGTTTTGGGGCGATGCATTTTCAACATCGATGTTTTGCTGTCGATGTTGCATTCTTAGTTGCTAAACCAGTTTTAAAAAATGGGGGGAAAAGTTTAAATACACTGAATTTTAAAAACATCGATGTTTTTGGAACGATGTTTTATCAACATCGATGTTTTAATTTTGAACATCGATGTTTTGCTGTCGATGTCGCATCCCTAGCTCCTAATTTCGCCTGGTGGATGGTAATAGGAACAGGGGTAGGCAATATTAGGAACCCATTCTTGAAAATTCTCCTGGGAAACTTTTTGAAGTTTTACTAGTTAACTTAAACTGACATAAGTGAAGAAGGTATATGATCTCTGGAAACCAAAGAAAAATAGTTCCTAGTGATATTCATTTAGCAAGGGTAGGTGTTCCAAATGTCACTAAGTGAATAATATACACGTTTAAAAAAATTTATTTTTACCACAAAAGAATATGTTGTAAAGGGACTGCTGTTTTAACAGTTGATTTGATTCAGACCAGCATGGAACTTTTTTAAATAGTTGGCTAATTCTTCAAGCTTTCTGTCACCCAATTTACAGGGCCATTGTATACCTGCAATGAAATGTACAAATTTTGAAATGATAAATATTGTAAGCATGATGTTTCCTTAATAACAGAATGAGTGAATTAAATTTAAAGCCACTTATATTTCTTTCAAATGAAGTGATTTCACTTTGAAACCACTCTAAAAGTTCCTAGGCTAATTGTACAGCAGTTTTTTTTTTTTTTGTAACTGTTCTGGACAGGTGATTTATAGCATCTGGCAATCAATAGCATAAAATTTGTTTCAATACATTCAATGCCTAATCAAATCCAAATTTTAGCCAGTACTTCAAGCTAATTGAACAAAAGTGTGTTTAAAAGGGGTAATTATGGAAACAAATATAGGTTCTAAATTATGTATTATACAATGAAACAAGCAGTTACATTCCTGTAGATCCATTCTGTGTCAACCCTGGTTCAAAATGTAACATTGTTTTCTGCGACAAGTAGCACACCCATGTGACTGACATGTTCATGTTTGATACAATAGATATGACATTAAGCAATTCATGTTGGTTCAATATGCAACTTGCTTAATTTTTTAATAATCTTTTAATGAAGTGGATTTGTTCGCTGCGACACTTTATACTAATCGATCTGACATTAAAGACTTAACAGATTCTGTCTCGGATATTTCCAAACTGAAATAGAATAATGATTAGTAGAAAATTTTTGTAAAATCAAAAACATGAATTGTCATGTCAAATGCATATATTTAAGGTTTCACAAAATATGCATAAATAGAGAATGATTAAAACACTTGCAAATGTTAATAAGGAAAACACTTTCACTTTAAAATGTGACGATTAAGAATCTTTCAATTAAAAACAATTCTAATTTACTTCAAACCCACATCCATCGATTTCTTAAATTTAATTACTGTATATCTTGGTTAAATTAGCATTTGTGTAGCAAAAAATCCCTACAGAAAAAAACCACCGAAATCTCTTTGGTGGTTGAATTTACCTGCCACTGGAGCAACACAATCGATTATTCGACAGTCCAGGTTCGATCCCAAAGGAAAAAATCCAAAGACAACACCTCTAAATTTTGAAAAATTGAGCTGGCATCCCTCACTGAACTTCCATACCACGCCCATGTGAGGACGTTTGAGGCCATAACAGATTTAATGTGCACCAGGTCTCACGTACACGACGGTTTGGGGTTGGTTCGAATTCATGCGTCTCTCAACCCTCTGATTTCTAATCAGGGACTCTACAAACTGGACTGTCATACCTTCTGAAATTCTTAGGTAATGGGTATGGGTTCAGGAATGGCAGATCCTGCTCTACAAACATTTTGAAGTTCTACGAAAAAATTACTGAGGAGCTGGATAATAAGAGCAGTGTGGATATCATGTACATAGATTTTCAAAAGGCTTTTGATAAAGTACCTCATGAGGCATTACTGTTTAAATTGGAAAGGCTGGGGATTCAGGGAAAAACATTAATATGGATAAAGAATTGGTTATTGGGTAGAAAGCAGAGAGTGCAGGTAAAAGGAAATTATTCACAGTGGACAGAAATTATAAGTGGGGTGCCTCAGGGATCAGTTTTGGGACCAATTTTATTTATAATTTTCATAGATGATATAGTTCAGGGGATCACGAATAAGTATATTTGCAGATGACTTAAAAATATGGGGGACAGTGGATACCAAGTTACGAATAGAGAATTTACAAGGGGATTTTGATAAGATATCCGATTGGGCTGTAAAATAGGGTATGTCATTTAATGTCAATAAATATAGCTTATTCATGTTCCATTTCGTGTTCTAGAATGTTTGTTTATTATTATTTTAGTGTTTTGTCAGTATAAATTTGAAGACTTTTTAAATAAATAGCTGTTTTTTTAACAACACGGTGCTTCTCACAGTCTAAGTTAGCGCGTTGTGCAATCCATCTCATCAATTACACATGTAATTGAGCGTTTATATGATTCATTTATACCGAATGTATTCATATTATAACAATCATATGCTTTTTGTTCTCCCTGAAATGATATATTAATTCGACCAGCATCCTTCTTTGAGACGATTCTGGTAGAGAAATGGCTGCCGCGCATGCTCATTGGGCCAAATTTGGTCCCTTGTCGCCACTCTTATTATATAGGCACTCTAATACCGACCACTGGCCTCTTTTGCCTTCAACACTGAGGGGTGGACTGACTTATATTTGTGGAGGAGTAACCAGGGAACTGATTTGGCACCCCTATCCAAACTTGCACACCTCGTCATCAGACCGTTAAAATTACGTGGTGTCCTCGGATTTTTTCCCTTCGAGTTTGATACCATACCGTCGCCAATAGCCCGTTGTGTTGCGTCAGTGTAATGTTAATTAAAACACCTACATATCTAACAGGGATCCACATCTATATGTCTACAAACAGGGACCTGCTAGTGGTAGATGAATGTTAAGACCACGATAGTAGTACGGTATCAAGGGGGAAAACTTAATTTCCACGTCTGCCTTGAGGAAATGAATTCAGTAAAGAACACACACTTACCCGATAAATAACATTTTTGTCTGTTCAAAATCATGCGTGCAAGCTGATCTGGATTTCTTAGTTTATTACCATCTAGTAATAGTGTTTGTAAGTTCAAACCTTCAAGAAAATCCTTTGGAAGATATGTCAACCGATTGTTCCTGTGAATAAAAACTACTATTATGTTGGGTTTATTACTAGTGAGCAGAAGACATACGAATAGATAAATTCATTTTTGGATTGTCATTTATCTGTGTGAAATAAGAACGAAAAAATTTAAGATAAAAGTATAATGTAAATAAATGAAACATTTTATTAATTCAAACAAAAATACACTAATTATGCTTACATTCCTTTTAATTATTTACTTAAATGAGTATTTTTCCATTGAATGAATATTTTTTGTCAATATATAATTTTCTAACAGTAACAATGTATTGGAAATTTCGGAGCAAGAAATATCCTTCATATTGAATTTTACGGTAAGTGCTGCAGCTAGAGTATCAACATTCAATCTTAATTTCTTACTTGTCCAAAACTCATTACCAATTGAAAAAATTCTTTCAACTGCTGCATTAGTTCCAGGGCAGCACAACGTAAATTCAACAAGAATAACTAAATTTTCATATGGAATGTGTTCATTTTTGAAATGGTTAAATATTTCCACCCATCTTTTATCAATTTCAACATGTTGATTTTCCCATTGTTCTAATTGATCATTATTTAAATATACATTCAGTCTTCTAATTTCTACAAACAGACAATTGTCATTGATTTTAATATCAGGCATTTCTTTCGATAAAAACTCGACACAATTTTCAATATCTGCCCAATTTACTTGCGATTAAGTAAAAAAACACCGGTGAAAACTGTTATTCCCTGTGATATTTGTTTCAGACCATTCTTCAACATATTGTAAACATGTTTGGTAAAAATTCTGCACTTCTTTGGTAAACTTTTCCGTTACGTCCGGATTTGATTCCTCTAAGTTTGACGATTTTCTTTTTATTGTTAAAGAGGAATAAATTTTTCTTCAAATCGTGATTTATATTGAAGGACAAAATCGTTCAAAATAAGACTAACTTCTGTAGCTGAAATATGTTCCCCTTCAATCTTTTGAATCGTTTTGTGGAAATTATCGAAAAGGAGGACAGGTAGGAGGACACTTTTTGAGGAAGGACAGAACCTACATAAGGAGGACTGTGTCGTCCCTAAAGGAGGACGATTGGTCACCTTAGTTTAAGGTTTCCTCAGCAATTTATGCAGATATTTTGAACCAGCCCCCACGTCTGTATTCTGTTATTTGTATATGGTTAGATGTCAGGTCAAACCTTTCATGAAATAAATGTATTTCTAGTACTCTGTTTAACTGGTACAAATGTTTTAAGTTTTCAAAATTATAAAACAAAAAAATATGAAAAGCCTTTTCACTGCAGTTAAATGTAGGTGGCGGTAGTGTTTCCTGTCGTATTCCCCGGGAGCAGTTAGTGCTTAAAACTGCGACGTACGTCGCGGAACAAAGTCTTTGCATTGCAGAGCAATTTTTCCTTAATTTTATCAAAATTTTTACGATTTTTTTTTCTAATCTAACTTACGATGTTCTGCAATGCAAAGCACGCTCCTTGCCACACCTTTCTTTCTTCTCTAGCTACCGAACAACGTCCCAACACCGCCCCAAATTACCACAAACACTTTATAAATAACGCATCTTCTATGTCATTGACAAAATATTTAACTTCAAAAGTTATCGACAGACTTGCAAATTCTGAAAGAATACATTGGTTTTAAATAAATAAAAGTAATTTTGATATGTCATTATAAATATGTGTAATACGTATACCCTACCCTACAATATTGGACAGGACAGCAAGATATGGTATAAAGGAAAGAATACATGCTTTAATAGGGGGGGGGTCCCACGTGCTGCAATTACACTAGTAACCCTTCTAGGCATACTTTCAACAAGGTTTTGATATACAGCTATGGGTATTTGTGTCCATATATGTCGAAATATGGCCTTTTCGCCATAAAACCCAAATCCAACCAACCGCATTGATGTGATAGTTGATTGGTCAACGCCAATTAGATTAAACGTCGAAACGGAGATAAATTACATTTTAAGGTAACTTATCGGTATCATGCGAGAGCATTTGGTAGCAGAAGTAATCTTCACTTTCGTCCGGTTTGCTTGCATAGAAAATCCTTGTTACAATAAAACCCCGATTAACCGAACTTTGGTTCTCTGAATTCATCAACCAAAAAAAAAAGCACGTACTGTACAGCACGGGAATACTCGCGAGGTTGGTAAGGTAATTTTAATTAACATCGTACTAGAGCAACACACCGGGTATTGACGGCGGTCCGGGATCAATCCCCAAAGGGAAAGATTCTAGGACACGTAAGTTTAAACCACGGTCAGATGACGAGGTAACACCTGAACTAGCACCCCACTCTCCAAACTTCCAAACCAACCCAACGTGAGGACTTTCGGCCACGACAGATGTAAGGTGCACCAGCTGCCTCTACACCATTCGCTTACAAATATCCATGCACTGGCCCGGATTCGAACCAGGAATCTTCCACCAGACCGGCGTAATAATCACGAGAGTGCGTTGGCTAAAAACGTAATTTTAACTTTAATAAAGAACATAAGGTGTAGCCTACAAAGAGAGTTTTGAATTCGTCTGACCTTCAAAACATTTCAGAATTACGTAATAGTAATTAGATACAAAATACATTGTTATAGATGTTCATGGCTTAACCGAAAAAATTACCCGTAACGGCTTTTCCCCTTTTAGTTCCGTTAACTGGGGTTGTACTGTACAATGGAAATATTTAGATTGTAACTCGGAAAATTGCAGGTTACAATACAAAAACGTAACAATCCTTGGGCCCCTAGATGATATATAGCAGGAGCCAAATTTCGGCATAGCCGGTCCCAAGCCCGGTTGAAAAAGAAGGAGGGTGCCTAAATGTCCCTGGCATAGTCTGATCAATCCTGACAATCTGTGGTAGTCGCAAGGCCCTACGGATAAGATGGAGAAGCCGGATGAAAGGCAACCTAAGTCCAAGGTGTGGTTACCGTGCTGATGAGAATGTGGAAGTCACTTGGCAACCGGGGTTAAAGGTTATCACGAACGGTTCACCTCGTGAAGTGGCGACACAGGTTGTAATCCGCCTGCATAGAGGGTCCATACAGGCGGTGACTTTTTAATTACTCTCAGTAATCTAATGCTTTATGGATAATAAAGTTAAAACCCATGGCGAGTCAAAGGTCAAACCGCCCCCTAAGGCGCCTTAAAAAGTCAAAGTCTGGCCAAAGTGGATGTGGTCCTTCGGGAACTGCCACTAAGGTAAGCGGCGAGACTGGAACTGGCACTCAACCGAAAGTCGATTACGGCTACTTCGAACCCAAGACCGGTACTGAACATATTGACGAAAGTGGACCTACGTCACCTATTACCCCAGCTGGAAAACAGGAGAAAGTTGAGTCTTCAAGGCTAAACCACTTGCCTGGCTGGGAAACGATGTCTCGTGCTGAGAAAATCTAACACAGGAGACAACATCGAACTCAGCGTCGTCGCGTTGAATCGAGGAACGAAAGGCCCCCACAGCAACAGCTGTAGAACCCAACGGGGAACAGAGACAGACCAAGTGACTTCCCTTACTATCTCAACACAAGCTAAGCGACCCAGGACAGCTGCTCCGCGGTCGTATAGTCAAGTTACTGCAGGTATGAGGATGGCCATCGTCCGGGAAACCTTTCAGGAGGCAAGATTGTCTCCTGTAGAAGGAATGAACATTCAAAGAGACATCGACAAGGTTATCGATGCAATGAATGTTGCTCAAAGGGGCCCGCAGTTTTTAACTGCAGGTGTGCTGAACGGCGCCCTCATGCTCCACTGTGCCAATGATAGCAGTGAAATGGTTTAATGAGAACTTTAACGGGAGGGAGGTCGGTGGCATTAAGATCAGAGTGCTAAAAGCGACTGACCTTCCCAAACCCGTTAAAATGGCAATCAAAACCCGGGATGTCTTCACCGCAGACGGTGAGGTACTTCTTCGACGGCTTGCCCTCTGAACTTCGGCCTCAACACTGATGAGTGAAAAATCCGGTAGAAGGTCACTGTCGAGGATCGTGCCTACACTAGGTGGACCATCAAAATGGACCAGGAATCTGCCCAGTTCATCCGTGGGTGGAATTTTGAGATCTTCACAGGGGCGTTTGGTAAAAGATAATGTAAGATCTTGTCCGATCCAAATGCTACTCGTGAATCCACCTTTCTGCTGCCGTGGGTAAACCAATCGCAGAATCCAGTGATATGGCCCAACAATCTACAATGGAAGATGCTGTAGCGAGACCATCCGCAGTATGATGAAGTGGCACCAAAACAAACATAGGTCGATGCTATGTTGGAATCGCTGGTGCAGTCGGCGGGGGATAATTCTGTGGCTTCCTGTGTAGGGGTCAGAAGCAATGGAAGTCGGGGAACCAGTTCCTGGAAAGGCGACCTCGACAGTGGGTACTGGTGTGAAGTTTCTAGAGCCACTATCTCCTTCCAGTACAGTCAGTGACTACTGGGTCACTGTTTAGACAAATTGATCTTTTTCTGTCGGATTCAGGATCAAACAAAACGGCTGTGCCTGTTTCTCGGATCAGGGAGGACACAGCTCTAATCGAGAAGTAAGCTTCTCAATAGGGGTTAGGTTTCTTGCTCACCGTAACTTAGCAGCTTAATTGGGTTAAGTTAGGTTATCTCCCTAAGAATACAAGCAACCCCATAAAGGTTGCACAAATCAATCTTAAAAATAGCCGGTCGTCTACATTCTTATAAGAATGTAGACTGCTAGAAAGAAGAAAAGATATTGCCCTGATACGGGAATCCTAGGCCTAGGCCTAAAAATCCTAGGGTAACTGTGGGAACATATTCTTTGATCGCTCGTGCAGCAAACCGAGGGCCTATGTCATCAAAAATAAAAATTTAAATGCTCTTCTCATGGCTGACTTCCTTGATGGGGACAATGTTGCTAGGTGACAATTGACAAGGTGGTCAGTAAGAATGGAGCTACCACATGTATCATGTCAGCGTACCTTCCATATGAAGAAGAAATTCCTTTAGCGACTTCAGCCAGAAGATTTGTTGAGCACTGCTCGCGCTCTAGCACGAAGTTCATCGAGGGCTGTGATGCCAACGCATACCGATACCACACCATATGGAGCAGCTCTGACTGCAACAAAAGAGGTGAGGAATTACTAGAAATTTTCTTTTATAGTGATCTCTTTATCCTCAATACAGTTAATAAACCGACGTTTGTCACAAGCAATAGAAGTGAAGTCATTGACATTACCTTCTGCAATGCCAAAGCAATCAACTGCTTAAAGGACTGGCATGTGTCTGACTGTATTACACTGTCGGAATATACTGATCCAAATGACTATTACAGGTCTTGCTATGAATACGCAGGAGGATCAGAGGAATCCCAGTCATACTAACTGGGATTTTTATCGGGAGGACCTCCATCTCCTCCTAGAGGGTAAGGTTCATAACTTTCCCTCACTGGTGGACTTGGAGCTGGCTGTTAACTCTGTGTAACGATCCATCATCCAGTTCTATCATTCGAATTACCAGGCAGTCACCACAAACTTACCAAGGCGAGTTCCTTGGTGGAATAAAAATCTTTGTGATCTTATAAAGAACTGCAGAAAGCTCTTTAACAGAGCTAAAAAAACAGGGGAGTGGTCAAAATACAATGAGGCACTCACCAACTATAATAAGGCCATAAAGAAACTTAAACAGTAGTCATGGAAAGACTTCTGTAGCCAGGGACAGTATGTCTAGTGCAGCTAAGCAGACTAAAGTACTGACCAAAAACAATCTACGACAATTGGGTTATATTAGGAAGGACGATGTCACATTCACGGAAGACGGTAGGGGCACTGGTAGAAATGCTTACAGTACACGTCCCTGATTCCAGAATCACAAACATCAATGATGAACTGACTGTTCCACATGTTCCCCTGCTGTGTAGTGGGAAGGAGGGCTGGGAACTAGCTAGGAGTTTTATTACTCCAAGGAGAATTGCATGGGTGATTAATTCATTCATGTGCTTCAAAACACCTGGGGTAGATGGCATTATACCTGCTCTACTCCAACATAGCAGATACATCATTACGCCACATTTGTGCAGGATTTACAGATCTTACGTGGTATATGGGTACATACTACGTAACCACATGCATGGAGAACCAGTAAGGTCATTTTTATACCTAAACCAGGTAAGACATGCTACAGTTAAGCCAAAGCCTTCAGACCTATTAGTCTGACATCATTTCTTCTTAATACTCTGGAGAAATTGATTAACAGATACATTAGGGACGAGGTTCTAAAATCTGAACCCCTATCGAGATTTTAACAAGCCTATTAGCCTAGGAAATCTTCAGAAACTTCCCTATACGATCTTGTTACGTTCATTGATAGAGAGGTTAGTGGAAAGGAGATTGCTTTAGCGGCCTTTCTAGATATTCAGGGGGCCTTTGATAAGGTTCCAACAAATGTAATAATTGATGCCCTCATCAGACGAAAAGTTAATCTCCTTTGGTTTGCGCCTGGATTAAAAATATACTCGAGACAAAGGTGGCTCAAGCCTCCTCACTGGGAGGCACGCTCACTGTGGGGAATTGTAAAGGCTGCCCACAGGGTGGTGTGTTATCACCCTTACTATGGAACCTAGTGGTTGACGAGCTCCTTAACAGGACTCACTTCTTGGGCCTGTATTGTCAGGGTTATGCTGATTTCATAACACGGTCATAAGATGGAAGGTCCAAAACACGGTAACGAACCTCGTGAACACTGCCCTATAAGATTGAAAGTTGGTGCAGAGAGGTGAACTTGTTGGTTAATCCCAACAAAACTAGCCTAGTCCTCTTCACCCGGAAAAGGCTCCGAGATATTCATTTGATAACATTCTTAGAAACACCACTTGCATACTCAGACGAGGTTAAGTATCTAGGAGTTATCTTTGATAAGACCTGAACATGGAGCTCACATCTCTAATACTGCACAAGCAAGGCCAAAAGAGTGTTTTGGGCTTGTAGACGTGCCATAGGTAATAACTGGGATCTAACGCCGAAAATGGTACATTGGATAAACACTGAAATTATCGTTCTGATGATATCCTATGGAGCCATTGCCTGGTGGAATACAATCCGTAATGAGACAGTGAAGAAGGAACTCACTAGTTTACAGATAATGGCGACCGTTGAAATTACTATTGCAATGCGAACCACTCCCTCAGAGTCTGTAACTGCTTCTGGGACTCCTACCACTGATTAAACAAGTTGAACTAGAGGTAATTTTATGTACACAACGCCTCAAACTCATGGGACTATGGAAATCGTCCTATGAAATGCCTATGTTGAAAAATGTTGATTCGCAGGTATAAAAGAACATCCCTATCTATTAATGAGATCTGACTGGATGTTAAAGCAATTTTGCTTTAAAGCCAAATATAACATTATATTTACAATCAGAGTAATGGAGATCTGTTTCCGGTCTGATCAGGGGAGGTGATGAAATTTGGTACACAGATGATTCAAAAACATCTCATGACACTGGTTCAGGTCTGCTTGTACTTACAACTGCTTCAATAAAGGGGTTGTTAAGATGGTTATACGAATCTTCTATGATAGCCAGGCAGCCCTAAAAGCTTTGCAAAGTCACCGCTTTTCTTCAGAAGCAGTGTGGAAATGTCACAATGGGCTTGAGGATCTGGCTGAGAGAAACAAAGTTTCTCTTATCTGGGTCCTTGGTTACTGTGACATTGAGGGTAATGAAACGGCAGACCAATTAGTAAAACATGAATCTGAAGCGCCATTTATTGGACCAGAGCCTGTTTTGGGTCTACTTCACAATGTCATTAGAAGGACTATAAAGGATTTACTCCTTGCCGAGTCATACCATATATGGCTCAAATCTAATGATCAAAGACAAGTCAAAGAGCTCAATTAAAAATCTCCTAGGGATAGATCGAGGGAACTGCTGAAATTGAGCAGGAGAGAAATCAGGATAGGTATATTGGCCTTCTAACTGGACACTGTATTCTAAATAGACACCTCAACATTATGGGTGTTATATAGATGATCCATTATGCAGAGGTTGTCGGATGGTAGAGGAGAGTTTTATACACGTTCTGTGACTATTACTCTGCATAACGATTTGAACTTCTGGGATACGATTGTATCGAACCCTGGGAACTGTCAAACATTCCAATCAGGTACTTGCTGAAATTTATTTCGGCAATCGGTCTTTAGTGGATCAGCAGGGGTCTCAGTACAATAGACTATCAGTCGCGGTGCTGGCACTCTTCGGAGTCACCCCTTCAACAAGTCATGTCATAGCGGGAGGCGGCAGTATGATGCTGGCCACCTATGGCCGTATAAATAGGTATTTTTTAACGTCGCGTACTGGAGCAACACAACTATTGACGACGGTCAGGGATCAATCCTCCAAGGGATAGTTCTGAGGAAAACACCACGTAATTTTGAACCACGGTCAGATGACAAGGCAACATCTGAGCTGGCACCCCACTCTCCAAACTTCAACACCACGCCAACGTGAGGACATTGGAGGCCACGACGGATTTAACGTGCACCAGCCCCCCTGAATACACGACGGTCTTTGGCTGGATTCGAATTCGCAACCCACCGGTTGCTAATCCGAAGCTTACAACCGGGCTCCCGCAAAACGTATTTTAACTAGGAAGAACATATTGTAGATTACGATACAAAAACGTAACAATCTTTCGAACCCTTGATATGCTATATAGCGGGAGGCGGCAGATCAGCAGCCTCTTATTTATGAGGTAGGTAGGCATTTTAATTAACGTCGCACTGCAGCAACACACAGGTATGTTGTCAACGGTGAGGGATCAATGCCAAAGGGAACGATGCGATGACATCACGTAATTTTAAACCGCGGTCAGATGGCAACCTATTTATAATGAGTCAGATTTGAACAATTGGTGGAATCAAAATCAATCCCTGTGCCCTTTATGTTAGGGAGGAAAATAAACTAACTGGGAATACTTGCAAAATTTATTTTCCCGAAGTTCCTGAAATTTTTAATTAGACTCAGTTAAAACTACAGAAGGAACCCTTCAAGTATTATTTATGGAAGGTTTTTTTCTTTAAAGCTACATGGCGCTAGTAATTTGTGGTAACTGTACGTATTCCGGAACTGACATCACAGCTACCAATTTACTAAGATTGAATAACAGTTACCTCAAATGGAGTTTCCATAAAATAACCAAAAGGTGGATAGGCAGTTGAATTTAACTGGCACTGTAGAAACACAACGGGCTTTTGGCTATGGTCCCTGATCAATCCCATATGGAAAGATCCGAGGACAATACCACGTAATTTTGAACCACGGTCAACACCTGAGCTTGCACAGCTCTTCAAACTTCCACACCACGCTAACGTGAGGACATTTGAGGCCACGACAGATTCAACGTACACCAGCCTCTACGTACAAGACGGTCTGGTCGGATCGAGTTTCAAACTCGCAACGCTCTGGTTGCTAATCCACGGCTATGAACTACGGTACAGTCGGCCCTAAAATAACCAGAAGCAAACTAATCTTGCAGAGCGTTTTCTGGTCACCCCTATATCTTATTCACATGTTTTACCGTCAACTGATAAAATTTGCAGGTGCAGGGGTCAGTTGTTATGTTAACATATTAAAATATTCTGCGTAAACTCATAATTTTAAACTCTCGACTTCTACTCAACTTTTAGACACACTAGTGTATGCGATTCACTCGAAAATTATCTAAAAACATTCTTTAGTTTGAGTCCGCGAATAATCTCTACATAAAGCAGTGATAGAGGACCCCATTTGGAACACCATTTCATTCCCATTAACTTAAATATTATCATTTTTTCAAATTCGATATTATCACTTCATCAAACTATCCTATAAACTTGTTAAATCTGTCGTGGCCTAAACTGTCCTCACGTTGGCGTGGTGTGAAAGTTTGAAGAGTAGAGTGCCAGCATATGTATGACATAGTCATTTGACCATGGTTCAAAATTACGAAGTTTCCTCTGATCTTTCCCTTTGGGATCGTCACCAATAGCCCGTTGTGTTGCTCCACCACCTACCTATCAAATATGCAAACAATAAAAATTTATATTCCATTTTATAAATTTATGAAGTAAAAAATCGGAATACAGATAATTGTTAAGATATAATTTCGTATGATCTTATATGGAGCACTCACAAAAATATATTGCTGAAATATATGGATTTCGTAGCAGTCCCCTGACGATAAATTCGTTTTTTAGGCAAAACTGAAATGCTTTTAGGAACATAAGACTGTCTTTTTTTTTTGTTTATCTAAATAAGCAAGAGGAACTGCAATTTAAAGGAACTTAATAAGCTAACTGTCAGACATAATTCATTGCTCAGTTATGAATTTTTCATCTTTTATTCTGCAAGTGGATTGGAGCGTATTAAAAAATCTTGGCTTATTGTTTTCACAATTATAGGGGTCCACAACTGATTTAAACTTTTAACCAGTAGTGCCAAATAACACCACAACTCTTCCATAACTTTTATAAAAACCTTCTGGCGGTTCCATTTGGGTGCTGTTCAGAAGACCGTTTCTGACTTAATATTCTTTTATTTTTATCAATAGATTGTAGTAAAGTTAACAAGACGTGAAAAATATTACACGAATTATCAGTCATGAAGTTTAGACATAATTGTAACAAAATTTCACTTTCTCAACATTTTTTTAAAAACGTGACTGATTAAAGCAGGGACTACCACATGTTGGAAATGCTTGAAGGAATCCTCCTCTAGATTGATTTCACCTCTAGAGCGCTTCGAATTTCGTGAAGGAAGTAGTGCAGACTAAAGGGAAGGAATGAAGTGATATGCTCTTGCCCACTCACATTACTATCATACTGCAAACAAGAAAACAGTCCATGGTATGCACTTCATCATGGGGCAAGTGCATATCATGTAGTGATCCATACCTGACAGCCTCATTATGTGGGGCAAGTACGACACCGTGAAATATTATTGGACTGTATTGTTTTTGTTACATGAATGTGGCAAGTTTGTGATTCTGGCGAGATATCTCGTCATCTATATATTAACGATTTATTTTGTATGAAGAGATCTAGATCTGGTCAGTTTTCTTCTAATGACAAGATAACTCGTCGAGACAACAACCAGGAGGGTTAAACAAATCCTAGTTTAAAAACACATGTTTAAATACACAAAGAATCTGGGAAAGAGTGATAAAAATATTAATACTTTTAAAATTTTACTGGGATTTTTTCCTTCAATCTTACTCCCATTAGTCGACGTGCAGCCCAATAGAGGTCTGAAGCGATAAATATCTTTGAAAACAAGGTCTACAGAATTTGCAACTGTGTTGTCAAGAATTTTAAAGCAGTGCTTGAGGTTGTCGCCATTTTGCAGATAGCCGATTTCGCTTCGTCAAAATACGGTGTAAGTGACTTTGTAAGCAGTCACGTCCGGTGAGAAGTCGAAAACAAGCGACACCAAACAGCGTTTGGCAGTGAACCTGGAATATGAACTTTGTTTCAATAAAACATTCCAGTTCTTTCCTGTAGACAACTGGGCAGAGTATACTCTCAAACCTGTTTTTGTGGGGTATATGAAAAAAATTTATTCAGTACAATCTACTTACAGTCCTTTCAAAATTTCAATCAAATTAGATCATAATTGACGAAGTTATCAATAAAAATTACTTAAATAAAAAAAATTAATACAGCACGTTTTTTTTTAAACGGACTAAAAAGTATAAAATAATTTCTCCTGGCTCCATACAGATTGTCCTGAAAATTTGTGATTGTGAAGTTTTAATAGCTATAAAAATACTTGTAAGATTTAAAACGAAAAACGTGGGGCGCATGCAATAGATAATAGTGAGGAGTGTAAAGGGCCCCATGTTTTTCGTTTTAAATCTTACAAGTACTTTTATAGCTTTAACTTTACAATCACAAAATTTTCAGGACAATCTGTATGGGGTTATAAATCTGTATATTGCCAGGAGAAAATATTTTATACTTTTTAGTCCGTTACACCGACTACAAGGTAACTGAAAAAAAAGTTAAACTATAAACGAGTGCGAGGTAGTATCTTCAAGTGACGAAAGTGATTTTGAACCAGTTCACCACAAGAAATACGCGTATTGTCAGACTACGAAGGATAATGGTTATACATTTTGATAAGTTTTGTATGTGTAAAATAAGTACAATGTAAATAAAATATTTTAAAATGTTCGCATGTGTATTTTCTAAATGAAATTCCAAGTAGTTGCCAAGCCTCGTGTCTTGATTTCGTTTAAAAAAAACAATTTCTAGTTATTTCGTAAAGTTTTTAGTTATTTTCCACGTGAGACTTTTTTTTATGCGGTCCCTATTCACCGCATAAAAAAGAAACTTTTTAAATGTGTTGCGAAAAATATTTTTTATAGCTACTCTTGATGTTTTGGAAGATTTCTTTTGTATGCGTTTTCTTTTTCTCAAAAACAGGTTTGAGTGTAATTTGTTCGATAGGAAGAATTGGGTTCGTACTTGCCCTACCCTACTCATTAATGCATTTAATCTAATTTTTTTTAATGTTATTTTTGTAATGAGTGGTAAATATAATTGGTTCCAAATGGTGACACTTAAAATTTTTTATTGAAAAAAGAAAATACTTTTATGCATTCTAAACAATAAAACCTTAATTAGGAAAAACATTTTCTTCTGGTAAAACTTAAACGAAAGTCTTTAAAAGTTTAAGACATCACATTCGTTATAACTTAAGCTCAGCGAACGTTAATAAATAGTTGGTTCTTACCCTAAATCCAGCACTCGTAAATCGGTTGCATGTTCCGGCAGATGAGAGCGACGTATGCTGTCCAGCAAATTATCCCTCAGTTCCAGTGTTCTTAAACGAACTAACGGGGCAAAAACATTCTCTCCGAGCCATCTGAGACCACATTTTAGAATACGAACTTCTGTTAATTGACCTTTAGCCACAGTTCCAAAATCAGAATGCAAATATACGAGCTTCGATCGAACGGCGAGAAATTTAAATCCTTTGCTGGAAGTGATATCGATACTTCGTAACGCTCTCCACTTCCACCCCGCTAAAGTGCTCGAGTCGACCACAGAAAAATCCACGGAATCGAACGACGAATTTTGAAATATGGAATATCCGGGTACTGTCGGAGAGAGAATCTGTATTCGACTATTCTCAATTTGCAGTGATAAAGATTTCACATGTCCAAGGTTAGAAAACGTAGCATTCGCAAATGCTGGCAGCGTGTAGTTCTTCAGTTGTAAGTGTATGTCGGACTTTTTAGATCTCCCCACACAGCTGTAGATGTCTGATGCGAAAGTACTGAATTCTTCCCAGTTTCCGTTGGTTAAGTTGAACTGGCAATCACTTGGTGAAACTCTGGAGAAGACTGAGCACTCAAGAAATAAGAACCATGCAAAAAATAAATACAAACCATACATAATTTTTGATTTCTCGTTCAATAATCAAATTAGAGAACAGCACATGTAACTTTTAAACTTCATTTAAGAAACAGCGAAGAAAACAATTATTGGTAAACACTTTCATGTGATGTATCCAAAAAATCATAATTGATCACAGAATCCAAGGGAAGCATTCCATTTAACTTATCCAAATAGGAATACTTTTGCTGTCAATAAAACCCAATACAGATAAATTCAGATAGCTGATAAAAACAGCTCCTTAAAAAAAAAATCTGACACTCCAAATTATCTTACAAATAATAGATAAGAATTCAGAGTGGCAATCTTTTTTGTCAGACTCAGCAGTGGGGTCAAATTCACCTTGTCAGTCACCCTCTGTTCAATGCGCCCAAGCAATCTCAAACTTCAATCAAAAATTACATCTCACTATTTTTTCCTTAAGAGGCTCTAAAGAATTTTAGCCAAACTGTTAAGATAGTCACACAACAAAGCTAATTAACTTGTTTAAAATAATTAATTGAATATTAAACTGTACATTACATGAATTACTATACATTACTGTGCACGTCCACATTGTCACCTGAACTAGGCCATTCAACAAATGGGTATTTTGAATTACACTACAATTCATAAAGCTGAGATCATACAGAAGGTATTACATTAACTAAGTAACTTTTTTGAACTAAAAATGTCAAAAAGGTGTTCAAAAATTCTTCTTGTGTCACTTAATGTTGGTATTTTTCCACAAAAGAGAAAATCTTTTATTCTGGTAACTTTTTCAATCTACAGAAAACCAATGCTACTTGAATTTCGTCGGGCAGTTCTGCTAAAGGGTTTGAAATAAAAAGTTTAAATCTCTTGATTGTCCATGCAATTGTTTATAAAGATATTAATTACTGAATTAAGCTTCATTGATAATCCCTTATAACTGTAATTGTGAATAATGATTCATCAATTCATTTTAGCTTAATCACTGGAAAGAAGAAGAAGGAGGGGGGATTTGATTCAGCTTTTCAAGTTTGTAAAACAAGGGGACACAGAGGGCTTAAATTTCAATAGGGATAACAGAACAAGGGGCCATGGGTATAAATTGAATAAGACACATTTTAATTGGGATTTAAGGAAAAACTACTACTTTAATAGGGTAATAGACAGTTGGAACGCGTTGCCAGAAAATATAGTTAATTCAAAGGGGGTGTACGAATTTAAGACACAATTGGATAGTCAGTGGGAATTGGAGAATTCATAAACAAAGGACCAGCCTTGTTGGGCTTGAGCCTGTAGCTGGTCGTCAATATTTGTATTTAACTTTTCCAATATCATATACTGTTTTCAGATATGTAACCAAAAAATATAACCTATTTCATTGAGTTTTTGAATAGACTTATTATTTACAAACACATTTAAATGCATACGAAATGTTAAATAAGACATCTGTAATGTAAATTTATATGATGATTATTTAATGGTCTTATTTTCTTTTACGAATATATTCACCTTTTTTGTTCATAATTTTGAAAGAATATGGTTTGTGTGTTGTGGATAGTCCAAAAAAAGGTGTCAATGGTTGTAAAACAAATAATAGAAGCAACAGACTCTAGTGAAACGAGGTTTTAACAAGTATCTACAGTTTTATTTCATAAAAATAATTAGAAGGATCTCATCGAAATTTTGACTTTAAAAAGTCAGTGATATATATTTTAAATTTTTACTAAGTGAGATAAAAAGAATGTTAGAAAAATTGAACATTACTACAAAACATAGATATTTATTGTTATGCAATACAAACAGCTATTCAGACATTCTGAATCAGCATCACAACTGGATAAATACATCCACAGATAACGTTACTATAATATTCCAAATGAAGTTTAATAACAGCCAACACAGTAGGCATACCTGTTTAAAAATACTTCTGTAAATAAAACAGGAATCATGGTATTGTACCCAACTGCAATACTGCCATAACAAATATTTCTATTTTCATGTGAAGAAAGACTAAACGCATGCTACAAAACTGTTGACTGCCCTCTACAGGAATCTACAGTTGTGGTGAGCTTGCAGAATGGGAAAGCATGTATTTAGTCTTTCTACACATAAAACTAAATTCATGGTGGTATTGTAATTGGAGAGCAATATATCTGGTGAACAGAAACATCATGATTGTAACTACAAAATCAACACCTTACCAACTCTTCTGCAGTAAATGGGTATTCTTAACTATATAAAAATCATTCAAAGCAATTTTTTAATAAATTTTTGTATTATCTTCCAACATAATATGCAATACTAGTTACATAAAGCAAAAGTACAAACATGATAAGAAATATTTTAGATTTTCATTTTTTGAATATTATTTGATGAAAAATTGTTATTCAACACTTACTACAGAAAGTTCAAATTCATTTTTATTTAAAAGGAGTTTAAAAAAAAATTACGAAAAATTAGAAGCTTATGTAGGACTTGTTCTCAATATTGTAAAACAAAAATGTCATGATAACTTGTTAAATTTAAAAAATAAAATCAACAAAGCCAAAACAGGACAAAATTAACCCTTTTTAACATAAAAGTAAAAGTTCACTTACAATATATGGAAAGCCAAGCTGCTTCTCTTTTTCATTCAATGAATAAATGGATTTCAGACACCTTGAAAGTAAAGATTTTACAACTTGAGGATGCTCCTGAGCAAACTTACTCAACAAAATCAGTTTCTCAAAGTTTTCCTCTTTTACAAAATATTTTTAGAGTATAATTATCAAAACATTAGGTAAATTGATGCAACAACAAAAAATATAAAAAATCGTAAACTATAAAATACCTTCACCAAATTAGGAATAAATTTAATATCACTAAAGCTTTTGTAATTTCCCCAATTGCATTAAATTTCACAAGCGTACACAAGAAATGCCTGTAAAGAAATGTATATAATTTATTTATTAATTTAAGCGTTAAAAAAAAAAATTTCAACTACGTAAATCAAAATTAATCTGTTTACATCAGTGGTCCGCAAACCGTGGGTCGTCAAATTCAAAGAATTTGACAGTAAAAATATAAGGCTTTTCTTCAACAAGTATCATGTACCGGTAAAATAGTAAAATGAGAGAATATTTATAAAAAAATACCTATATTAAAAAAAAAACAATTATCTGTATTAGTATACAATACCTAATTATATATCAATAAATAATTATCAATTTGAGATGCCCTTTACCCGCTCTCTGGTGGAATTCATATGCAACTTAGGTCGGTCTGACGTTTAGCAGTGGCCATCTTTACTTCAGCTTTTTTAATCTAGGTGTGCCAGCCCCCTGCTATTTAGTCTTTAAACTGATCACAGCGAGGACTGTGCATTCTTTCAGTTTGGGCCTCAGTAGTTAGGTTTTGCTGTTTCTTACGTTCATTCAAGTGCTTTATATACTATGTTTATATACTGCTTTTGTTAACATGGTAACAATTTAAAACGATATCATTATCAAGAGATACCGTTTCTTGCAAAATTTCCGCTATATCACGTAATATAGAATCAATTATGTTAAATTGATTACAAAACTCTTCTGTACTTGCTCTACAACTTAAAACGAAACTGACATTACTAAACTGTCTCAATTAATTGTTTGTGTGAGATACGTTTATGAAGAATATCAGAAGATTCTTTTATGTTGTAAAACTGGAACGTAAAACAAATGGAGAGAAAATATTTCAAATTATTAAGAGATATTTTGAAACAAATGACCTAATCTGGACACACTGTCGCGGTTTTCACTGATGGTGCTGCAGCATTAACAGGTATTAATAAAGGTTTATTCCTTTCTCCAGGCAGTCATTCAAGCTTGGGGAAGCTCTGAGCTTCGCTGAAGCATCAAACACAGGTTCTGATTGTGCTATTTTCTTTAACGACATGTCTGTGTGGTAAATAATGAGACGGTGGTTGAATCCCATGCTTAGGAACTTCTTCAATTATTCCTTCTCTTGTCCATTCTTCAAATATTTTATTATAATCGTCATACAAATTTTCTTCTTTTAACTTTCGCACAGTACCGTCCTGTCTCTTTAAAGCCAAGTTAAAATTATCAGGCAGGGGAAGGTGATCGTCAAGCCAAGGTAAGTGTACCACAAAACGATTGTCTTTATTGACCTGAACTGTGTTAAGAAAATGCTCTCTGGCTGATTCCTGAAGGTCTTCTTTAGTTTTCTTCTCAGATGGATCGGTAATGTCAAGTGTGTCAAGAGTCCACAATTGTGTTGTTGTCTTAGTTGTAGAATTCATAGAATTAGCTACAGAGATTTCATTTTCATCTGAAGAAATCTCGTGCGTACGTCCCATAATAGTCCACCCTAAACGTGTTTCCATTGCTGTTAAACCACAAGGTAAGGATTTGTAACCCCCGGTAATGATTTTTCCAGCTACATCGGCTCCTATTAAAATTTCAATAGGACCTTTATAATCATCGTTCAGATGAATACTATAGTCAGTAAGCTCTTTTAAATGAATCTTAGGCATTGTCGGTGGAACGCTTTCAAAGATAACATGTTGACTCAATACTTGGAAATGACAGTTATAAGACCCATCGCAACTTGTCAAATATAAAGTAAACACATCATGCTTACACACTCTTGTATTTTCTCCACCGAACAGAGAATGTTGAAGATATTCCCAGCTTTTTCTTTTATATTTAATCTCTTTCGCAGTATTTTTTAAAATGTAAGAGCGCTCCGAAGCAGAGTCTATGATGGCTCTTGCCTTCCGTTTTCTCCCATCACCTCTGATTAAAACCGTTAACGTTAGTAACATAACACTAGGACTTTTGGACACATTCGCAAGTGTTTGATCCTCATTCGGAATATTATCTAACTCTGCTGCAGTTTGGTTTCCGGTAGGTGAGAATGCTTGTTGCTTTATGTTATGACAGAGTAAAATATGATGTCTTTTTCCACAACCCAAACAAGTTACCTTTGAATAACATTTACGAACTTGATGACCTGGTTTTAAGCACAGAAAACAACACCCTGATTTCTCTACGAGATTTCCGCTTCCAATTATACTGTTTTCGGTTTTCTTCTTGCATCCTTAGGATTTGTTCCTTAGCTTCTTCCCTAAGTCTCTCTCGGTTTCTTATGAACCATTCTTCATATTCTTGTTCCAACATTTCTCTGACCTTCAGATCTTCTTTGTTCTTCATTGATACTCCTGTTAGCAATTCAAATGGTGGGATTTTTGTACTTTTACTAGAGGTGCTGTTCAAAATTCTTTGAATTGAGTTGACATATTTAAACCACTTTTCTGGTTCGTTGATCGCTAATTTCGTCAGTACCGATATCACAGTTTCAAATATTCGTTCTATTTGACCATTTCCTCGAGGTACTCCTGTGGTGATTTTGAAGTGTTCAATGCTTCTTTCGTCGCAGTAACCTTCGAATTCTTTGGATGTGAATGCGGTGCCTCGATCTGAAATTATTCTTGACGGATTTCCGAAAATGTGTGACTGCGATTCTAGCTTCTCTAACGCATCACGTGTAGAAGTTGATTTTACAGGATAGAGCCAAGTAAATTTAGTGAAGGCATCTATCACAGCGAAGATGTGTTGATAGTGTTTATTTGTTGTAGACAGAGGTCCCAGAAAATCAATATGGTATGTACTAAGCGGTACACTCCCTTTGGGTATTGGATTTAATTGACCCTCTTGCTTGCCCCTTTTCTTATTCGTCAAGATGCACTTAACGCAGTTCATTATGACGTTCTCCACTTTATTCCTGAGTCCTGGAATGGAAAAATCTCTTTTCACTAACTCCTCGGTCTTCGCCACGGCAAAATGTCCTTTTTGATGGAATTCCTTTATAATATCTGATTGCATCCTCTCGGGGACGACAGGCAGTTCACTTCCGTTTTCATATCGATATAATACATCGTTTTTGATCAAGTAGTCGTTCTTCTCCCCTCTCATCAATAATTCTTCAATAACTTGAATATACTCATCTTGTCGTTGGGCTGCTATCGGCATTTCGGCTCAAAGCATCTCCATGTCTCATTTGAGCACTTGGTCGATGAATTATTTTGTATTCGAATTCCTCCATGATTAACGCCCATGTCGCTATCTTAGGGGTTAAGTCCTTCTTGCTCATGGTTTGCTGGAAGGCTGAGCAATCCGTCATTATTTTAAATTTTGTTCCGAGTAGATAATTCCGGAATTTTTTCAAAGCTTCGATCACTGCTAGAATTTCTAATTCATAGCTGCCGTATTTTTCTTGTTGTGCTGTTGTCTTCTTACTCATGTATTGAATTGGATACATCTTTCCGTCATCTGCCTGTTGCAACAGTACTGCTCCGAATTCGTGTGAGCTTGCATCGCAATGCAGTTCCAGTGGTGGTCCTTGTCTGAAAATTTGCAGCACCGGCTCGTCAGTCAAGGCCTGCTTTAATTCTTGAAATGCAGTTTTCTCATTCAATCCAAAATAGAATTCCCTATTATCACGAAGCAAATCACTGAGGGGCTTCGCTATCTTGGCATAATCTCGAACAAACTTTCGAAAATAACCGGTCAACCCCAGAAAACTCTGTATTTGTTTGGCATTTTTGGGTTGTGGGAAGTTCCGTGCGGCTGCAGTTTTTAGCGGTGAAGGTTTTATAGTTCCTTTTTCTACTACGTAACCCAAGAATTCAATTTTTTGTTTTAGAAACTGACACTTTTTGAAGTTTAGTTATAATCCGTACATTGACGCCGTATTTAAAACACGTTCTAATTTTTCTAAACCCTCTACCTCATTCATGGCTGGTATGATAATATCATCTACATAAATAATAACAGTTTTATCTTTTAACAAATCCTTAAAAACATGAAAAATATATCTTTCAAATACACTTGGACTGGTTGACAATCCAAAAGGTGTCTTTAAAAACTCACACTGTCCCTCGTGGGTAACAAAAGAGGTGTACTTTGTACTCTACTTTTCTATGTCAACGTGAAAAAAGCCGTTTTTCAAATCTAACGTTGTGAAGACCTGCGATTCCTCCAATTTGTCCAACACGTCTTCGATTAGAGGTAACGGGAAACGGTCCTTAATTATTTTTTTGTTGAGCTTTCGGAAATCGACACAAAGTCTGCGATTCCCATCTTTTTTCTTACAAAGCACTATAGCGGCAGAATATTCCGAACAGCTGTTTTTAATTATCCCTTTTTCTAACCACTCTTGGATTTGTTTTTCAACTATAAATTGTTCAGTAATCGGCAACCGCCGAGCACGCTGACTAACTGGAACTTCGTCCGTCAGAAGAATTCTCATCTTAACATCCGTGTTTGTTACTTGCTGAGGCACATAATTTCTTACAATTTGACAGATTCTTTCTCGTAAACAGGGATTCATTATATGGGAGAGATCTGTCTCTTCGCTAGACATATCCAACGCTACGGCTCCTAAAGTGTAAACAAAAGCACATGCTGATGAGTCATTTTCATGCGCCTTCGATACTTGAAAGTCTACGAGGGGATGTTGAGGGAAACTCACGCGCTCTTCTTCCCCGTGATTTATGACAACGCCTGAAGTTGTTGATGCTTTGTTTTTTATTTCGCTCCCATTTTCGCCCCTTACTTCTGACCTCCTTATTTCATTTATGTCTCTATCGGTAACGTTTAATGTTCCCCCAGAAAATGCAAACTTTACCCTTGATAATACGTTCATACCAATTATTGCTTCAAATTGCAAATTCTTAACGACATGCACATCAGAACACAAAGAAATATTATCAATAACAATTTCTGATCGGAAAAACCCTTCGGTACATATTTTGTGGTGACTTATTCTATTTAAATATATCTTGCTACCATTCAATATAGGAGATCCTATTTTATGATAACATTCCTCATTAATTAGAGTTATTTCAGATCCAGTGTCTATTACTGCATTAATATAACATTTTTTAATATAAACACTCTTTTCAATTTTCTCAGGAGTTACTACATATATTTGATTTACAGTTTTATTCACATTTGCATTTTCACCTTTAAAATTATATGTACAATTATTACTCTTATGCCCATAATTTCCACATGCATAACACTTAATTCTATTACTTTTATATGGATCTCTATTTGGTACATCATAATCAACCTTATTAACATACTTATTGACATTTGTATTATAACCAACAGTTTTATAACAATTATCAACATTTCTACTATTCTGGTAAGCACGAAAGTTCGACGATTCACCTTTATATCGAGTTTCATCTCGCGAAACATTTTTTCTGAATTTATTTACACTCCATATCTCAACCTTTCCTAATTGCAACCTCGCACTCTCACACACATATTCCTCTAACTTTTTCACTATAACTTCTGCGCATTTTAATTGATGCCAGTCATCTATGAAGTGTGTTTTGATTTCAAACGGCGCTCTACGTTTTATCTGCTCGGATACCATTAGTTCCCTGAGCTCGTCAAAATTTGTTATTTTGAGTCCTCTTAACCATTCGTCAAAATAATGACTTATTTCAAACGCAAAATCTCGCCAAGTGGCTGTACTTTCCTTTTTATGATTCAGGAATTTTTGTTTGAATTGTTCAGACGTAAGTTTAAATCTTTTGAGTAAGATTTCTTTTATGTGTTCATAGTCATTAGATCTTTCCTCCGGTTCGCGAGTTATAATCTGTGCTATCTCTAAGGGTAATAAACCCAGTAAATGCGTAACAAAATCTTCTCTTTCGATTTTGATTTTCGTCGCTTGTCTCTCGAACAGCGCTAAATACGTACTTATATCATTGGATTCATTCGAATCAAAACTTTTAATTATCTTTGATAATTCCTTTCCTCTATCCCATGCAGTGTTCGATTCTGTCATGTGATTTTCCCTAACTGTTTGTGTCGCATTTTGCAGTTTCAGTTTTTCCAATTCGAATTCGCGTAATTCTTTTTCTTTTTGTAATTGACGCAATTCCTTATCTTTTTCTAATTGACGTAATTCTTTATCTCTTTCAAATTGACGCAATTCTTGCGTCTTTTTGTAAAGTTTTCTTTAATAAGTCAAAGGGATCTTTAAATAAGCAGTAACTTTAAATGCTAATATATTTAGATTGGGATTTTTCTTTTGAAATTATAAAAAATCTATAAAGTCTCTTACCTATAAAAAAACTGGTTTTCATCAGTTTATAAAAAACATCTGGTTTAGTTTAATAATTTTATTCTCATTTAGTTTAAATAAGAATCCTTGTTTTAATAACTGTAATAATGATATTTTCCTTTTCCATATGTAAAACTACATTGAAATCTTTTGGGATTTCTTTTATTATTAATTCTATTTCCATTATGCTTTCCACACGTGTAACACAATCAAGATAACACTAACAACATGAAGAATGTGCGACGAGATTTCTTCAGCGCCTAGTCGTCCTAGTACAATCCGATAACCGGTCAATTTAATTGGTTCAGCAACAAATCGTCATCCAGCGCGACCGGCCTGTTACCTGGCGGTGCAGTATCCGTGAGGGTTTGGAAAATCGCATCCCGGCACCAGCCCCCATTGAGATGTCAACACTGGAAGGGCACTGAATCTGGTATTTTGGAATGAGTCCACGTGTTGTCAACCACGATATTTATTAAAATAATAGAAGATGGTACACATTTACGCCCACAAAGGACTAATCGCCTGTAAATGTTCTGAAACAATACTAAAATTACAATGACATCCACAGAGGATATTACACCGTTGATTCAGGAAACTCGCTATTTAGTCCACAGAGGACACATATGAGCCACAGAGGTCTCAAAAGATTCGCGTGAAAAAGTACGGAAGAGTGGCCACACAGGTTTCAACTCTCTCCGGTCACAGAAAAAACTGAAGACCCTCCGCCGCGGGCAGGGATCAAGCCTTTTCCCCTTAGCGTTCTTGGTGATTCGTCTCCTCGATGAAATAGTCCCTTTCTCCTTTCGGTAATAGGTGGGGAGGCGAAAGGATTCGGTTCCTACATATATATATATATATATATATATATATATATATATATATATATATATATATATATATATATATATATATATATATATATATATATATAGAGAGAGAGAGAGAGAGAGAGAGATCGGAAGGTTCCTGGTTCGAATCCCGGTCCGGGGATGAATGTTCGTGATCATTTGGTGTAGAGGCGGCTGGTGCACCTTAAATCTGTCGTGGCCGAAAGTCCTCACGTTGTGTTGGTGTGGAAGTTTGGAGAGAGGGTTCCAGCTCAGGTGTTGTCTCGTCATCTGACTATGGTTCAAAATTACGAGGTGTTGTCCTCGGATCTTTCCCTTAGGGGATTGATCCCGGCCCGCCGTCAATAGCAAGGGAACAAAATTTAGAAGAAATTCAAAAGCTCTGGAGAAAGTCAAAATATTTATGGGAAATTTTTGTTTGGGGAACCTTTAATTCTGTCCGCGTTGTCAGTTTTAAAGTTTAACGATACCCTTTTTCCGTAAAACACCTCCTTCTAGAATGTCCTGGGCTAAAACCACTTAGGGACCAAATGAGACTTTCTGATAATTTAAATGATATTTTGAAATCAAATAATAAAAATATTAATAATTTATTTAAATACTTAAGATTTGTAACTATTTATTTTAAGATATAGGTATAATATACCCTCGAATATTCGTTGTCCCAAAGATTTTCGAAATCTAAATCCCTTCCCTGTCTTTTAATAAAACTATTACAAAATGCCTTGTTTTGTGAAGGCAATGCAATAAAAACACAAGTTACGTTTAATTTAATTTTGTGTAGCTTTATAATGATATCACACCCGAGATATCGAGGTTTTATTATTATTATTATTATTATTATTAGATTAATGTTAAGTAAATAATATAATAATTGTTAGAATACGTTTCAATAACAATTTTAAAACTAGTTTTAATTAGTGCTAAAAGGCGTGGTATGACTTAAGCCGTTAAAACTCCCTTTCAACTTAAAATGGAATTAAAAATAAAAATATTAACATTTATGAATTGATAGTACATAGATATTTAAAAATTTGAAACTTCAAAAAAGTAACAAAAAGCTGGGGAGCGCAAAAGAGCGTATGCGGAATTGACTCTTCGAGAGCGATAGTTATCGAAAAGAGCCAGTTCTCGAAAAGAATCAACTCCCAAAAGAATCAACTCCCAAAAGAACCAGTGAACTGGTGATCGCATGCGGAAGCGCTGATTCGTTAAAAAAGAGTTAACGCTCTTGAGCCCTGATTGGTTAAAAATGAGCTACAGCTCTTTTTTAACGAATCAACGCTCGCTCACTCCGTCAAGAGAGCTAGCTCTTTGAGTCAGCTCCTGAGCGGATCGCCCATCTCTACATCAAACTCATTGCACGCTTTACTAAACAGTCTCCTCTGCTGAGTTCTATTTTTTTTTTGCATCTTCCATATCAATTCAGAAAATAGTATAAACAATTCAGAAAGTAAGATAAACAAACAAAAATTCACTCATTAAACAGCAGTCGAGTCCTGTCACGGACGCCAGATGTTCCGTTTTGGATTTCGGAATCAGAAGTAATCCAGAGTGTAGTTGGTGTAGTAAACTGTTCCATAAAAACGCCTTATATCACAATTACTCAAACAGTTTATTCACAGTTCTCATACGTACTGTACCGTATCGACGAAAAAATAAAACCACTTCCTGGTTAAAATACTTATATTAAGAAGAAATATTTACAGAATTTGTACAGCTACAGTTTTATAATTAAAGACGATGTCCATCACCGATACAATACAGCCACCTAAAATATAAAAGTTTCACAAATCGTCTGCGGCTAGAAAAAAAGTCTCTTCAAAGTTGTTTCTTCCCAGCCCGCCTCCTCCAGTTGTCACTTCCGCAGTCGGACCAGGGGGTGGACTTGGGGAACGATTCCCGTTGTGAGCTCCTACGATTCTCGATAATGATTCTGGATGCTCTCAATACGTTACAGACTCCTCCCGTCCAGGAAAACTTTTCTGCAGATCTCGATCGAAGAAAAGTCCCGAAAAGAGAATGAAAAGTAATGAGCATAAGTGTTCAAACAAAGGGGCCAGTACCAACTTACCAGACTGAATCAGTGCATCACCAAATTCCGAGTACTGACACAATTTTTACACAACAAAATTGAATGTTAGAAATTATACAAATAACACAAAACAAAAATAAAAGATACCTTAGCTACATAAGACATAATTACTTAATTACATTTACTTAAGAGTGTGTGTGCTAGGTGGGTAACCGTAAAGGAAAAGGCTTCACTCATGACAGTTTCCCCATGGTAAGAATCAACGCTTTTAATTCTAAAACACCTGCGTACTCCAAGTTTGAAAGTTTTTTTCTTGTGTCTGTGGGGGGGGGAATTGCTTTTTGGCAGTCACCTTGTTATTCTGATTCGATTCATTTTCAATCTGTCGAACGAATTTCTTGTGTCCAGTTAGAACCATGGGCACAAATTGCCCGTAGCTTGCTTCTTTAGTTCTAGGCTGAGGACAAGCGAAAAGCGGTACACGCATGTGGAGATCGGAAGATAAATAAGGTATAGCTCGAGAAACAATGTGCGGTGAATTTCTGTAAGGACCTACAGTTGTGGGTAGTGTAACAAGTATATGAACTCCCTGGGGTGAAAGTGGAGCGACAGGCAAACACAAGTTAGTTTGTGCTGCAACAAAATGCAAGACAGGACCAGTCACAATTCCTAGGCCGGTGCTGCCTATTGGAATCGCTGAGGGATCAGTTTCATCTTTAATTTCTGAAGAAGCCTCAACGCAGTTTTCGGTCAATTCCATTTCCCATGGCAGTTCCATGCAACCATTTCTCCCAGAACCCTTAAGTATATCCTGTATTTCTTCTATTTCATCATCACTGGCGTCTCTGCAGTCAACGAATTCCAAATCATAAATGATAACTTCTTCCCTCTCCTCTTCGTCTTCTTTTTTTCTTCCACTTGTTGAGCCATTTGTCTCTGAGCATGTAGTTGAATGGTGCTCACCTGATACGGCACATCATCCACCTTCATCTTTTCTAGAAGTGTAGCTGATCCATTCCCCAACAAATTCATTTCTTTGTCAGTGGGATTACAGGCAACTACCACTTTGGTTACTACATGCCCGAACATTCCTTGTACCTCCACCTCTGCTAAAGGCAAACAGATTGGAGTGTTGTAAACGGCTTCTCTTTCGTCTTGTTTTTTTCTTTCTAACCCCTTCTCCTTCTGCATTTCAACGAACGTATGGGAATCAATTTTCAGAAGTTGAAGTCCTTCACAAGATTCCATCTCATTTAGCGGGAAAGAAAACAAATCGCCTTCGTCAATATCTATCTCAGCTTCAAACTCTGGAACTGAAATTACTTCTTCTTTTTTTTCCCTCTTGTTTTTTTCTTTCTAACCCTTTCTCCTTCTGCATTTCAAATTTCCGTAATTTGGTTTCATACTCGTACTTTCTCTTTTCTGCCTCTTCTCGAGCAGTTTTCAGTCTCTCTCCAGCTACTACCCACTCCTCTCGATCTTCTTCCCAAGCTCATTTCACTCCTCCACACTCCCATCTCCGTTATATAAATTCACAATCCATTTCAGCACTTTCTTGCCTCCAAACAGCTTCTCTTAAACTCCATTCAGCTTCCTATAGTTCCCTTCTTTCATTAATACGAGATATCATTAAATCTTCCACACGTTTTGCATCGTATAATTTAGAACCCTCTATTATTTTTTTCAAGTGAATCATTTTAGCATCTGGAGGAACCTCTTCTCCTAATTCAATTGCCAAAATTTTCACCTCCTCCTTCCTAGCTTTCCCAAGAAATAACATAGTGATCCCAGTGTAAACACAATCAAATAATTCTTACGTCATACAATTATTTGACAACTCTTTAAGAAACACAATTCTAAAATATCCTAGAATCCACACTCTTAAAGCACACAAAATAGAATACACAAAACACTGAAAATCAGTTATTAAAATAATACTATTATGTTATCAAATACTATCGATTAACTCAGATAAAACAAATCAATTCTACTTTCAATTCAAATCATAATAAGGAACCAAATGTATTTCACTAATTTTCACAGTAATTTGTTATACATTCTTTTAAAGGAAGTAATTAAATTCTATACTTGCTCAAATAAACTACCAAATGATAATAACTCATTCAAATGATAATTAAACAAAACTTGATAATATCGTATTTTAAAAGCACTTCCGTATTGATATGTAACTACAACTGCTCAGTGCAATACCCCTACACTAAAGCAAAACTAGAATTTTTCCAATATGATCGACAAAATTTCACTCTAAATAAATCAAATTTGATTTCACCAATGATAACAATTTAAAAAAAATGATTATTGTATTAGAAACACATAAACCTTTTAAGTATAATACACACAACTTGTTATCAAAATATTCTTCCAATATGATCATTACACAATGATATATCAATTTTTTTCAAATAACAATATGGTATAAAACAACCACACACAAAAAAATCAGAACTGATATTATATCTACGTCAGAATGACTTAAATGCTAGTCAGGATTGACTTAACACAACATAAATTTGAAACAAGATGCTTCAAAACACAATCAAGTCTGGCGACTTCTACAATAAAAATGGAAAACGGGACGTTTCCAAACTAAACAAGTCAGGTTGACTTAAACTAACACTTGAAACAGGTTGTTTCAAAACACAAAGTCTGACGACTTCTAAAAAGGAAAAGGAAAACGGGATGTTTCCAAACTAAACAAGTCAGGTTGACTTAAGCTAAAACTTGAAACAGGTTGTTTCAAAACATAGAAAAATCTATAGCAAATGCATTTTCGGTGTGCACCAATTCTTACAATTACAATGAAATTCTGGTAAGTTGGCACTTACCCTTTTAAAATAACCACTCATCAGACGCGCAGGCGGTCGTCAATATCCAGGTTCCACACGAACATTCCAAAAGACGCTGGCGGTCTTATCACTTTCAACTGTAGCTAAAAAATATAACGCGGATTTCGCATTCCATAAGCTGTCAACACTCAGGCAGGTCTGTACCGTATCGACGAAAAAGTAAAACCACTTCCTGGTTAAAATACTTATATTGAGAGTTAAAATTTTCATAATTGTACAGCTATAGTTTTATAATTAAAGACGATGTCCATCACCGATACAATACAGCCACATAAAGATCCAAATTTCACAAATCGTCTCCGGCTAGCAAAATCCTCCGTTCCAAAGTTGTCTCTTCCCAGCCCGCCTCCTCCAGTCGTCACTTCCGCAGTCGGACCAGGGGGTGGACTTGGGGAACGATTCCCGTTGTGAGCTCCCACGATTCTCGATAATGATTCTGGATGCTTTTAATACGTTACAGTACACTTTGCTTTAAATCGCAAAATAACACTCAGCAGCATTTATGGCGTAAATAATACATAATTTTCTCTAGCAAAATTCTTAAAGTAACTCAAAAGCCATTATCTGCGTATATCTCAAAAACTAGACTGTTGCCATATTCGCAATTTAACAAATATATCAAAACAAATATAATAATCAGGGTAGAGTATAAATCTAACATACAATCCGATGGAGACAAAAATTGGTGGATAGGAAAATTATGTACAGAATAGAAAATGATTAAAATTTCAGAACAATTTAATTATTTATTTCAGAGTTACAGTAACGAGCCCAATAAGGTGTTGACCCACCTCTAGCCTGGATACAAGCTGCCACATGGCGTGGCATAGACTGATAAAGCTCCCGGATGGTCTCCTGCGGTATTTCTTGCCAAATTTGCTCCAATTGTCGGACTACGTTAAGGTGATGTTGCGTGCGTGTTCGTATAATAATCCAGTCTCATCATAAAATAAATATTTATTAAAACTTTAACAGCATAACAACGACACAGCGAGAAACATGCGGGGGTGAACTGCGTGACTGCGAGCGAACATTCTAGTCTCGTATTACGCACAACGTATTCCTCCGCTGCCCTATCATTGGCTAACACAGTGTGAGAGCCTTGGAGGAAAGTGACGTCAACTGCTGATGTCACCTTGCTGGTAGCAGTGTTGCCAGATCACAACAGAGTATCCCCCCCGTGACAAAGGAACGATTGTTAGTACACAAGACAAATACAATACACAACTACAATTGAAAAAGAAAATTATGAGCACAATAGAGCATGTTTATGCAATGTACTGAACAAACTTCTTAGGAAAGTGTACCTTTCGTCGATATCTGGTCACGATACTTTTAACAGGATTGCTATTTTTCTCAATGATTTTAACAGGTGGTGGTATTACAGGCATTTTGGAAGATTTAAGGTCATTATTGATCTCGAAAGCATGTTTTAGTCTATCAATTGAGACAGTAATCTTTTTGCCATTCAGATCTAGCACAAAATTCTTGTCATTGCGATCTATAACCAGATGAGGTCCTGAATAGGGAGATGTTAAAGAAGGATGAATTTTGTCGATTCGTAAAAACACATGAGAACAATCTTTCAGTGACTTGTTTACAAAGACTTGACTGTTGCCGTGTGATGGTGAAGATACCGGATTAAGTTTACGCATCACTGAAATTAAATTGGACATATAACTGGGTGTAATGGGTTGTTTGTATGACTCGTCAGATAATAAATCGGATGGTAAACGCAAGGTAGTACCATACACAAGTTGAGCGCTATTAGCATTTAGGTCATTCTTAACGGCTGATCGTAAGCCTAGTAAAACGATTGGTAAAACGTCTGTCCATTTGGGATTTTTGTGAGCTCTGATAGCGCCTTTTAAATGCCTATGTAATCTCTCAATCATCCCATTTGATTGTGGGTGGTAAGAGGAAGAATGGATTCTGTGTGATCCTAGGATGTTTGTTAATCCTCTGAAAAGATGAGACTCAAAATTTTGACCTTGGTCTGTGGTGATTGTGACAGGTGATCCAAATCTGCTGATCCAATTGTGCAAAAGTGCACGAGCAGTGGTCTCTGCCGACATGTTTGCTGTAGGAATCACTTCAGACCATCTTGTGAATCTGTCTATAATCGTCATACAATACCGCATTCCGTCTGATGGTGGCAATGGTCCGATGAAATCAATATATATATATGAGAAAAACGTCCGGTTGGGCAAATGTGCCAAGTGGAGCTTTCGTATGTCTGAACACCTTAGCTCGCTGACATTTGTCACAGTTACGAACTGTAGTTAAGTCTTTTCTCATACCAGGCCAAACGATAGATATTAATTTGGTTGTGGCTGATATGCCAGGATGTGAAAAGAAATGCAAGTTTTCAAATATTACACTTCTATACGATTTAGGTATAAAAGGTCTTGGGTGTTTCTTTGTTGAATCACAGTACAATTCAATGTCCTCTAGGGGAAAGTAGTGCTTTTTAAGTTGTAGTGAATTGGATTGAAGTAAGTTTTGCAATTCTTCATCGCGAAGTTGTTCTTCAGCTAATTGCTTATAATCCAAAGTGGGAATTTTCGAAATACTATCAATCTCAATGCGAGACAACGTGTCTGCGATGATATTGCTCTCACCACTAATGTGTCGAATGTCGGTTGAAAATTGAGAGATAAAATCCAAATGTCTCAATTGACGTGGAGAACATTTTTCCGATTTTTGTTGGAAAGCAAAGATTAGTGGTTTTTGATCGGTGAATATGGTAAATATTCGACCTTCTAGCATGTGCCTAAACTTTTTGATTGAGGAGTAAATGGCTAATAATTCACGATCATATGTAGACCATTTCTTTTGACTTTTATTCAATTTCATAGAAAGAAATGCTATAGGTTCCCATGAATTGTTGGAAAATTGCATTAAAGTGCTCCCTATAGCTACATCTGATGCGTCCGTCCACAAACTCAATTTTGCATTAGGAATTGGGTGTCTAAGTAAAGTATCTTCTGCAAGTGCAGATTTTGCCTTTAGGAACGCTTGGTGAGTGACCTCATTCCATTCGAGTGAAGGTTCCGTTTTCTTGGGGACGCGAGTTGATTTCTTTTTGTTCTTTTTACCCTCAAGCAATTGATTTAGCGGGGCTAGAATATGAGCAGCTTTGGGAATGAATCTTCTATAAAATTTAAATAGACCTAAAAACCGTCTAAGTTGGGTCAAAGTATTAGGTTGAGGAAAATTTTGAATAGCCTTTACCCTATCTGGTAGTGGTTTTAAGCCATGTTCAGACACAAGAAAACCTAAAAATTCTAAGGATAGTTGACCAAATTCACATTTAGATAAATGGTGGAGTGGTCGTACACGGTAAGAAGGCGATTTGTCGCCAAATATGGTAACCTTCACCTTTTGCGGATTTTCTTCACATCTGCCGATTTTGTTATGGCAACCCCATCTGCTGTTACGGAATTAGGCCGCCATCTTGATTTGGCGACAAAAATTAGTTGGCGACAAACGTCTTACCGTGAACGATCACTCCACCCAAAGTTACTTTTAGAAGGTCTCATGTGACCCAAATCTAACATGTGTTGTATTTCATTTTTGGCAATCTTCAAACGATCGGGTGCTAATCTGCGAGGTTTACATACAACAGGAGGACCGTTAGTTTCAATGAAATGCAAAGTGTTATGCTTCACACGGTGATTTGGATCAGGTAGTTTAGTTGCAGTTGGAAATTCAGATAGCAATTTCAGGTAAATAGAATTGTCATTAAAAGATTTTGCAGAAAAATATTGCACTCGCTTAATACACCATTAGAATTTCAATTTGTACAGGAATCAATAAGTTGATAATTTCTTAAATCAGGTTTTAAGCAAAAGTTATGCAAGAAATCAGCTCCAATAATATTACAGGATACATCACATACATAAAAAGGAAATGAAAAATCTCGTCTTAATCCAAAATTAATTTTAACTGTTTTTCTTTTGTAAACATTAATTTTCGTACCGTTTGCGGCTTGGAAGATCTGCTGAATTGGTAGTCTCCTTTCAGCTCTGCTGGCCGATATCAGAGAGGCGTCGGATCCAGTATCGATATCAGGTATGATATACCCGTTGACTGATCGCGCATGAAAAGGCGACGAGAAGGTGTTGGCAGGAAGTAGGTCGCCGTTACTTCTGCTGTGAGTGGTTTTCCGAAAAACTACATGGAGGACTTCTTGGCTGCGACCTTGTATTTCTGATGATACCAACATACTCCAGATGCAGTGGCTGAAGGGGATTTATAACGGCGTCTGGAAAGGCTTCGGTGTTGTCGGGAATAACTACTCATACGGCGAAGGTTGTTTACCTCACGTCTCAGCTCTTTGATTTCCTCGAGCAGCGCGTTATCACTCGTAGTTGGTGCCGTTGCAGAGCAAGCAGACGTTTGCGTTGTGGTTACCTCCAGGATTCTGTCGGCTACTTCAGCTGCCTTTTCAATAGGCACAGGAAGTATGGACACGAGAACGTTTTGGACGTTGAGATACATTTGCTGCATGAATAGCTCCAAAAGAAAATTGTCTTCGATGTGGTTATTTTCGGCGCGTCGCTGCATCACTCGAAGAAGTTCACTGGGCTTTCGATCTCCAAGTTGTTCACCGGAGAGTAAGCGTCGAATTTCTTGGGTCCTTGTTTCGCCGCATGGAGTAAGGATCGCTTCTCGGAGTGTCTCGTATGGTTGGTCGGATGGTTTAATGATGACATCTCGGACAATTGCTGCAACTTCGGGTGGTAGGTGTGCTACCGCGTGGTGGAATTTCGTTTTTGAAGAGGTAATTGGTTTTGGAGTGGCCAATTCGAAAGTTGCTTGCACCATGTGCAACCATAGTGAAGGGTCCATTGGGTTGTAAACAGGTATTCTCACCGCCGAAGTTATTTCGTTTGGATCGGTCATCTTGCTTGACCAAAACGAAACTGATGGAACCGTTAGAAGTTTGAATTCACGTCCGGTTCGCCATTAAGATGATGTTGCGTGCGTGTTCGTATAATGACTCAGTCTCATCATAAAATAAATATTTATTAAAACTTTAACAGCATAACAACGACACAACGAGAAACATGCGGGGGTGAACTGCGAGACTGCGAGCGAACATTCTAGTCTCGTATTACGCACAACGTATTCCTCCCATCGACCTTAAAATGAAATAGACGGATCATGTGGGCGGAGTCGATGTCGTAAGATCTCTGAAGGGTAAATCACAAATCGACTTATCCGATTGGCTATGGAAGCGCAGACTAGTGTTTTAATAACGGTGGATAGTCACGTTAACCAATTAATAGTTTAGAATTCATACTTTTACCCACAACCACGTGACACATCTTCAAACCGAGCAACCGGAAGAAATAACTTGAAACAGCGGCTGCATGCTCCGTCTATTTCATTTTAAGGTCGATGATTCCTCCGCTGCCCTCTCATTGGCTAACACAGTGTGAGAGCTTTGGAGGAAAGTGACGTCAACTGCTGATGTCACCTTGCTGGTAGCAGTGTCGCCAGATCACTACAACGTCATCAACATTCCCTACCGGATGCAGTCGCCTTCCGATCATATCCCAGACATGCTCGATGGGAGAGAGATCTGGTGATCTGGATGCCCAAGGAAGTGTTTGACAAGCTTGAAGACAGTTCATAGCAACACGTGCCGTATGTGGTCTTCATTGTCTTGCTGAAAAATACTCCCAGGGTAGTGCGAAAGGAACGGTAGCAAAAGAGGTCTCAGAATGTCGTCACCGTACCGCTGTGCAGTAAGTTTACCTCTAATGACGACCAAAGAGGTCCGGCTATCAAGGGAAATGGCACCCCAGACAATAACTCCTTGTTGAGGGCCCGTGTGGAATGAAAATAGTGAAAGCAGGATCGGCACGCTGCCCTGGGCGTCTCCAGAGACGTCTTCGATGATCGTCAGGACACAGTTAAAAGCGGGATTCGTCGCAAAAGACTATACGTCCCGCTGTCAGCATCATTCCAGCCTGATCGAGCCAAGCACCACTGTAATCTGGCTCGACAGTGTGCAGGCGTGAGTGTAGGTGGCGTAACGGTCGGTACGAGCGTAGATTTCGCTCTCAGCTGTCTGTGAATGTTCATGGTGGACACTCGTGTGTGGGTCGCACGACTGATGGTTGATAGCGATGAATCAGACGCTGTGACAGTTGATCTGACAATCACTCTGTCCTCGCGATGTGTTGTGGCCCTACGTCGACCGCTACCATCATGACGCTGAAATCTGCTTTTAATCTGTCGTGACCGAAAGTCATCACGTTGGGTTGGTGTGGAAGTTTGGAGAGCGGGGTGCCAGCTCAGGTGTTGCTTCGTCATCTGACCGTGGTTCAAAATTACGAGGTGTTGTCCTCGGATCTTTCCCTTAAGGGACTGATCCCGGACCGCCGTCAATAGCCCGTTGTGTTGCTCTAGTACGACGTTAACTAAAAATTACCATTACCATTACCCAACTAATCCGGTTATATTTGCGGTGTTGCTTCGTCATCTGACCGTGGTTCAAAATTACGAGGTGTTGTCCTCGAATCTTTCCCTCAAGGGACTGATTCCGGACCGTCGTCAATAGCCCGTTGTGTTGTTGCTCTAGTACGACGTTAACTAAAATTACCATTACCATTACCATTACCGGTTATATTTGCCGCTAGGGACGGCACAGAATGGATACCCCATAATGGCAATATCACAGGCAATTTGGTAATTTTTTTAGTTAACGTCGTGCTAGAGCAACGCAACGGGCTATTGACGACGGTCCGGGATCAGTCCCTTAAGGGAAAGATCCGAGGACAACACCTCGTAATTTTGAACCACGGTCAGGTGACGAAGCAACACCTGAACTGGCACCCCGCTCTCCAAACTTCCACGCCAACCCAACGTGAGGACTTTCGGCCACGACAGATTTAAGGTGCACCAGCCGCCTCTACACCATACGTTTACAAACATCCATGCCCGGACCCGGATTCGAACCGGGAACCTTCCGATCTAGAGGCTAACACCTTAACCACTATACCGGTTGGTCGGCGGCAATATCACAGGCAGATTTGCTGCAAGATTTGTTTTAAGTAAAAGTAGCTGTCAGACTAACTGTGCGAAACAAAACGTCAATGAATGCTTCGTTTGCTCGTGGTTACTTTTCATCGACAACTACATATTTGAACACATAATGAAATGCACAAATGTTGAAGCTAGAAGAATTTTGAGCGATATCAGCTGGTCAATAAACCTTTTTGAACAATGTGCTTTTCATGCGATATTCTATGCTCGCGGTGTAAGTGGTGTCAAGAACATTGAACTGCAGTCCATAAGGTCTGACATTTAGAGCCTAAACTTCTCTAAATAAACAATGAGTCGAAATTAGAGTGCATCTAGTCGAAATAGATTTAGAGAAATCCTTTGATTTTTAAGATTTTATTTAAAATCCACACATTTTCAGAGAATTCGAGCCAACAATTTGAATGTGATTTCTGAAGTTTGATATAGATTTATCCCAAACTTTTTTTACATATATTGTTTTTTGGTATTTTAGGAAAATGAAATCATTAAAGTGAACTTAACTGAATATTAGTCTTGGTAATATTTAGTTATTGCAATTATTTTATGCGATTTATTTATCAGTGTCGAAATGACACCGGCGTACGTTTATGGATAATCGCAATGGCAGACGTTCTAGTGTTAAATCAAATTGGCTCACATGCCAAAAAAGTTTTGGAGCCAAGACGGCGAATTCTATAGTAACCTCAAACTCTGAAATTCTATAGTAACCTAACTGTGCCACTTGGCGCTGCATTTCGCTCCCAATAGAAACTAGCCAGTTTCTTTTGCACTTGCGAGTGTTAGAGAGGCGTGTCATTCAATTCACTCATTTTCGTCTGTAGTTGGCAAAGTTACCCGTAGTCGGCAAAAATAAAATCTTGACAAATTTTTAACAATTTTCCTTTTAAAGATCTTGTGCGGTTTGTTTGCTAAAAACAACCGAATTTGCTGGGGTAAGCACTATTTTGTTGTTTAAAATTGTTCATGCCTGAGATTCGAGCTGTTTTGTTTTCAGTATCGAATATTTTTGTCATGTCTGGGGCCGCTTAAACATCAAATCCGAAAATGCAGAATCTAAAAATTGTGGACATTCATTCTAGTTTTTAACTTGAGTTCGAAAATGGGAAAAGTTCTGTGCATCAGGGTGTACTGATTTGTATCAGCTTGATTTAAATCCAAGTGTTAAAACTAAACAATCAATGATTTAAATCAAAATTTTGTATTTCATTTTCCTTTCTCTTTTAAGTTTAATACTGAAAATGAAATATTTGAACAAGATGAATGTTACTTTATTGGTATAAGTTTAATCTGTTATGAAAAAAATAAAGACAGTCACAATGTAAAGGTTTTCTGCTTTGTTGCAAAAGTATTTCAATTTTGCAAATTTTAGCTTGCACAAATATCAAATTTTTGGTTTATTTTTATTTAAATTTTTATGCATTGATCCCAAGGAATTCTTTATGCTGCTAACATTATTTCTGTATTATTGGTATTGAAATTTGGAATGTAAAAGTTAATTCACCCATTTGATAATTGATTAGGTATGTTAACATAATAGATTATGGATAGAAGCAGTAAGCTTTTTCAATGATTATGGCTCATTCCATGGATTTTGAAACCAAGGGCCAAAATTTTTTTATTTATTATCATGATTGGGCCACATATTTTTAATGAAGAATATATGATCTTTCTTGTAATTGACTTTATTTTTGCTTTAAAATATGAGGTCTCATCTCAAATAGCATATTTCAAGACATATGACAAAAATTGTAAGTAGTCTGTTTTATTAGAATATTTCTCAAAGGCTTCTACAATTCCTTCACGTTTAATATAGGTACCTATCATATTTTAATTTTCAATTACTAATATATTTTCAGTAAGAATCTATCAAAACATAACAAAATAACGTCCATTTTAATATTCTTGAAACAATCAAAACGTATCAATGTTGTGGGGAGTCGCAAACATGACCATTAATGCATGTTTTTTTATTGCCTATGTCATTAAATTTACAGAAAAATTCTAAATTATTATTTACAAAATATAATCATACTAATTGATGAAATAATATCCAAAAATTTAAAACATTATTTTTAAGTTATAATTTTCAATGGTCATGTATGTGACATTGTGGTTAGGTATGTGATTTCAAGCAGTCATGTATGTGACATGAAATAGTAAAATGCAACGATTGCTATTGTATTGCAGGTAGATTTTGCTACAAGTTATTCATGTGAGTGGCAAAACGAAATACAATCTGCACTTTGGAGCAGTAAAAATGCAACTGTTTACATCTGCATTGTTTGAAAAAAAAACAAAAAAACACTGTTATCTTATTGTAAGTGATACCAAAGATAAATCTAAGCTATCTGTATTTGCTTTCATTTTAAAACTTCTTGAAATTATTAAATTTCAGGCAAATGAACCAAAATTGATCATTTGGAGTGATTGCCCATCCAGCGAGTTTAAAAACAAACTTATTTGTTACTTTTTTTTTGTTATCTAAAATACAAAAGCGTTTTTCAGGTTTTTAATGGAAATATTCATCAACTTCCTATGGACAGGGAGTTGTTGATGGTATAGGTGGTACCGTTAAGTTCCGAGTATATACAGAAGTGAAGGCAAGAAGATTCATACTACAGACTGCAATCAACTTTGCTACAGTTGTTACAAAAATAGTGCCAAACATTACTGCCATTTCTATGTTGCAGAATGACGTAGATAAAACCCAGATTGATTGGAATTTAGCCAAGGATGTTCCCAGAATAAAGAAAAAGCACATATCGTTAAAAGTTCTGATGACCACATTTGGATAGGAGAGCAAAATTTGGATAGTACTCCTATACAAGAGTTATGCTATTGTGAAAATACAGAACAGTGTTTCAAAAGTACCCAACCACCAGCAGAAAATCACACTTTATCTGTAAATATATTTCACTTGGCATGTTTGTACTAGTAAAAGTGTTTGGGAAAAGGTAGTGGAAGTCCTACGTTGCACAAACATCTGCTTTAAATGAAACTGATATCAATGTAGTTTCCGTAAAGCAATTGTTTGTACTTAACTTCATTTATCAAGAAAATGATATAGGAATTATTCAACATGAGAATATAATTAAGTGCAGCCACACACACACACACAACACCAATAATTAATGGTTGCAATATTGTAATATTTCCAAATTCAACTATGTACAGTTGAACAATGTCACATACATGACCTTCAAAATTATATTTTGTTAAAAATCGAAAAATAAAAAATTATTTAAAATACTTTTAACTTGGTTTTGTCAATCCTTTTTCTAATGCCAAAATATTTTTAAACATATTTCATGCATATATTCACTGAATTTTTTAATAAAAGTTAGTGTTGTCAAATCACACTTCTGTTTTTTGTCGCATAGATAACTAACTAAAAGGATTATAAAATTAATTATAAAAATTTCAAAAAAAAAAGTATGATTTTCATTACTATTTATTAAGTATTCTTTTAAACTGTTAAATAAAATGGATTTTTGTCTTTTCACTACATTTAAATACATACATGACCGTGGAATGGGCCTTATGATTTTTTACTGCAAGCTTAAAATTCCAATCAGTTGACATGTTCTGAGGAAATGCCATTACTTATTTTATGCTGTTAGATAAAATATTAATTTTCTTGTATGCTATATGTAAACCGTTTTTGTGTTCTTGGAATATAACTTTGAAATACTTATCAATGCTCAGACAAACTTCAAATAATTGGCTTATCTGATTTTGATTTATGTATATTTTCATGACTTGCATGTTTTTTACTATTTACTTGCAAGTTATATTTGTTCATGAATTTTGGTGCAAATTCTATTTTTTTGTTTTCTATTGTTAAAAAATGATTTTTTCTCAAACACAAGTCTAACCAATTTTTCAACTTAATATGAAAATAACCATAGAATTCCTGTGGTATATTACATCTTAATTCAGACAGGAGAGGGTTACCTTCATAGTCTCATGTGTTTGAATTTAATATATATTAAAACTTAGGATAAAGAAACTTTTTTTTTTGTAAAAAATTTCTTGTTTGAGGTGCAGGCTGCCAAAGATAGAGCTTTGGGCGTCATTTCTCTTTCTCACTAAGGAATGTTCACTTACGGAGTTGTGTCATCTTTGGTGACATTTTTATCATCTGACCTTGACAGTGCATGGAGCATAATAGATATGCAACTGTTCTTGAAAACTGGGAAGACAACTAGCACCAATGGGAAAAATGACACTAATGCTCTCTGGTGGTGAAGACTTGTGACAATTTTCAGCCAAAGAGCATCCAATTTTACTATGCATGGTGCATTGATCCAAAATACGGATGTTTTAAGTTGTGCTGTTTTTCTTCCAAAGCAGCGATTTGATAATTTCATAAGCAATTTCTTTCTGTAGACTTCATGGTAGATAATTGCAATCTATAAAATATTAACTCTAGGGTTGGAAATTACTATCAGAAAGTTCAGTGTATATTGGCACTAAAACAATTTTTTTCAGTTGCAAAAATATTTCTTGTGCAATTTTAAATTTATATTGTTTTTGTGTATATTACACACTTAGAAGAACAGTGACACAACTCAAAATAAAATTCTGTATTTCAGTTTTGGGAACCTGTGATGAAAAGTGGCAAAATTCTCTGAGAATATTGTTAGAGAAACCAATGCCTATAGTTTAACCAAATGTTGGGCAGAAAACAGCAATTTATTCTTAATTTACAAACAAAAGAGTTCAAACTGCATTGCTTCCCCCACCTTAAAAAAAAAAAAAAAAAAAAAAAAAAACAGCTTGTTTTGAGTTGTGTCACTTTTCTAGAGGTGGGATATGCATTAAAAGAGTCATGACCATTTCTCCAGCTTAGACAGAGATGCCAACTACTACGTAAGTGAATCGGGTACTACGGATTACGGAATAAAATATTTTTTCTTCAAAAAAATTCTATTTTTGGAACACATCAATTAGTTTACTTCTGTATTTTTTCATCATATTATTTTTTTTTGGTAAATGGGAGATAGTGCTTAAATTAATTATTAAATGTTTTTTTTATACATAATTCTTTTATACACAATTATTGTTTCTATATATGGGTTTTCATGTATGATATACCTTACTCATTATTAAATAATATAATGTGTTGCCTATATGTTTCAAATTTGTAATTAATAACAAATGCGTGTTATTAAAACCGATTTCTTAAAATTTTTACTTGACTACTGAAAAATTCTTAAAGCTACGGATTTTTTCCTTTCGTACTACTGAAAACTTCCGTCGCAGGTTGGCATCTCTGGCTTAGAGCAGACTTATAAACTGGCATTTTTTCAGAGGCACTAAATGTTCATTTTATTTCATGCTTTTTTATCAGCTGTCAAGTGAAACACTAAATAAAAAACTAACTCGCTTAAAAAACTAACTTTCATGTAGAGAAAAAATAACTCTAGATCCCAGTCTAAGGGTCACCATATTATTGTCTAGGAAAATACTGCACCCTCAAAATGTTAAGATTTTTTTACGTATGAACTAATTGGACCCCTTAAACAGCTGTACATTAAAATGGTTCGTGTCGCTTGATGAGTTTCTGCTTCTGGCCAGTAATCTGCCCTTTTCTTTTTGGGGTACATACTATTTTTTTTTATTTGTGTTTACTAGCATGTTGATAGTGGTAAATGTTACCATGGTTACAGAATTGTGTGTTTTGAGTGAGCATGTTGCCTCATATCTGGAAATAGATTGTTAGAAGGAAGTATAGATGGCTTATCTGCTGGCATTTGCTTCCATCATGAAGTGACAACTGAGTCATCAAAACAAAATTTATCAGTTAAAAATGATTAACGACTGCTAATATTAAACCCTGAGAGATTCCATAACATGTGGAAGGCTAAACCAAGGCTTTTAGGAAGGATTTGTATACTAAACGTGAAAATTAAGAAATTTTATATGTGGCCAGTGGCCACTTTAGTTGTTTCATTCAGTTGCCACTGTACTTGTTTTATTCAGTGGCCACTCTCTCTATATATATCAATACGGAAATACTCCAGGTCAAGTGCATGCGCAAGTGATAATCTTCAGCCTTCTTTCCCTACATTGCTTTGCGTTTTCCTGCTTCAAGCATCTGTGTTTTTATCCCTAAATAATTCAAAATACTACTTTCAATGTTTATGTTCATGTACTTTTTTTTCTTTCTTAAAATTTGTTTTGTATGGTCTTGAGAATAAGAAAAAAAGATAAAATCGGAGGTTCTCGACCATTTAAACTATAATGTTTTTAAGAAGTGTGGCGACTAGCAAAATTTTTCAGTCTCCACTTTCAAACATTTAGTCGCCATGTGGCGACCATTAATTTTCACCTTTATAGTATACTGTCAACATTTTGTTCGTTGGCAGCTTGATGTACTACTGTAATTTTGTTTAATGAAAGCATAATTAGTCATTGTAAGAATTAAACTCCATTTCAGATTTCAGTAAAAGGCTACTCCAAACTGCATGAGTTTCAATCATGATTCTTCAAACCTCTTCAATTTGCAAACAGTGCTGCTGCAAGCTGTTTCAATTTACAAAATTTGCAATTCCTAGAATCTCTCTGCGAAGATCATTTGCGATTTCGTCGCTTAGATCTCAAGGTAAAGGACTAGGCAAAGACCACATGGAAAGAAATAAAAGCCTCTCTTGCAAAAAAGTATGATTGAAATGCATACCTGCCAACTGCTGCTAGATGTTCAGTTATGATTTCTGATAACTAATTATTGAAACCACTGTTTGCCTGCAGATAGTAAGCATTCATAATTTTGGGTAAACCATTCTTCAATTACTATTAGACAGTACAATACTTTTTAGAGCAGGGGATGACAAAAATAAAATAATTTAGGAGCCAGGACCAGTGTAATATGTGTCATACTATTATTTTTTCTAATGCTGAGTATATCTCGGAACTCATTACACACACGTGCAGCGTGTTTGCAGTGTCCTGACCAATCTATGACACTTACAATAATGAAATTTGGCACACAAGTAGTCTGAATTTTTTGCAATTTTATAGTCCAGCCCGAATTTTAAAATTTAATCTAGAACATTTTAAAAGGAATTCAATAGTTTTTTTTCTCCTTTGGATCTTTTTTTCATCTCGCTCTGGCAATTAGTGGAAAATATCCAAATTTAATCTTTTCTTCCATGACGTCAGCTTTTAAAACCATGCCAATTTTTTTACCTTCCACTCTCAATTAAATGGGACTGTGTAGTCTCCACTCAAACGATTCCACAGCCAACATTTAGACTGGCATTGTTTTGTTCTTTTTAGTAAAATTGGGATCGTTAAAGATAGATTGAAAATTTCAACATATTTGAAATCTGCGGAAAATTTTCTTTGAAATGGATACCTTAATTTCATTTAATAAATAATTTTTCAATTAAATATTTATATATTTTCACAAGAGATTGTGACGTTGTGCCGATTGGATCTCTACTTGTTTCATTTTGTTTTAATAAATAATTTTTCAATTAAATATTTATATTTTTTTGGTTTGCGAAGCAAATTGCCACACGGGCAATGTGACCTCCACAAAAAGAACTGTCTCGGGCAACGCCCTTTTTGTTTGCTATGGACTCCAATTTGTTTTGTGAAGCAAATCAATAACCCCCACAAAAGCAACTGGCATGAGCAATGCCAGGCTAGCCACGTAGTGGCTAGTAGTAAATAATATGCTATTTTTAGTGTAACTGAGGCATTAGAAAATGGCATTTTTACTATCTACATTATGCATTTTACTCCATTTTTGTCCTTTTATGGCTATGAACATGTCTTGTTGATTTATAACTGAGATACCACTTGTCCACTCCACAGCCTTTGTGGGATCGAAATCTTTCACTGATGGTTCATTCATATTGCACATCATCAAAATTAGGGAACTTTTGTGTGGCAAAATTATAACCTGCATATGCTTTTGCTGAAACAAACATGTTATTTCCCCCAACTATCTCTTTTCCCCCCTTACCTAATAAGGATGAATTTTTAACTTTGTAAGTATGTTCTCAAAATTCATTTTGTGGAATGGAGAATTTTTGGTTTGTCTGAAGAAAATTTTAATTATAAGCAGGGTGGTGTCAATTTAAACCAAGTGACTTTTATTTTTTAAATCACGATTTTAATCAAACTGAAGTTTTCTTTTTTTCTTTATGAAAGTTCAATGATTATTCATTCTATTTCATTTCCAATATTATCAAGTTTAAAATTTTGCTTTCTCAGTACCTGGAAGAATTATCCTTTTCTAACTAAAAGTAGGTGGCTTCTGCAGTTTGAAGGTGCTATAAATAGTAGTAATGATTAGGGTATATTTCTGCTAACTTTGAGGCCTTATTAGGTTCTATTTAAAAGACTATTTGCTTCTTATGTATTTTGGAATTCTCTAATTTGTTTATGTAAATGATACCACTGATATGATTGATATATTTGGAAGTTTGTCCCTCATTGGTTCGCCATCCCTCATTCAGTGTTTCAAAATTATGAGTTGTCTTTAAATTAACATTGACAAAGGGAAAGATCCAACTCTATATCTACCTTCACATTGGAGAGCAAGGCCCCTGCCAAACAATGTTAGGATCCAAGTTCAAATCCTTAGAACTGAACATCCCTTCTGATAAGAAATAAAATCGTTACATATTTGGTTAGTCATATTATTGGTATAGTATGTTATTTGTATATACATTTATTGTTTCCTTATGCCCTGTAGTATTTAAGAACCATGAGTATTTCTAGAGGGTCAGGTTTTTAGAAAATGTTTGTAGGTGTTTTTTAAATAACTTATTTGGTTTCACATTGGAAATATTTGACTCCTGTTTTGTGGTGCATGTGGGGATTTGGGACATTACTAGTTTTTGCCTATGTTGGGATAACAACTAACCAACAAATATTTACCTTTTTGTTTACCAAAAAGAAGTGTTGCTCACAAATATGTGATCAGCAGAGGTTGAGTTTAATTGCAACTAGTTCATTACATTTCAAAGTGGTTTTCATCAGGGTGTCAAGATTTAAATCAACGATTAAAATCGTTTTAATCAAATTATTTTTTAAAAAATCATTGATTTAAATCACAACTAATCTTACATTTTTATAACTAAGTAAATACACACTAGGAAAATCACATCTCTTCAAATGTTTGGCACTGGACACTTTCAAATAATCTGAGGTGTCTATGGACAAGTAATCTGTTGAATGTTGAGTAAGGGATTCTGCCAAACAATAAAGTATAAAACAACTTGACATCCATTTGAAAATTTTGACGATGTGCTCATGCATAATTTTACAATATGTTACGAACAATAAAACATTAATTCATAAAGTACTGTTTTTATTTTAATAAGACTAATTTATGTGTGTCACACTTACTGTTACATTTGTTAACATGATGATGTAATTTACTCTAGAAAAACTATACAGAATGTCAACTTGTGTTTTAAAGTTAAACAAATGTTTTACCTTTTGCTTTTATTTTGAAAATTTATTTTTTAAATTTTTTACCATGTAAAAAATTATGATTTTTAGTAAAATAAATATTGATTTACCATGTCACAAATTCTGATTGTATACTTAAAATAAATGTTGGTTTACATGTCATATCAAAAACTCAATTTTTTATTTTACAAATTTAGTTATAATTATTATAAAAACAGTATATTTTAATAAAAATGTGAAATTTAAATTTAAAAAATGATTTCAATAAAGTCAGATTTAAATGAAAAAAAAATCCAATTAAATTATTATTATTATTATTATTATTATTATTTTTTTTTTTTTTTGCACCTTGGTTTTGATGAATTTTTTTTATATATTCTTTTACATTGAGATACTGGATAGACTTGAACCGATATTCTTTTAAGAGGGAATTTGCTTCTGATATAGAAATCAGCGAATCAACACTGCATAACATTTTGTTTCTGTACGTTATAAACAAGTGCTGAATGTCTCCCACTTTCTAGCTTACTTAACCTTCCTACCCTGTTGAAAAAATCATGTTTACACGTATTAATAGATTTGACCCAACCTTGTTTTCCTGAACTATAGGCGCTTAAAATCATTCTGTAACAAGTTTTATTTTATGTAATTGTAGTGCTAAAATATAAATATCAAGTATTTCATAACCTTTCTCACACCTATGAATTTTTATTCTAAACAAATGTTAAAATATCGAACCAAAGTTTCGTAAATTTGAAAAATAAAATACTGAAAATATTGATGCAAATCCAAGCATGATTTAAATTGCATCACTTACAATAATTTCTAAATAACTTTTTGCATTAGCTTTTACAAGACACATTGTATGTTCCTGACAAAGAAAATCAAGACAGGATTCATACCTTGTTTTTTTTTGCCAACACTGTTTACACCTACTGGGTATTGGGTTTAGTTTTACTGATGTTTGTAAAAATTTTGCTCCTCTTCACCAGTGCTTATTTCGTCAAGGGTGATATTTTTGCGAGAACCGATTCAGTTTGTGATACTGATACAACTAGTAATTGTTGGCAGGTGTGTTTCTTTTTGTTTGCATGTATGAGATAAAGCATAATTTAGTGTTTTGCTGTTAAAAGTTTTTTGAAAGTGAAACAATTGAATCACTTGTGAAAGGAAATTTTATGATTCCTTAGTTTTATTAATGGACCTTAGTTTTATAAATGGTCGTAGCTATGTTGCTTAATGTCAGTGAACTAAATATGATGAATATTGGGGAGTATCAATGTAATGGAAGGATAAAATTGTTTGTAATTTGCGTTATACTTGTGCGTAGAAATGTGTCGTGTGCTTTGCTGCTATTACAAGATTCATTTGCCTCTTAAATAATTAGATAACTTGGAAACCAATCTCTTTGGAACGCTAGTTTTCAAATTCTGAAACAGTTCACAAAGTATTTTTGGCTATCCAATTGTGAGTGCATATTTTAACTAGAAAAGGGATTCATTTATCATAGTCACTTTATAAAAATTTCTCCTGTAACTTATGTCAGAGCTGTTTGCTGTATTAAGGTGCAAATCAAATGATAGGACTGAAACGACTACAGCAGTGTGTCGGTAAACGCTGCATGAATGGGACTTCTTTAAGGTAAATTAATGGAAACCAATCTCTTTGGAACACTAGTTTTTAAATTCTGAAACAGTTCACAAAGTATATTTCGCTATCCAATTGTGAGTGCATATTTTAACTAGAAAATGGATTCATTTATCATAGTCACTTTATAAAAAATATCTCCTGTAACTTATGTCAGAGCTGTTTGCTGTATTAAGGTGCGATTCAAATGATCCAACTGAAAACGACTACAGCAGTGTGTTGGTAAACTCTGCATGAATGGACTTCTTTAAGGTAAATTAATGGAACCCTTTCCAATGGCTCGTCAGTGGCCGCGACTTTAGTGAGACAGCTTGAAACGTACATCGTAACTGCTCTGTTGATTTTTAACAGCTGACATGATTAGAAGTATTTTTTTTTTTGTAGTTTTTCCCTTTTCAAGCTTGAAGTGGATGATTTGAAATTGATTGAGTTAGTGCACTGTTTCCCTTTACCACCAGAATGTCTTATTAGTTCACTTTCAATGATTGACAAAACAGGATTAAGCTGGTCAATATTCAAACGGAAAAAGTTTCTTAACGCTGAAACATTCTTTGAAAGATGTCTCTGTATAAAAATATTTTGAAACCTTTCTGTTCCTCGCGAAGTACATCGAATGGGATTCAATTATTTTTAAATCTTTAACACTGTTAATAACTTTTCTTTCTCAAGAGTAACTTACTGTTTCACTGTGCAGCAGGATGTTTCTTAACTGACATCAGGAAGTCCACCAGAGAACTTTTTACAACTCACTGTGACAAGAGTCTTGGATCTGCAAATCAATAATAAATTGCATTCCATAAACCATTTAATCATTCATGGCCATCAACCCCAATGTATGTGGGACTGATCTGATGTTAAATTGACCCGCCTCCACATTCAGCACCCTCAATTTACTCGTCATGTTTTGTTGGGCTCAAGCCCCCATTTTGTTCAGTTTATCATATTTTAATTACATGTCCTGATTTAAATCATCATCCCTCCAAAATTGGAGAAAAAAAATACAATTTCAAGCTTAAAGGATTTGGTTGAGAAAAAATGTCATTTATGTAAATATAAATCTTTTTGAATTTTTGAGTTCAGTTGGGTTTTTTGATCTTTTGTAATTTTTTTTCTTAAATTCAAAATGTACCTTTTATGTTATCTAATACACATCTTTGGAACTGCTATATAGTCAGCATGTTTTTGGTTGTCACCTTGGTACATTAATTTTTAATGCAAATTTTTGAACATGGTATTAAATTAATCTAAATAAATTCTTACGTTTGATTTCCCTCACATTTCCTTTTAAATGTTTTATGTATATAAATTTTACTGTTTTATCTTGCTGTTGGCCCAGATTGCCCAAAGTTTGAACCTCACTCCATAAAACCTCTACATCTAATCCTTCCTCAAGAAGATAAGATACAAACAGCAATGTTGTTCATATAGCGACTGAAACTCGTGGGATTGCAAATTGAACAAGCAACTCGGATCATGTGGCTGTAATCGTTTCAGCCAACACATAGTAATCGTGCCTTTAGACCTGCTTCCATAGTTGAATTGAAGCAAAGTGTAGTGTCCTTGATTGCAATTTTTTCTTAGGTGTGCTTAAAGAGTTGTGTCCTGTTCTGAAGTTGGCTATAAGGTGAAATTCAACATATAAGTTGGTCAAATTCACTTATTTATCAAAAACTGGCCGTAAAGTGGAAAAGAAACCATTCAACATATCAGTAGTTCTTGAGATTTCTCAGTTAATACAATTAGTTTAATTTTAGCACTTAAATCAGCCATATCTTTTTTCTTAAAACCAATATGTATGAAGTGACTTACAAATTTGGTTGGCTATAATAGTTAAGTTTGCCAGAACATCACTTTTCAAGAGGACCAACCAACCTCTTTTTCCTCTCAGATCTTTTTTAAGTCGGATATTTTATTGTTCATCTTTTGTACTCTTTCATCATTTTGGATTGTGTTAAAAATATGTTTCACATTTCAAATTTTGCGCACTAATAAATTCACATTGTTTACTATATCAATATGTAAACCACAGCTATTCAAATATGTACTAGATCTAGTACATTGTATGAAAATCGTTGCATCGAAAACGCATCGTATGATAGGAAGTTCAACCTCCAGTGTAGATTAAGTTCCATGTTAAAACGCCATTCTCATTGTTTATATGGTTTAACTTTGTACCTAAATCGTTCACGCATATTTGAACATTTTTTAAGGAGTGAACAATCTAGTTGTGAACATCTTTATTTGATTTGATCAATATTTACATTGAAATTTGAAGGGCTTTTATAAATTTGATGTAAAAACCAATCCTGTTACACAGTTTTGTTAAACTTATTTTGTTTTTCCCCACTAGGGCCAGTTCGTTTACAGTTTCCATTTATATTTTGTTCTTGAATTTACTAATTTTTTTGAAAATACATACGTAATATGTTCAGCAGATTTTCTTTCAGTTAGTGGTTAATATAGTCGATATTCGGCAAAAATAAAATCCTTCGAGTTATATTGTAACAATTATATGCTAATTAGCCACTGCGTTATTGCCTGTGACAGTTCTTTTTTTGGGGTCAGGTGTGACCACTGCTTGCTAACCCCTGGTGATTGCTGCGAATTCCCATTTGGTTTGCATATTCGTAGCCTATTAGATAACAGCCATAACGGCGTAGCCCATGGTATTGGTTTGCTTCGCAAAACAAATAGGAATTCGTAGCCTATTGGATAACAGCCATAACAGCTTTGTCCGTGGTGTTGGTTTGCCTCACAACTCTTAAATGTTCATTCTGTCCCATACTTTTTGGCTTGTTCTTTCAGTTTCAAATTCTTGTTTAAGTTTGAATCTCGACATTTCCTAGGGTGTCCAACAGGAATCTTGGAGGAAAGAATAAAATAAAACGAAACTTTAGATATAGTACATTACAATAAAATAAGAACATTGGAGAGAGCCATGTCGACACAGGTCACTTAAAAAACAATAAGAATTATTTACTGTACAGGATGGGACCACTAATTACACCAATAGGAAACGCAATACATAAATGAGTTTTCCCAAAGACTACACCTAGCTAAATTCCTGTCTGACATCTAATAATGGAAAATTCTCCAGATTTTATAAAGATCAAATTTACTAATAGATATGAATTACATACTGTAAAGATGGGGTATATTCTGTCAAATTAAGCATTCTGTAAAAATCTATCATAATTTGCTATATGCTATCTTAATTTGATTATTTGCATTGTTGAATGTTTTTGTTACTTTTATTTTGATAATTCATGTTTTTATGAGCAAATTTTCAGAATTTGAATTCCTCCTTTTTCATGAGTCATTTATTTTTATAGGCCATGTCTGAATTCATCTATACAAATAATACGCATATTGCTTTGCTTCAATGTGAAGATGCATTTAATGAGCTTACAGACAAAGAAAAGAAGTATGCACATTATTTATCCAGAGGTTCATGGTATGGAGGTCTGATTGATCTTTTTCAGGTATGCACTTGTTCTTGTAAACGTTTCTGTGGAATTCAATTTGTAATAAATTGTGCAGATATTCTCTATTGTAATAATAATTTAAAAAACATTTTTTTAAGAATTATTAAGCATATGTTATTTTTTTATTCATTTATAATTTGGAAAATATATAAAAAAAAATTTCAAGTTTAACTTTTTTTTTTTTTTTAAACATAAAAAAAAAAACATTTTTGATCTTATTTTTTAAAATTTTCTCTTAATATTTACATAAAATAAACAATACTACTGAAAAATGTAACTGATTGAAATTTGTTTTACAGGTATCTGTTGAAAGTCCCTTAATTTACAATTTACTGACCAAGCTCTTTCGACATCAATCTGTGAGTGAGTTAAAAGAAGTCGCATTCAGTCAGTGCAGTTTTACTGAAGATGATTTTCAGGTAATATATATTTTTTTCACTACAAAAATTAAAAATTAAAGGAACGTTGATTTATGTTCATACCTATCCTATTAATGTTTGATATGGTTTATAAATTTTAAATCGTTACGTTTGAAATCAGTTTAAGTTTTCTTTTATCTGTTAATGAAATAACTGGGAATGGATTCAAGTAAATACAACTGTCTACCTATCATAGAATAAAAGATGTGAGAGCAGAGAATATTCTCTGAAAATGAGAAAATATTCTTCAAAGATTGAAATTTTTTTTAAATATTCGAGAATTTTTCTATTTAAAACTTAATTTTTCTGAGAATTGTTATGTTTCATTTTATTGACTGCAAAAATGAACATGAAATTTATTTTATGTATCATTCACAGTATACTATCTAGGCATTATTGAAAATATAAAAGATTTTTCTATTTTGATCATCAAAATCTGCATTTTATATTACATGGAAATAAGGAAAAGTTAATACACGCTATGCAACATTACACTAATCTATCATGCCTAACATAATTTTTTATGTGATTTCACATTATTATGTACAATAATTCTTCCATTTAAAATATTGTTGCTTTGAGTTTGTAGCCTATTGGATAACAGCCATCGCGGCGTTGCCAAATTCGAAGAGATCCAATCGCTGTGTGACATCACTATCTCTTGTGAAAATATAAATATTTAGTTGAAAAATTATTTATTAAAAGAATATCAAATGTATCAGGTATATATCTAATATACCACACATAAAAATTATTAGATATGCAAGTTAAATTTGTTGCATTGTGTTAATATATATATATATATTTTTTTTAATTTCTTTTTAAAAATTTATTCCTATTTATATATATGCTATTGCAAACGCAAAATTCACTTGTAGATTTTTTGTTGCAAGTTTTCATGCAAGCTTTTTTAACAAAAAATGCAAATAATCCGGAATGACCAAGGTCCGGATGATTTTGAATTTTGCACATTGTTCTGTAACTTTTGGAAAATATTTTCCAGTGGGAAAAAATTTGAGAATTTTCTTTTCTAAATTCATAAAAAAAATAAAAATATAGCACAGATTTTTTAATCTAAGAATGGTTTGCTTAGTAAGAAAAAATCGTAATTTAAAAATGTCATAGTATATTCTTATTTTCAATTAACTATCTATTTAAGCATTTCTCTGAAAATAATCCGAATTTTGTGGACACTAAAAGAACTGTCATGTGCAATGCCATGCTGGCCTGTTCGTGATACACAAAATAGGTTTAATGTGTTTATTACTCCAGTCAATAAAATGAAAACATAAAAAGAAATAGGTTTTAAATCGAAAATTCTCGATTATTGACCAGTTTTCAATATTTGGAGGGTAATCTTCATTTTCTGTTTCATTTTTATTTTATTTTGTTGTTCAGCCAGTTCATTTTGTATCTGAGTAACTAAAATTACTAAAATAAGGTTTTAGTGGAGACTCTTTGCTACTAGTTTTACGAATTTAAGTTGCTATTTTACAAGTGTATGGAGAGTACGAATTGAAATTCGTTGTTCTTGTCAGAAGCAGACGATTCGCGTAATATCGCTCTTTCTCTCTCGGCACAAGTTTGTAATGCGCGAAGCATTGCGAACGGAGCGTGTATCAATATTCTTACTTCTTAACTTTTCCCTTTCGGTTGTGTTCGTCTTGTGTCTCTTTTCGTCTTGTGGAATAAATTATTGTGTTCTAATTTATGTTGTATTAATTGCACACCAACGAACACCACAAATGGTGACCCGCTAATAAAGAACGCACAATACCTGAATCCGGATATATTTTTCAAAATTATCCATTATTTAACTGGCTTTTCCACTTTAACTGGCAGTCTTGCCGTGTTGTCTGAGATGGCCTTGATCCACATTACCTCATATAATCCAGATTTTACTGTATTTTGATGCTTCACATTTTAAATTTAATTTCCAGTAATTTAATTTTTAGATTGTATTTTTTTTTTTACGCAGGCAGTTTTGATTTATACATGTGGAGTCTTGTATAATATGGGAAATTATAAAAGCTTTGGAGACTCCAAATTCATTCCTAATGTGGACAAGGTAAATATTTTTGTTCTATTATTTTTTAGCTTAAAGTTTTTAATGTTATGAATACGATTTTAGTGATTTAATCTTTATGAAATCTTACCCAGGATAAACTTAAAAAACTTGTGTTGTCAAGTAAATTTGCTGCTGTCTCTCCTAAAGAAGTAGATCAGCTGCTTTCAAGATGTCTTGAAAAAATGTATTCCCTAAGTGACAATGAGCTTGGACTAGGATTTCCTGAACAGGTATTTAATATTTGTTTCTTATAATTTGCTCTTGTAATACTGCAAGGTAAATGCACCTTTCTTTGCGGAAAATTATTTAAGTCTAGATAATGAAAGCATTATGGCATACTTTCCAACTTTTATAGATGGGTCTGCCTTTTTTATAGATTTTTAATGTTTTAATCAAGCAATCGAAATATTTTCTTCTGCAACCATCCATAAAACCCCCAAACCTTGTTTTGAGCAGAAATTCAGTGCAGAATTATTAAAGATCGAAAAAGCTTCTAAAGCCTCACTGAAATTTTCGGCAAACCCCCTCTTGCTGAAACAACTTTGTAAATAGAACATTGCTTTTTTTTCCTCTTTCATCTACTTGTAAATAAGCTTTATGAATACCAATGATGCGTAATCCTGACACAAGTTTAAATGGTATGTAACATAGTTTTGGATGTAATGTGTAGGTACTCATAAAGTGAATGTGTATTTTATGCAGTGGATGTTTTCAGTTAGGTATTAAAACACTACTGCATTGCAAGGTTTCTGCAATTGATAAAAATGAGAAATTTACGTATGCATTTTTAAGTACAAATAGTACTAGTTATTGTAACATACAGATAATTCTAATACACACTAATTCATGTATTTATGTTGTGTTTTATTGCAATGTGTGTTCGGCGCAGACATTTTACTGATGCACAGTTTTCAAAGTTGGCAAGTATGTTATGGAAATTAGAACCTTACAAGTCTAAATAATAGAAGCATTATGGAAATTAGATTTTTAAAATTTTTGATGACTTCTATGTATGGAAGTACTATTCACTGCTGGCCAGCACAGCATTGCCCGTGACAGTTCTTTTCGTGAGGTCAAGTGTGATCACTGCTCGCTATCCCCAGGTGATTGCTACAAATTCCTGTTTGGGAATTCACTGCCTATTGGATAACAGCCATCACCGCATTGACCGTGGGGAACAAATTAAAAATTATGGTTACCTGTATTATATATGAATATGTTTATAAATGAAACAAGCAAGATATTTTTAAATAATTCATTAGTCATCTCACCATGCTTTTCTAGAAAAAGATGTATTTATGTTGCATCTTTTTTCACTGGATTACACTGGCAAAATTTAAATTTTAATAGTTTTTTTAATGCTAAATTTGCTAGAAGACTGACAAAATTATCAGTGAAATCTAAAGAAAAGGTGTTTGTTGAGGGAGGAGTCTAGGGACCAGCATTTTTCAGACTAGGTTTGCACTGACTAGAGATATTTAATATCTAGATTTTCTATGTTCAATAACAAACAACTCGAAATTTAAAGTATTATTCTTGATGGGATTGTACAATAGCCTGGAAAAGGGTAAGTGAAAAAGTGGAGTTACTGCCCAGAAAAGGTCTTATTTTGGAAGCACTTTCGTGTTTGCAGACTTTTTGATTGTGAACCCAATATTTCTATATAATTGGATTAACTCCTGACTACAAGCCTTGTTAATGGAAAAAAAACATTATATGGCATTGAATGTTTATAAATAATTGTCCTTATAAATGGATTACTTTTGTCAATTATTTTTTCACTAATACCTTCCACTTCAAACTAATACTTGTAGCCCGTTTTCTTCCATGATATGGCCAATGATGTAATACAATATGTGGAGCTAGGATTCACTGCACACTTATTCTACTAACTCTCATGTGTGTGTACTCATTTCTTTCATTACAAACTTCTACCAACTATCTGAACATCGAAGGGAGAAATGTACATTTCAACTTTTCTGGAAGACTTTTGAATAAACACAGCATTTTGTATTCCTGTTTTGAATTACTTTCATCAAGCACAATTGTTTCTAATTTGGTGCTTTAAATTTTATTGTAAGTTTTGGGTCATCCGCAGACTCCTACTGTTACGGTATTTCTGTAGTTGCTACTGAAATTAGGTGAAAACCACGGAGCTACTGATGTATAGGGACAAACTATGGATATCGTATGAAAAAATACTCTTCCCCAATCCCCCTTTTGCTTTCCCTTCCCCACCTGCTATGAGAAAGCATTCTTCCTTCACTTTCCCCCCGTCGGAATGACGTAGGCGATTGCATTGCAGAAATGACGTCTTCGGAAGATTTCCGCTAGGACTATGGCTAGGATGGTAAAGCTACGGTTTCCTGAAGAAAGCGGAACCGTTATCTAGCAGCCATAATATAGCTGTGGATGACGTCACTAAAACATTGTTTATACAAACAGATGGCGTTGGTTTCCTAGAGAGCATTGTTTGTGAGCTTAACAAAAATTAGCAGAGCCACCATTTGCACGACGGTCATCATAGCAGTCTCAAACAGTTGGGGAACGTTTTTTCTCTTGTAGCGGCAACATTTCATTTCCTATGCCAAACCATTCAAGCGAGGGAAGCAAAACAAACAAACAAACAAATTTTATTGGCATTGTTTAGTTCATTTTTGTAAAATAGGGATCATTAAAGATAGATTGAAATTTTCAACGGATTTGAAATCTGGAAAATTCTACCCCAGATCTATACTTGAAATGTGATTCTGTTTAAATAAACAATTAATTATTTAATAAAAAAAATTAATTATTGAATTATCAAATGGTAAATAATTAAATAATAAATCTTTTCTAGTCATCGATCTGACATAGAATTTTACGCTGATTTGAAATCCGTTAAAATTTTCACTCTTATCTTCAACAATCACGAAGTTAAAAACTTGGTCTAGAAAATAAAAAAGCCACTTTGTTTTGTTACTTGTTTGTGTGACCTTTAAAATAAAATTCATTCACTTATATATTTAGTCAATGATTTTGAATATTGTTTAAAAATATTTGTTTCAGTTAATTATTCAATATTTTTAATTTTAATTATTTATTTTATTATTTAGTAACTTTTTATTAATTTTAATAATTAATCAATAATTTATTGATACTATGTTGTATGTAATATGTTGGTAAGAAGTGCTACTGATGACTGGGTTACCAATGTTGGAGAGTATGCATCTGGAAAGTTCTGCGGTTTTTCAAATTGAAGCGCGCTTTGTTATTATTTTGCTACTGCTGATAAGGAGTGACCTTGATTGAAGCAGATGTATAAATTTGGTCTTTTCTGCTTTCCCTGCATAATTCTAGCTTGTGTTGTGTAATAATATTTGTTTCACCGCAGTGCTGAGAATAGAGAACCAAAAAGTTCATTTCCGTCATATTATGCTCTTTTGTGTGCTGTATATGGACATAGTACTGTTCCTGAGGCCACAGTTTGAAGGTGGTTCATTAAATTTAAGCGTGAAAATTTCAGCCTTGAAGATGATGACCGCTCTAGACGACCATCCTCTGTAAGCGAGGACCTATTAAAAGATGCTATTGCTGAAAATCCCCATTACACAGTTCAGGAATTATCACACAGACTAAATATACCAAAAAGTATAGTTCATGATCATATGAAGAAGATTGGGTATGTAAGCCTGCTACGCGATGTATGGGTTCCCCATACTTTAACAAAGAATATGTTTGCTCAAATTTCGGCATGTGATTCTTTGCTGAAACGAAATGAAGAAGCTCCTTTTTGAAACTGCTTATTACTGGATATGGGATGTGGATACTGTACAATAATGTTACAAGAAAAATATCTTGGATTAAGCCAAAGTAACCTCCACAAGTAACATCGAGAAGGGGGCTGCATCCCCCAAAAGTAATGATTTGTGTATGGTGGGACTACAAAGGAATTGCTCATTATAAATTGTTGCCAAAAAATCAGACAATAAATTCTAGTAAAAAAAAACGCTCTCAAATGGCAGTATTAAAAGCAGAAATCGAAGCAAAGCGGCCAGAACTGACTAATCGCCAAGGTGTTGTCTTCCAGCATGACTATCGCTGAAGACATTTTGTTGAATGTCAGACAAATACTTATTGAGTGGATGAGATGTTTTGTGTCCCCTCCCCCCCCCCCATATTCACCAGACCCTGCCCTCAGATTTTAATCTCTTTAAGTCACTTAAAAATTCTCTAAATGGCCTGGAGTTCAATTCTTTGGAGACTGTCTAACAGCACCTCAAAAGCATCTTTACAAATAAGCCTAAAAATTTAAAAACAAAAAAGAATTTTCCAGCTGACAAAAAAATGGCAAAAAGTCAGAACAATATGGTGGTTATGTGATTCAATATTATTTAAAAAAAAGTTTTTGTACTGTTTCGTTGGTATTTATCATAAAGAATCCTGCAGAACTTTCCGTAAAACCCAATATTTTTAGGCATTTTCTTTAACAGAGCAACAATCTGTTGCCTTAACATTTGAACTATGGCTATAGATATAACAAGTGCGACTCTTATAACTTTCGAGGTCAACTGCTGTAACAGCTGTAGTCGAACCTTGAAAGTTACGAGTCGCGCCAAGAAAGAATTTAGTCTAAATGCTTTCTTGGCGCAATTGTTATAACTTTCACGGTGCAACTGATGCACTGGCTGTTGTCTAAATTCTTTCTTGTTGCGGTCATGGTACAACTGCTGTACCGACCCTAGTCTAAAGGTTATATGTCATAAAAGTCTTCTGGATTTTCTTCTTGGAGGTTGGCAAGTGTGGGAAAACACATATTAACTCATAAATAGCTAATCAAGTCTTGAGCTTCGACAAACTTTCAAGTTGTCATAAACTAAAATAGATGTTAATTACCCCAGACTGTTTATTTAACCAAATGTTCTACCATGTGTCTGGTTTAATCTGTAATATATAGCACTGCCAGAAGAAAAGTTTCAGCCCTATCAAATAGAGAGGTTTTGTTGGGAAAGTTACCTATTTATCTTCATACACGAACTTAGGAAATGTAATCATTCATACTATTTAGGATATATATTTCTCTATTTAAAAATAATGTTAATAGATTTGTGAAGTAATTTTTTTCTTTGTTCCTTTTAGGCTACAACAACATATTTGTCAAAAAATATTACAAAAGAAGACAATGAAATTGTTAATGAATTTCTGAAAAAGCATGTAAGTTTTAAACATTCAAAGGGAATGTATATCTGCCAACATATGATTTGTCAGTACACTATGGATTTTGGCTGAATTACATGGGCATATGACAAAATAGTATGATTTTACTGAAATTTACTAGTGAATTTGAAGCTTATAAATACTTTAAATAGTAAAACTCAAAATCTATAAGTGCTTTGGATTGACCCGTGCATAGCATTTGTTTTTGTTTCTAAATGTGTTTCTTGATGGTACAATGCAGCTACCATCTTATACCTTATTTAAATCCGGTTATACTGAATACTAGATGTAAAGTATATTAAGATATGAATATAATGGACTCCAGAAATCATTTTTTGCTGTTCAAGTGCTTATATTTTAAGGAGTAACTTTAATTAAAGAATGTGGATTGAAACTTGCCCTTTGTGTACTTAATTGTTTATTATAAATATTTACTGTTCAAAATACTCAGAATAGTTAGCTACTTTACAAATCTTACAGCTAAAAAATATATCTCTTTCAGCATTGCAAATCTCAAAACTATAGTTCAATTGATAATCCTAAAGAGAACTAAATATTAAGCATGTTTTCAGCTTAGTCAAATACATCTTAATTTGCTTGCGCTTCCTACTATTTTCTCATAAATATTATTGCTTGCATTGCTTGTTTCCTTACATAAATGTTGTTTTAATATTTATTTATTGTACACAAGCAATTTCTGATTAAAGTATTTAATCAGTGAGAGAGAGAGAGGATAATTTAAATAAGACTTTGACTAACGATAGAGTGAGTATAAAAAGTGATTCACACCTGTCATGTGTCAAGTTTGTCTTTTATGTATAAGCATCTATATACATACTTTATACCACTATATAATATTAAATTAAAATATAAAGCAACAAAGTACACATTTAATGCTTCTTACTGGTGTTAATTTATATTTCTAAAAACAAGCAAAAAGTGTGCACCTTATATCATAACTAGCTTCTGAATATTCAATTATTGAAGTGAACATTCTCATTTGTGATCTTCACTTGTTTCACGGTGATTCAGCAATTTTTGATTTTCTTGACCTATTTTCATGTTTGTCATTGCTTTCTATAATCAGACTGCTGAAGAAAGTGGCAGGCTCTTCCCTGTAATTTTAATGACATTATGCAGCTTCATAACTAAACTTAAACATGTTTACACTAAGTAACAAAATTTGTGAAGAAATTCAATCGTTGAATTTATATTGTTTATATCAATTTCACGCTGTTTTCCAGTATAGAAATGTGAATTTCTGTGCCATGTACTCGTAAAATATATAGGTATGGATTTTAACATTTCATGCATATTATAGGCCCATAAAATTTGTAAGATTTCCAAAATTTAGTATGTAATTCATAATTTTTCGAGTTTTTGTTTCATTTTGATTAAATACAGAGAAATTTGCTTGCCTGTGTTATTTTATTTAATTGTGTATATGTATTTACATTTATTTGTTAGAATATATCAGTTTGGAATTCAAGATTATTCAAAACTGTTGATGAAGCTGGTACAGTTTGTTTTGAAATTAGGCTAGCATCCATTTTAGATACAGGTATTTATTAAATATATATATATATTTTTTTGTTATGCTAGTTAATACAGAAATGTCAATTACTATGGATTCTCTGTAGTTTCTACAGAAGTATATTGGGTACTACGGAATTAATAATTTTTTTCTACGAGAAAATTCAATTTTATTTATTTTTCACAACTCATAAATTAGTTGACTTACTTCTGTATTTTTTTCATTATTATTACTTTTTTTGATAAATGGTAGAGAGTGCTTATATTTAATTAAATCTTTTTTTTTATATACAATTCTTTCACACACAATTATTGGTTCCATATATCGCACCCCGGCAAGAAAAGTGACAACTCCAAATTGCAAATTTGAGAAACATCAACTTAAAGGGCATTATAAAACTTATATTGAAATATGATAAGCTTCTTTTAAATTTTAGGTAAGTATTTATGGTGTAACTTCTATTATATTCTATAGAATAGTAATGTAACACGCTGGGACACCTTGTACATATTTTTCAATGACATAACATCAAAATTTTTATTATTTGACTTGTCACATTTTGCCAGGGTGCGATTGTGTTTTCATGTATGATATACCTTACTAATTATAAATAATATAATGCAATGCATATAAGTTTCAAATTTGTAATTAAATATTTCAATTAATGATATATGCATGTTATTAAAGCAGATTTCTTAAATGTTAACTTAACTACAGAAAAATTCTTAAAACTACAGTTTTTTCCCCTTTGGTACTACTAAAAACTTACATCGCAGGTTGACATCTCTGGTTAATCTACTAAAGATTGCAAACTGCAGTATGACTGATTTTGAACTATTTTCTTTTTGGAACTTATTCATTACTCTAAAAGGCAATTTAAAAGTCATATATAGAAATTAAAAAAAAAAAAAAAAAAACATGTGATAATTATTCAATTTTTAAAATTCAACTTATTTTGACATCCATAACCTCTATTTCTGGATTACCCAGCACAAGGCTGCCACATGCAACCCATTTTGCTACTATTTTTTAACCTTGGCGACTGGGTATCATTTTCAGCAAAATTGTATCAAACACTCTTATTTTGGATTGGCGACTCTTGACAATTCACTATAGGTCAGGGAAAATTAAATCCCCCCCCCCACTTCTTTTTTTTTTCTAACAAAGCACAAATCCTTGTTTCAGTCACAAATTCATGCTTTTTGCTTCATCGGAGAAAATGTTTTTATTACTTTAGGCTACTAATATCTAATGGTATTGAAAATAATTTAGTAAATATAAATATTCTAATTATACTTCCACGAAGCATGTGTGTTACAGTTTGGTATGTTCTCTTAAAAGTTTAAACTGCTAACTTAGTTCCTAGCTAGGCCAGACACTTCCTACTTTACATTTCTAGAAAAAGACCTTGCTCCAAGGATGATGTATCTGCTGGAGGCTACTAAATCTACTACTAAAATAGACTTAAAGTGTTTTTATTTTCGCGGCGGCAAAATCCTGACGATTTTATGGCACTTACAGCAATGAGATTTGGCACACTGGTAGTCCAAATTTTTTGCAATTTTTGGATGATTGGAATATGATTTTCTTTAAATAAATAATTTTTAAATTGAATATATCTTCAACGGATTTGAAATCTGTGGAAAATTTTACACCAGATTAATACCTTACATCACAGCGTTGCCCATGGTGTTGGTTTGCGAAGCAACGGCACTATACGAGCAATGCCGGGCTGGCCACACAGTGGCTAGTATACTATATACTGGAAACAGTAATGAAAACATGACATCATAAATCTAAATGCCATGAAGAGTAATGTGTAAAAATTCCTGATTAACAGCACTAATAATATAAACACTTGAAGGAGGTATGCAACAGTTTGATTCAAAATTATAAACTAAAGAGGTGACTGATTTTATTAGCTAAAAAAACACACAAGTGGGTTGCAAAGTTTTTTGAGTCATTTGTCAGTTAGCTTATTCTTGTGGTGTGCAATTAAGAGATTAAAGAGTAGAAATATACATTTTCACACACAGCCATTCAAATGTCAGCAGGAAAAAAGTTCTAATATGAATTAAAACTAAGTGAAAATTCATTTATTATTGCTGCTCGGCAGTTTTATTATTAGAATTTACTGTAGTCCGATTATTTTTCTGTCCTCTCTTCTACTTCTAAGACTATAGTTTAGGTCTCACTTACACTTACTGATAAATTTGTTGACATGATTATGTAATTTACTCAAGAAAAACTATGTGGGATGTCAACTTGTGTTTTAAAGTTAAACAAATGTTTAGCAAATATTGATTTACCATGTCACAAATTCTGATTGTTTACTTAAAATAAATATTGGTTTGCATGTCATGTCACAAAGTCAATTTTTTATTTAACAAACTTATATATAACTATTATAAAAACAGTGTATAGGGTCTACAGAAATTATATATATATATATATATTATATATGATTTAAATATAAAAAAATCTGATTTAAATAAAAAAATATGAATAATTGATTTTTTTACACTTTGTTTATAACAAAAAATTCCCAACAAACATAGGTAATCATCAAAATGCACCACTTGGTTTACACAAGAAAAATGCTGCATAGTGGTGTCATCTATAATAAATAGGTTTAATTATTATCCAGCCTATCTATTTTTACTAGAACAAATCTCAGGCGGGCATTAAAAATAAAATAACGTGCGAGACACGGGCATGTGCAAATTTGCCTGTAACTTTCGCCCGTGTCAGACACTGGTTAAGGGGAAACTAATTTTGTGTTTGTATTTTAAGAATTTGTGCTATTATTGCAAATTTTCACAAAATATTTTGCTGTGGCAGTTCTGGCAGTACAAATTAGGTTGTTACAAAAAATTTTACTTTCAATTTTGTATTACAATTTAATACAAACTGGGAGTTAATGATGTAAATGAGACTGAACAAAATTAATTGATTTTCTGAATTTAATTTTATGAAACTTGCTCTTGGACTGATTTTAGTTCCATTAGATATTGGAGCAACTGCTAATTTTTTTCCAAATACATAAAAATTTTAAATAGCTATTTTTGTTTCACAATAACTTAGTTTAAAAATACTTTTTTATAAATTACAAACAATAAAACAGCCTGAAAAAGACAAATGTGTTGGGTAAGATATGTCATGTATTCTGGTGTGAAATACATAAACATTTGATGTATTCATATTTCAGAAAGTCCAATAGAAGGGGATCTTATTAAAGAAGTGACTGAAGATGGACGTAAGTTTGTTATCACCCGGGGTGACTACAGTAGCCTTCTGACCTATGTTCATGAGCACTTACTACTTGCTAAGGTAACATCCATTATTATATATTCATGGCTAACTGGATTCATCTATTGGTCTATTATGGTGGGTAAAGTTTCTAATTTGGTTGCTTGTGTGCTGTGCATCAACCCTTATTGAAAAGCAAACCAGTAGTTGCAAAGGATGTTGAATTTTATTTTGTTGAAAATTTTATATCTATCAACATGAAGATGGGTGTTTTAAAATTTCCTTTTCTCATTTCCTTCAAATTCCTTTGTATTTGTAATATTTCCTTTTATAAAAAAAATAATTTACTATTATAAAAGGAAGTATCTGTCTGTGTATAGTGTCCGGAAGAATCTAAAAGGACTTACAGTAATGAAATTGGCACACAAGTGGTCATAATTTTATGCAAAGTCTGAATTTTAAAATTTAATCTGGGACATTTTAAAATTAATTTATTCCCATTTATTTATTTGTTTTCCTTAGAATTTCTACGGTGTGAAGAGATTGCATATTCTAAATTAATTTTTTTCCTTTCATTACCTGAGCACAAAAGATCCCAATGAAACAAATAAAAAATTTTGACTACCGTTTATTTCTTTTTCATTCTTTAGTCCAAGTTTCTATCTTCGTGATCATTAAAAAGAGGATTTCGACAGATTTGAAATCCATTAAATTTTACACCAGATCGATGCCTCGGGTGATATCTTAAAATTATTGTTTTTTCTTTTTAATGTTTTCATTATCAGTAAAAACACGAAAAGAACTGTCATGGGCAATTCTGTGTCGGCCTGCTAGTATTAATATAATTACATCTTGTAAGAAAACAAGAAATGAGAAAAGTGCATGTGATAATACTTGTAAAATTACATACGTATCTTTAAATATAAAACCCTTATGCGTGTGGTATTTTTGCGATCTGTTGACTACAATTTGCGTAGAAGAGAGTAGCGTGCTAGATAATACCTTAATGAAAGATTTCAGCAGCGATTGGCCAGAAATACTGCCGGCAAGCTTAGACGAGCTAGAGCATGCGGCGAGCAACAAATTGCTAATAGGTTGAATTCCCAAATGGAAGCGAACGTTTCCGAGGACAATTGCGGAATGACGACAGAACTATGCAATTTTTGTCAAGCACTTTATTGGAGAAATGAAATATCCATTGCTCTTTCCTAGAGTGGAACCAGGTTGGTCAAATGAGATGGAACATGTCGAGGAGAGACATTCTGCCAAAAGAACTAGAACTTTTCTCCAAGTGGCAATTTTTAAAATAGTGTTAACAATCAGCACTTTGTGTTAAGAAAAGTGAAAATTGGGCTGTAACGAGGAATTTTTTAATTCGTCTAGCTGTTACTAGAAGTTTTTGTCAATCCAGTTAGCCATATATAGTCTAAACTGCAATTCTTGAAACCAAGTTTTGCCAAATTATTTTAATACTAAATTTGTTGTTTTGATTAGAAATATGCAGCAAATGAAATTGAAGAAAAAGCGCTAGAGAATTTTGCTCGGTCTTTTAAAACTGGTTCAGTTGATGCTCACAAGGATGGATCACGGTTCTGGGTAAAAGATAAAGGACCTATGGTAGAAAGGTAAATTCCTGCTTTTGTGTAAAAATTTCAATCGAGAAAATATTGTATAAATTTTAATTTTCTCTTATTGTATGTTAAGATTTTTTTAGCTTGATTTAGTTTTTTGGTTTTAAACCATATTCTGGACTGTGAGATTTGTATTCTAAGAATCTTATCGCGGTTACCTTTGTAAGACATAATTTATTTATTAATTAAGCTGTCTGAAATTTAGTCTCGATGTTCAATTTATGACTTAAGATTCTCTTAAGTTAATTCTATAGAAGTAATTACTATAATCTTATGATTTGTTCAAATTAATTTTACATTGATGGATTGATTATATTAGCTGTCATCAAGAAATGGCAGCCCTCCTGTCTCTTTGTGAAGGGTGTCAATCACCTTTGATGCATATACACCTTGAGATGAGGTACTCCACATGAAATGGTATCTTCCACCATAGAAATGCCTGTCCAAGAATTCTTTCAATAGTTGTGATGCCTTATGAATAGGAGGTCCATTCCGTAAAATGAAGACTTAATTGAAAAGTGTGTTGAACTAGATGTTTTGATTGTGTAGATGGTTGCCAATTACAGATCCAACTGATTCACATGCAGCTTCACTGCAGATTTTAAAACAGTTTTCAAATTTGGCCCCAATTGTCAATGACGAGGCCATCATGGTGTTGCTTGTGGTATTGGTTTGCGAAGCAAACAAAATTGGAATTTGCAGGATATTCATTCAAATAGGCTGAGAATTTCCGTATGGTTTGTGAAGCAAATGAACACGACAGGAAACGCCATGATGGCTGTTATCCAATAGCAATTACCTGGGATTAGCAAGCAGTGGTCACACCTAACCCCGCGAAAAGAACTGTTGCAACGCTGTGCTGGCAACGCAGTGGCTAGTGAGAGATAAGAGAGAAACTGCTGTTTTCCATGTGCAAGCTTTTTCCGATTTCAGTAAAATATGAAGATGAAACCATTTGAAAATTTGCTTCTCTGCAAAGAAAGGAAAAAAAGGAGGGGGTAAATATAGCCACTAGCCAAAATATTTGTTAATCACTGATAACATTTGAATTTGTAGAGGTTTTTTTTATATAAACTTGGGCAAAAATTTCCCCTGAACCTCGTTTGTGCGGTGGCGAGTGGGAGATAAGAGAGAAACTGCTGTTTTCCATGTGCAAGCTTTCGTCGATTTTAGTAAAATATAATGATGAAACCATTTGAAAATTTCCTTCACTGCAAAGAAGGGAAAGGGGGGGGGTAAATATAGCCACTAGCCAAAATATTTGTTAATCACTGATAACAATTGAATTTGTAGAGTTTTTTTTTATATAAACTTGAGCAAAAATTTCCTCTGAACCTCGTTCGTGCGTTCGGACATATTCTGCACCCCTGCTTCTGAATACAACAGAATTGTGGACTGTTCTGCAGTAAGTATGGTGTTCACACACAATGTGCATACATAATACTTCCACAAGTTCATGGTGTCTACTCTGTTGTATTTCTACAGCTTGTTCTTGTGGGAGGCCTGCCAAGTATTAGACTGGTGTAGCAGGTGTCCTGACCAGGGTGGTAACAGAACCTGGGAAATCAGGGAATTCTCAGAAAACTTTTTATTTCTGGAAAAATCAGGGAAATTTTGACAATTTAAACGGCTACTATTATTGTTTTTCCTATTTAGAGATGCGCGATTATGAGTGCTTTTGTGAATCAAATAAATCGTATTCGCTGAAATTGTAATTCAAAAAAAGAACCATAGTGTCGTAAATTTTAAACACCGCGGAAACCGCCTCCGCTGTTTTTTTCGCGCCTGCAGTGTTTTGTTGCCTTGAGGCTAGTGATACAACTTGTGGGATACAATTTGAAATTTGTGCAACAAATGATATTTTTTGTGTATTAAATTAATTATTTTTGTTTGCAATTACATTTTTGTAGAATTATTTATGTATATCTGCATTTGGTTTCGATGAAATAGTATGAAAATGTAGGTTCAGGTGTAAAAAGTTCCTTAATCAAAATATTTTTAATTTTTTCTCCAGTTTTTTTAATTGCAATTTTAAGAGTTCCATTAAGGGTTCCAAACAATAACAATTAAAATATCTAGAAAAAAAATATAAAATATTTGTAGAGAATGATCTTTTTACATCCTCTGACCCTAAATATTTAAAAATAGTGTTGTGTGGATACTGTATATCGATACCAATCGCGGATCACAACATTTCTTAAGGGAATTGTTAAATCAGGGAAATTTTTGTGAGACTATCAGGGAAATATCAGGGAACTTTTCTTTGAGGATTTTGTTGCCATCCTGCTGACACTTCAGTTTAGAAATAGCTGAAGAACTTATGACATAAATTACTTTTAAAAATATATGCAATATATTTTGTTAGGAAAACTATAATATTACAATCTGCACAAAGCTGTATTACTTTTTATTGAAATTTGTAGAAATTTTTACATTGATTTGAAAATAGAAGCCAGAATTTTGACTTTTTTTTTTAAATTTCAGTTACATTGGATTCATTGAGACTTACAAGGATCCTGCAGGAATACGAGGAGAATTTGAAAGTAATCTATCTTTTTAAGCGTACTCTATTATCTATAACTTAGAATTGCAGAAAATTGAATTACAAGCTTAATAAAGGCTGTTCAATTTATTCAAGATACTTAAAATGTATGTGATGAATAATGGTTTCCTGTATAGTGTTCCCCAAAATTAAGTATACACTAGGATAGACCAAAAAACCTTTTTTTTTTTTTCTTCCCAGATTAGAAAATTTGTTCATGGCACACTTAATGTTATGCTTGAAAGTTTTTTAATTAGATAATATTTTTTTTTGTGCTTTGTGACAGGGTGTCAAGATTTAAAGCAACAATTTTAATCAAATGATTTTTTTTTTTTAAATCACTGTTTTAAATCACAACTAATCACATTTTTATAACTAAGTAAATGCACTGTAGAAGTGGTCAAATGCTTTAATTTTTCTGCACTCATGGTGATTTCAGCACTAATGGTTACACCCAGCTCAGAGGGAACTGGGTCAACTAACTGCATATTATAAAAGATTGCAACAGCCAGTTGTAACTTATTAGAATATACTGGAAACAGTAAGGCTACTTGCACACACATTGATTTCCTGTCGGGCGATAAACAAATGTAAAGATATTTAATCGCGCCTTGCTTGCACACTATAGACGACTGTCATGGTTTGTTTTATTCGAGAAACAAAACAAAAGGACTTTTATTACCTTGTCCAATTTGCTATCCTCGCGCTCGTTAAAGATAGAATAAAAATTTTAACAGATTTGAAATCTGTGGAAAATTTGACACCAGATACCTTTACATTTAATTTTCTTTTAATAAATAATTTTTAAATTAAATATTTATTTTTTCGCAAGAGAGTGTGACGTCATGATGGCTGTTATCGAATTTGACAATGACGAGGCCATCACAGCGTTACCGTGGTGTTTGCGAACCATAGTTCATAATATTCATAATTTGGTTTTTGAAACTAATTCATTCCAATAGGCTACGAATTTCTAACACCACGGGCAAAGTAATTATGGCTGTTACCCAATAGGCTACTCGCAAACCAAATGGGAAGTCTTAGCAATCAAGTAGTGGTCACACCTGACCCTACGAAAAGAACTGTCACTAACAACATAGTGGCTAGTGCTTGGCTAAGGGCTGAAAAATTTAGTTAAAATTTACTGATCTTGCCTTTCATAGGATTACATTTTAATTTAAAAAATTTAATTTTTTTGCAGTTTACTTATTTCTGTATTTTTTTTTATTATTATACTTTTTTGGGGGGGGGGATGGGAGAGTACATAAATTAAATTGATAAATGTTTTTTATGAACAAAATTTAAAATTTTTAGAAATGTGATGTATTTCAATTCTTGCACAATTATTGGTTATTTAACTACTGAAAAATTCTTAAAACTGTAGATTTTTTCTTTGGTACTACTGAAAACTTCCATCGTAGGTTGGCATCTCTGTTGACTTAGCAATGTATATAAATTTCGTTTTGAATATTATTTGTAATCCTCGTCGCCTACTTTACTCTCTTTGGGGCTGTTGTGGCTCAGTATGTATGCCTACTAAGCTAGCAACCTTCAAGCTGTTGTCAGCTCAGGTTAGATTCTTGTCAGGTACATTCCTCCTGGGGTGTATTTCTCCTGTGTCAGTAAAATGTTCCTTGTGTATGTGTATTACTGGATATTGTATAACGTGTCAGGTGCAGCATATCCGAATAATTGCCCTTGAGCCATAAAACCCCAAAACCAGTCTACAGTGTTCCCACGGTCCTTGAAAAGTCCTTGAATTTTTTTTCACTAACTAGGGGCCCTTGAAAGTCCTTGAAAATTACAGAACTTGGTGAAAAGTCCTTGAAAGTACTTGATTTTTTTTAAACTTGTACATAGTTGTGTAATTTTGTCTTGCATTGGAACTTGTCCAGACTAGTTTTCCTCCACAGCAGGTGTGTCATTCTGAATGAAACCGGTGTTTTGCGCTTTGACACTATGTTATATATTAATAATGTTATGTCTAGATCGTCCATTTTCCACGTATTCTGTACGTCTAAGTTGACACCTCTGGTCTCCGTTAAGATGGCCGCCTTGTTATGCCTGCCGCATCATGACGTATCTATGGTACGTAGATAACTGCACCGCTTTCTTAGGAACCTTAGCTTTTGCAGTCAGGACGTCATTGGAAACCTGAACACATCCAAAGAAATAAAGCCAAATTCTCATTGCAAAAATATAAAAATTGCAATTGAAAAATAAAATTTTTAAGAAAATCACATTTAAGATATCCTTCTGTTGTAAAATTTTCTGCAGATTTCATATCCTTTGAAATTTGTGCTCTATCTTTAACGATTGCAACCGTGTGCAAGCTCCCATACTCTTCTTCGTGCCACCAAAAAAATTTATCGTACGAAATTTTATCGCATGACTTAAATTGATATGTGTGCAAGTAACCTGGTAGTTAGCATTGAGACGAGAAGCCCACTTTGCAACAAAAAGAAATCACAGGTTCTGTGAGGAAAGAAAATCCAAATTATAACCAAAATTGATGATAACCTTCCTTTTTTTGATTATCAGTAGTTTAAAAAAAATTGTCTTTTTTTTATATATATAAAAGTCCTTGAATTTTTTTTTGGATAAAGGTGTGGGAACCATGGTCTACCTACTTTACTCTCACCTGAAACTTTTGGTATTTAGGTTTTGTTGCTATGGTCAATAAGAAGTTAAGTGCCAAATTTGAAGACCTTGTTGCTTCTGCCGAAAATTTAGTTTCTCTTCTGCCCTGGCCCAGTTCTTATGAAAAAGACAAGTTTCTGCAACCAGATTTTACATCATTGGACGTTTTGACTTTTGCTGGCAGTACTCCACCTAGTGGAATTTGCATTCCTAATTGTAAGTATTCTTCTTTTTGACTAAGGGGTAAATTATAGGTTAGGCAATCTTTTTAGTAATATATGAGGTAATTATTTCAGATGATGAAATAAGGCAAAAAGATGGCTTTAAGAATGTGTACCTTGGCAATGTTATCCAGTCAACTTCTTTAGAGCCACCTAATTATTTAAAAAAGGAAGACCAGGTTAGTGTTATCCTTTTCACTGATGCATTTTCTATGAAATTTTGTTTTAGTCTTTAACTTCTGCAGAACTTCCAACTTCACTTATCAGATAGAAGTTACTTTTTGTATAATCACAGATAAACTTCAATATTCAACAAAGCCCAGTAAATTGTATTTTTAATAGAACTTTATAGAAACAAATCTGGTTTGAAAACATATATTGACGTGGAAAATTAATTTTTCTAGTCTTTTAAACAGTTCTTTAACTTGTGAATTTAAGTTTGATGTTAGAATTTTTTACCCGTGATAATCATGCAAAAAATACATTTATAATTGTAACTTAAGTAAAATGTTTGCATTTAAAATTATTTTGACAAAGCTTTAGGGCAGCTGTTCTCAATCTTTTTATTCTTCTCACGTACCCCTTGATCAGAGTTTTCATTTGCGACTACCCCCTCTCTTCATTACACCCACCCAGTGCGGCATTGGGAAAAAGCTCCATTGTGCAATAATTTTTTGATGCCCTAATCCAGGGGTTGTCAACCTTTAACACACCATGCATCAATTTTTTTCACATACGATTTCAGATGTGCCATACAACACAAATACCTTCTTGCGTTCATGGGTGGGGTTGGAAAATAAGGATAGGGGTAGGATCTGTAGGGGAGGAAGAGGAATAACTCGGTCACGCCAACTAAATTAATTAATTAATGTACAACAGTTCAAAAGATGCACATTTATTGGAACACCAATCTACAATAGTGAGAGATGATCTCTTGAACGTGAGGGCGATCGTTGTCGTGGACCCCACGGATGGTGCTACAGTTGCCTGAGAGTATCGTTTGGTGAAAGCTGTCTAAATTAAACTGAGAGCACTCTGGTGTTGAAAATATGGAGATGGGTTAAGTTATGGCATCTAGTTCAAAAGAATAAGTAGGCGCAAGGATGCAATACGCCACAGGTTGGCCACCCCTGCCCTAATCCAAATGCCATCATAGCCACTGCGTATTTTACCATTCCTCCACACAAAATCAAAGCGGAAACAAAAAATAATAATTTTCTGAGCGTTCTCCACGATGAAATAACTTGGCATAGTTCCAAGGCTGACGGCAAGGTCACATGGGTAGAAAAGTCAAGATTGGGGTGTTTCTTCTTTCGCTGAAGAAAGGTGTTGAAAGAGCGATGGAGAATAAAACTTTTAAACTCATTTAAAAATCTTCTAGATTGAATTTTAAAATTCGCCACAACCCAAAAATTGCAAAAAAAAATTCTGACTACCTGTGTGCCAAATCTCATTGCTGTAATTGCCATAGATAGTCAGGATTTTGCGGCTGCAAAACAAACAAACATTTTCTTTTAAATAGTAGAGATAGGTTATCTAAATTTTAAAAAATCAAACTAATCAAATTAGCCTTAATAACATTTATAGGCTTTGATTTTTTTTATTTTAAATTTTACAATTTATTTCAATTTTGACAAATTCACATGGCATGGTCAAAGCTAGCGTCTAATGTTAAAAGTTTGAATGAGTTTTTAATATGTATTTTTAAAAAACTGTTAAAAACACTAAAAGACAATCAAACAAAATAGCTTTAGAAGTCAAATTTTTTGGGGAGGCCAAGTAATTTCTTTTTTAAGGGCTTCAGTTTGTAGTTAAGTAGTTTTCTTTTGACTAACAGCTACTTATGCTATCAATCTGTAAAATGTAAGTAGTGTAATTCTCAAGATTTTTGTTTGCAGGATATGGTCCTAAAGTACAGAATTCGAAGCTATGCAATCACTGTTGGCTTGCATGAACTTCTAGGACATGGAAGTGGAAAACTCTTCTCTAAAAATAAAGATGGAAGTTATAATTTTGACATCCAAACAGTTCGCAATTGCGAAACAAACAAAGAAGTAAGCAAAAAACTTCATGAACATTATGTTACCTGAACCAGTATATTTCAGAGTTTTCATAATTTTATCAACTTTTTCTAAATTTGATTTTTACTTATGTGGGTTTTATTAATGTTTATTTAAGCATTTTCTTTATTTGTATGTAATATTTTATAATAATTTTTTGTAAATTCTAACAAGTTTTAAACACAAAAATGTTTCATGTATGTACAATAGTTTTCTTGCCTTTTTTTCATAACTTGACGACTTTTCTAAATGTGAATGCCACAACAGTAACCATGTTATATCGTGCATTCGGTAATATTGTTTATCGGTTTGTTTAACCCATTAACGTTCGAATTATTTCTGCTCAAAATATTTTCATGATTATCTCAAATCTATGTAATTTTGACCCTCTGAATGCAAAAAACCTAAAATTCAATCAATTTGTGATTTTGTTTGAAAATTACAGCCCGTCCTCATTTGAGGACGCTGGGCATTCCGGTAAAAAAATAATCGCAAAATTCAGTGAAGTCAGAATATTTGAAAACATGTAATAGATGTAAAAACGGACTAGTTACAGTATTCTATTAAATTTTTAGGTAAAATTAGTTTTAAACTAATTTTTAACATTTAATGACAATTTTTCTCAAACAGAGTAATGTTCAATGCTACAATTTCAGTTTTATGCGAACTATGACAGCTGATAAAAAGGATAGTTTTTATGCGGAAAGACGGAGAACAAGATGCACATATATGATACATAAACAAAGTGCATACAAATTTACATAAAATATGTGTCCATTCCTTGGATTGGTATCATATATGGAAAAACAAGGAATAAGTTCAGAATTTGTTGCCAAAGTAACAGACTTATTGTCGTTCCATCTGACTATTAAAATTTAATTTTTCTTATCAAATTTATGCTCATAAAACCCTCTTGTTCCTTTTTCAATTTCTTTCCGAGATTTCAGAGGACAATCTGTTATTCTGTTGTATCTTATAGTGCGACAATTTTAGTTTTTGAACACAATTCTAGTCACAGAGGAATTTGGATCTTCAGAAATTTTTGATTTCAGCTGTTCTTGCTATATCACGTACTGCAGCTAAAGCTGTACTTTTCGTCAGGATCCTCTTCATCAGAAAGCTCATCTACGTTAGGTGGAATTCCGATGATGTCAGCTTCAATTTGTTCGGAAAATAAATATTCATGAGCTTCTGCAATCGTTAGGAACCTACGAGTCATTATAATTACTTATACTTTGTTTTGTTTTTGAAAAGCAATGACTATTTACCATATAAAAGTCAAAAGAATTTTTAATTCAATTTTTACACAAAAAATTGCAAAATTGTAATGACTCTTGAAATTTGTTTAAAAGTTGGCTGTAACGCCCAGCGTCATCAATTGTGAGGACGGCAAAATTTGATGTGATTTTTAAAAACAAAATTTTTTCAAAAGAAATTAATTTTCTATTATAAGTTTATATAGTACTCTAATTTGAAATACTATTAAAAATAAAATATTTTACCTAGAATCTAGGCAATGTAGTTAGACAGAAAGCAAATAACAGTGTGAGACATGAAAAAACATGAAATGGCGATCCATATCACAGAGTTCTAAGCAACCACATATACTTGGTAATTTGTGGGATTCTTTCTGGTAATACCATCTACCGTCGTGCAGAACAAACAATCGTTTCCTGAAAATATAAAGATTCTTTGTGCTCTTTTATCCACCGTCCTCAAATGAGAACACTGTGCGTTGATGGGTTAAGCAGGAATCACTGACTAGTCTCGGAAATAAGTATCCTGCTCCAAACAGTTATATAATGCTCGCCAATCCCCAGTGATTGCTACGCATTCCCATTTGCTTTGCTTCACAAGCAACGCCGTGATAGCCTCAAAGTGTCTTGTAGTAAATAAATGCCAATTAAAATTCGAAAATATTTTAGATTAAAATTTAAAAATCAGGCTGGACTTATTAAATCTTACTGATACTAAAACATTAAACAGAAAAATAATAATTTGAAGAATGAGTCCCACACAACATAGGTTACAATTAAAAAATTATTTATTTAAAGAAAATCGCATTTAAGGTATCGATCTGGTGTAAAATTTTTTTCATATTTCAAATCCGTTGAAATTTGTACTGTCTTTAATGATCGGGAAGATAGAAAACCTCAAATAGTCTTTACCCATGACAGAGTTAGAAATCGCTAGCAAGAAAGTTATACTTATTGATTGTTATAAGATCAATTTCAGTGTCCATGCAGTGAGTTAAAATAAACTATCACTTTCTATTAGACTGACATAAACTTAAGTTAATAAAAGTAGACATGACAAAGTCTTAAAAAATCCTAACTAGAATTTATTCAAAAGATAACAAATGAATTTTAGTTAAAATTAAAAGATTACAATCGACGCTTAGTTACTTCATAATATTGAAAAGTAAATCTAATAACTTACTCATGAGTGATCAAGTAAGCGGGTATGTCGTCAAACAAGTGAGAGTGGGAATACTGGTGCAACAGATTGCAACCACTTTTACAATAGTATGAAAGATTACATGACAAGATTTGCATAACCGTGACAAGATTTACATAAAGTACAAGTTATCAAATATGTTGGCTTAGTAAAATTCAGAAAAGAAAGGTAAGGTTTTTCCTAACACTTATCAACAACCTAAATCAAAACACACTTGAATCGGAAAATTTGGCATGGTTCCAAAGGCATTGGAACGAAAAATGTCAGCTCCATCGTAACTTGATACAGTTCCAAGGTCGAAAAACACAATCCTCTCCTTCTTTAATCGAGGAAGCTTTTGCGTCACATTCCCGTAGATAAGAAAGGAGGCTGAAAAAACTAATAAATTAATTTTTAAATGTTCTACATTAAATTTTAAATTTCGGGCTGGAGACAAAAATCGCAAAAAAATTGGGAAACCTGTGTACCAAATTTTATTATTGAAAGTGCCATAGATTCGCCAGGACACTGCTTGCAGACAGACGACACAGAAACGCTTCTTTTAAATATATATATATATATGTATAATGGGAGGGGGTTGAACCACACACCCCTTACCTTTGTGCTTGGGTTTGATGCCTGCTTACGAATGACTATTTACACACTATTTAAAGGGGGAATGACTAAGAACGCAGCACCATCTATTATTCAAAGTTGTAACTAATTTTGTAAACCGATTCTTTAAAATTCCAGGCCTGCTCATAAAATGTATCACTTGTTTCATCTTTCTGTCACTGTTTTGTAGTTACTTCATTTCAAAGTCAGGGAGTCCTTTCTGAAACACCCAGTATATGTTCATGTTTAACTGAGTCGTATGCCACATGTCAAACAAGTCCAGGGGTGCGGAAAATGTTTCAGAGCCCAATATATCCCCAGAACACAATTTGTTTTGTCTGAAATTTCCCCGAAAATGTCCCTGTATTTTCATTTTAGTTTAAGCGACTATTAGAGTACAATGTTGATGATCAAGAACTCTCCTTATGACTATTACTTTATACCAATACGAAAAAATTACATTGATGGATTATATTAGTTGTCACCAAGAAATGGCAGCCTTCCTGTCTCTTTGTGAAGGGTGTTAATCGCCTTTGATGTCATATACACCTCGGGACCAGATGCTGAAGAAAACAGCGTGAAATGGTATCTTCCAACATGGAAATGTCCGTCCAAGGATTCTTTCAATAGTTGTGAATTCTTATGAATAGGAGGCCCATTCCATGAAATGAAGACTTCATTAAGCATGTTGAACTGGATGTTTCAATTGTGTAGATGGTTGACAATTACAGATCCAACTGATTCAGACAGCTTCACTGCAGAATTTTAATAATTTTTGAGCAGATTAATAATTTCTGGGATGTGGCCATACACTTCAGGGTTAGTAAATGCTTCTTTTATTAATAAGTTATCCTGGATGATCAAGCTTGGATTTTTATTATTTTTTTTAAAGGTGTGTTTAAAAGGTTGTTTTTATAATTCTCAACTGGGAAAAAATAATTTTACTATCTAACTTGCACTCTCAGTTATTGTTCACCTATATGGTAAGGGTTTCTAAAGATTCCAGAATTGTACATTCATATGTAGTATCTGGAGGACTTGTTATATATCTGCTACTGAAACACTGCCGCATATTTTCTATAGTTGGAGGTTCAGAAATTCTACGTTCAAGATTTTCCAGTAATATTATGCAAAGATTTTCTAATTTTTGTCTGGAACTTCTGGAACCATCTTCACTGGTTGTTTCTTCATGAGTCTGGGAATGGCTTGGATCTATTGTAATCTTCATCAACTAATAGACAGTCTTAAAAATTATTTTTTAAAGACTCGCATTTCCTTAAAAACTGATGAAAATATTTGTTCAGTGAGTTTTTCATTTCCATAATCATATCATTAAGTGTGCATTTCATTGAAACATAATAAAATCAAATATTGTCCAAATGATGGCTGTTATCAAATTTGGTGCCAATTGACAATGACAAGGCCATCATGCTGTTGCCAGTGGTGTTAGTTTGCGAAGCAAACCACAGTTCATAATATTCATTATTTGCTTTGCGAAGCAAACTAAATGGGAACTCGTAGCAATCACCATTGGTTAGCGAGCAGTGGTCACATCTAACGCCGCGAAAAGAACTGTCGCAGGCAACGCCATGCTGGACACGCTGTGGCTAGTGGGAGATAAGAGAGAAACTGTAAAATATGAAGATAAGACCATTTGAAAATTTGCTTCACTGCAAAGAAAAAAAGGGGGGGGGGGCATAAATATAATCGCTAGCCAAAATATTTGTTCGTCACTGATGACAATTGAATTTTTAAAGGTTTTTTTCTTATAAACTTAAGCAAAAATTTCCCTATAGCTACCTGAATTTCCTCGAACCTCGTTTGCGCATTTGGACATATTCTGCACCCTTGAATAAGTCTAAACTCATGGTGTCAACAAATTAGCATAAATCAAAAGATATGATTTAAATCATATAAATCTAATCATCATTACATAATCATGATTTTCACACATACAAAATGTAAAAATATTCATATGAATCTTGGGATGTATTTATGTTCCACAATTACTGTTATATTTTACAATTACAAATAATGTAATCTAAGTATTATACAACTGTATGGTTTTTTTTTCCTCTTTTGCTTATTAACTAACTCTCCATTTCTTCTAACGTTTAATCATCCAAAAACAGTTGTGAAAAAATTAATATGATGATTTTATATTTTATCAATATAGATTACAAGTTGGTACAACGAAGGAGAAACTTATTCTAATGTATTTGGTGACCTTTCTAACAGTTATGAAGAGTGTAGAGCAGAATGTGTAGCCTTGTATCTGAGTGATGTCCCTGAAGTATTAAGGTAGTATCTGGTTTTCAAAGTTTTTGTACCTTCTGATATATAACTTTGATATTGTAAAGGGTTTTTGATAGCTGTACTCTAAGATAGTAACCTTTTGTGATGTCGCAAAATTGGGAATACTGCTCTTTTCTACATGTCTTTGAATGAAATTTCAATTTGTTAACAGTGGGAAAAAATCTACTTTAGAGTTGAGGGTTCAGTGGTCACCTTTTACAAACAATTGTCTTAAATCCAATTGGTTAAAAATATTTTAAGTTAAAAGACAAACTTAATTAGTAACACCGCTTTAGCGTCTCAAGTGTGGATGAGAATGAACTTTTGTTTTGAAACATGTCCTACCTCATTTTAAATTATTTTTTATATTGACTGGATTTTGTGTAAAAGTTTCAAAATTTAATATAAGTAGTTTTATTTCATTTTCAACTCCTTAGGGGGGGGGGTAACTCCCTTTTTAAAGTGAACATTGGTGTCACAATCCTGAGGTACCTTGCTGATCTTGCCTCCTTTTCAATTTACCCTCTCCTGCCCTTCTACCTTTTACTATTTTCCTCCCTTCATTGTATCGTGTGTTGCCGCAGTTTAGCCAAATACGATCTCTGCACCACAAAACTCGACAAGTTTTTTAAAAGCTTAAAATTTTTTTGTTTCTAATAAGCAAGTTATATCAAATCTCATTGCATCACTCTCTTTACACCCCTATAAGAATTATTTGTTATAAACAGGAATTTCATTAAAACAGACAACCTTTAGTCACTAATAGTCCGTTATGAAGTTCTACTGTCTACCAAATTAAACAGTAATAAACGAAAAAATTGCAAGGACATTATGCTTTTAAAAAAAGCAAGAAACGATACAGCCTGAAAAGAGCCACTGCGCTGTGTTGTGACTCAAATCCAAAACCGAAAAATTCTTCCAATTTACAATTCGTTAAGAATTAAGAAGAATAAAATAAAAGATCCAATGGCATCAAAGCAGAATCGTCAATCTCTCTTTTCCAACTCCAGTCCATTAGAGATGTCACTAGAAATTGGGTGCATGTCCTAAAGAATTGAAGAAATGCGGCAGGACGCTAGAATCCATACTGTTGCCATTCTTAGGAAACCAAATAATAGATGTTGATTTTTGCCCCTACATGCGCTTTAACAGATGGCAGTACTGGAGACCGCGATATGACTTCACATCATGACTAATAGTTTCTCCCACCCTTTTTAAACTATCCATTCTCCAATGTTCATGTATAGACGTTTTGCATTGCTCTTCTGTGAAGCTTCTGTTTTCATCATTATGTCCACAGTCCATCTAACATTACTCCCTGTCCCTAGATATTTATCTAAAATCTCTTGCTGAAGTCCCCTAGACCCCTTGCTTCTGTAATTTCTCAGCGTTAAATATACTTTCCAATTTGTGGCACTTAGTCTAATGACCTTACCACAAAAATGAGAGCTCCGTTCCAAGATGTAATCCCTCCAGCTTAAAAAAATGCCAATAAATGAATTAAAAATGTTCTACATTAAATTTTAAAATTTGGGCTTCGAGGTTAATTCATTCATTCATCTTTAAGACATGTGTGCCAAATTTCATGATGTATAGATTTGTCTGAAGACACACAAACACTTGTTATATTTGTAGAGATGAAACTTAAAATACGCTTCCGGTTCATCTTGGCAATCAAGAAATTTCAATTTCCTTAAAATTTAGGTTTTAAACAGAAAATTCTCAAATGTTTTAATGGTTGGAGAATATTCTCTGCTAACAACTCTAACGTGTAATAGTGTTTTCATATTGGAATTTTTTTCTGCTTTCTCATTAAAAGTAAAATATATTTTCCCCTTCTCAGAATCTTCTCTGCTGGAACTGAAGGAGAGACTATAGTTTACACATTATGGCTTTTGTTACTTCATTCTGGAGTTGAAGGTCTTCAAATGTATGATCCTAAAACTAAGACATGGCTACAGGTAAGTAGATTAGTTTTCTAAATTTGAAAGCAAAGCCGAAATTTAATATCCGAGATTAAATACTTTTTTTTTGTAAATATTTCTGTAGATCCACAAATGGTTTTTTTTTTTTTTTAACTTTTAGTTCCAATTTTCCCAAAAATATTCTGCGAGCCTTTGCAGATTCTGTTTTCTCTGTATAATGGGACAACGAAATGTTGACTACTGTCCGGGATCAATCCCCTAAGGGAAAGATACAGGGACAACACCGCATTATTTTGAACCACGGTCAGATGGTAAGATAACACCTGAGGTGACACCCCACTCTCCCAAGAGATTGTGACGAGATGATGACACACCGATGGGATCTCTTCGAAAATTCCAATTTGGCCACATTTCACAATGACAAGGCCATTATGGCGTTGTCCCGTCTGTGGCGTTGGTTTGCGTAGCAAACACTTGTGGTTGGCAAACGTTCACAATGTACACACCTAACCCCTACAAAGTTACATCATGGGCAATGCAGTAGCTATTTAGCAGGGTTCCCACAGGTGCTTACAAAGTGCTTATTTTAACCTTCCATTTCTAAGGGCCCTTAGAAGTGCTTATTTTTCATCAATAGTCCTTAGAAAGTGCTTATTTTCCTTTGAAAAGTAAATTCAGTTTTCAAATGACGATATTTTTACACAATATTTCCGACCTCTTTTTAGCGGCTGATCGGCGATAAAACTGCTTACAAGTACGGTTTTGGTGATGATTCGGGAACTGGCTTGCTTGAATGGCAACCCTTGATACCCGATATAGAAATCGTCGATCGACTCTTGATGAGCAAGTGTCTTGATAAGCACGTCTTTAAAAACTTGAAAACCCATGAAAATCGGTCTGTTTTTGACTTATGAATGGCTCTTGTAATGCACAAAATAGTTGTCCTGATAGAGGAAAGAGGAAACAAGAATACAGTCATCAAATCTTAATCAATTTTGTTTTATCAGTTACCCGTGAGTGCAATGTTTTAAAAATGTGTTATAAGTATGGGGAAGTGTATTTTCAGGTTTGTAGTTGAATCAAAGACAATTTAAAATATATTTTTTTTAATTAATACTGCTCTCTGAGGTAGCAACCTGATGTGTTTCAATTTTTTTTTTTAATCTAGAGTCATTTTTTTTGTTATGCTTTTATATATTCCCCACCCCCCCACCCCCCCAAAAAAAATTCTCAACTTTTTGAGGTGATTCTGCTCTGCAAATTTGAAGGAATCGGTTATCAGTTCTGGAAGAAAAAAAAAACCTGCTCAATTAAAAAAACATTTAAAAAACGTAAGCCCGAGTGCTAGAAAACCGAGAATAGTCAGAAAATTTCATGAATCGGAAAAAGTCATTTGAAAACTGGAAATTTGGGACTCCTATCGTGTTTGGCCGCTGACCTAAAATGAAAGTAATTTTCTATGCTTTATAATTTTTTTCTCTTTGTATCCGGGTGACAAATACTCAATGGCCGACTGTGCTTGAATTTCACTTTGCTTTTGTTATCCCATGCTCAATCTGTTTCCATTGTCAGCTTAGATGATTATTTTCAAATGAATTTTGTTTTATAAAAATGATGTTTGTAAGCGTATGGTGTAGAGGCGGCTGGTGCACCTTAAATCTGTCGTGGCCGAATGTTCTCACGTTGGGTTGGTGTGCACGTTTGGAGAGTGGGGTGCCAGCTCAGATGTCTCGTCATCGGACAGTGGTTCAAAATTATGTGGCAATACACCGAATGGCTTAGGCTGGGACAGTGGCAACTAGTTGAATATCTATTCAAGAAAATTTCATTTTATTATTATAACCTTTTTATAAATTTATCAAAGTTTTTGCATAACTCTTATAATCCGATTTGGTTCTCGGGAAAATATTTTCTTCGAAACTCGTTCGGTCTCTGATCCAGTCAAATTTGACTCTGACGTATGCAACTTGCTATCCTTTTACATCCTTTTAGTAAATGAATAGTTTGCCACCAATTTTATTTTATTGAAGCCTCCGATGTGCCAATAAATGAATTTACTTCTTACTTTCATTATGAATTTATGAAAGTCTATTATAAAATAATTACTGGTGTGAGTAATTTCCATTTCATAAGCAGATTGAAGCTGCATACACAACAAGGTAAGCATTTTAATTTCAAAAACAAAAAGAAATTTAAAATACAAAAATTAGGAAATTTTTGAAAAAATATGTATGTGGATCAGGTACGAGCCTGACAAAATCGTGGTTCCTACCCATGAGCAGCAATATGCTAAAAAATTGCTCATACTCTCCCCTTAAGACCATTAAAAAGTAAAAACATATCAATATGAAAAGAATAAGAAATCAAAATCAAACTTGCAACAGCAGCTTTGAGACCAAACACACCAAGTCCGGTCCTCATCAAACTTAACTCTTTCTTTCCCTTTTTATAAAAGCAAATGCACTGTGAAGACATACTACTGTTCTTATAAGATTAACTAATCTGTAAGAGTATCCCCAATTGGTCGAAAGTCAGGTATTACATTGTATAATACGGTTTCTTAAATGTTTTATTTAAGTCCTTATAAAGTCCTTATTTTGTCTTAGAAAGTCCTTATTTTTAGTTAGAAAAAAAGAGTGGGAACCCTGGTTAGAAATATTTTGAACCCGTACGCATAACTTGCTTATTCCAGGGCTACCATAGGCAACTTATTGCTACTATTTTTCAACTTTGATGACTAAAGGTATCTTTTTAAGCAAAAGCTCCTATTTTAAAAGTTTCTGCAACTTTTTATCAAAAATTCGCCATATAACGTCACAAATTAAGGACCTAAATAATGGCCCTAATCCTTGTTTTAGTCGTGCCTTTTGCGTCATCATTTAGGGAAAAGTTTTTATTATTTATATCTATTTTATTATTTATTCTGATCACTTCAATAAGACATCTGTGTATAGTGAGACATAGTGATATATTCCGACCAGGAAAAAAAGAAAACAATCATTGGAATGCAGAATGTATTCTGATTGGTTGTATTTTGGCACCAGCTGCTGTTCTTGTGCCGCGTGCTTTAGGACTTGAGAAGAGCATTTGAAAATAGAAGCGTCCTCTGCAGGTGTTGTTCCTCCAGAATGATCTCTGATTGGTCTTTGACTTTTGCCGTTGGGTGATTTTAAAAACTACTGGCTGAGGTCGTTGGGTAGACAACGGAGAGAGAAGCAACGGGTGCAGTTGTTCTAACAGTGCTGGCCTATGATATACATACTATGATGTATGGGAATATGTTAAAGCGATTGTGTATATAGTGCATATATTCTTGTTCTTGGAATAATAGGAACATAATTATCTTAGCTGTTGGTTGTTTTTTTCTTTGTGTACGATTCGTACAGTTTTCATACTACCGTTTTTGGGGCAACGACACCACAATGGTATTTTCTACTAAAATCGTGAGCTGTTAACTAAGTGCTGAGCTATGCCAAAAGATTCCGATTTCCAGTCCTCGCAATGTTTTTTGGAAACCCTGTGCTAGGTACGTAGCTTTAGGGGCAACTGAAACTGCTGGTAAAAATAAACTTTACAGACTAATTTTGTTACTGTTTTTAAGAATTTGTGCTGCTAAAGCTACAATTTCACAAGTCCTTTGGCTGTGGTAGTCCTGTCGTTCTTTATTTAAGAGAAATAATTTTATTTTGCTATAACATTGTAAATAAAACATTTCTTTATTCAGGCCCATTGCAGAGCTCGTTATGTAATACTTCAAGTGCTACTAGAAGCTGGAGAAGATTTTGTAAAAGTTGAAAGAGTGGAAGGGGCTGATGGAGATCCTGATCTCTTGCTCAGCGTGGATTGTACCAAAGTTGCAACAGTTGGAAAACTAGCTATCGAAAACTTTTTGAGGAAATTGCAGGTGTGTTGGAAGATTTTGTATTAAGAGGACCAATTCTCAAAATCTTTCAAAGTTTCGATCATTTTTTTTATAAATTTAAATAAATGTTTATATAATTCTGTTTAATTTTTTGAAAAATACCTGTGTCCTCCATCACTTTTCTCTGCAAATTGTATTTGCTGCACAACACACTTGATAGCAGATTGCAATTGATTCACATTAATTTGTGTGCCATGTCATGTCTTTTAAGCCGGCTGTTTGGAACATTACCTTGATAAATAGATCTTTTTAAATAGTTTTACCAGCCAAAAATCACGGGTTCGGATCAAGTGACTGAAGTGGCCATGACATTGGAAATGATCTGCTAATCACTGTCTCAGACAGGTCTAAACATATGCTTAATCTGGATCACCATATATATGAGTGATAACCCTATTATAACTTTAGAAGTTAATAAATAGTGTTTAATAATAAACCAACTTGAAAATCATATTTAAATATGAAAACTGCACATAAATGTTTAAATGCTAATTTTTATAAAAATTTGTATTTTCTTCAGCTGTATAAAGCAACCGCAGATGTTGCATCTGGAAAAAAAATGTTTGACAAGTATTCTGAAGTATCTTCTGAAGGAAAGCACCCATTCTTAAATTTCCGAGAAATTATCATGGCTAGGAAGAAACCTAGGAAAATGTTTGTACAAGCTAATACTTTCTTAGAAGGTATGTTATTTTAAGTTCTACAAATTATATTGTCTAATGGAATTTAAAGTGCATACAACATGAATTTTTTGTTTCCAATCATTTTTAATTCGATTTTATTAATATTTGAATCGCTGAGAACTATCTTAATTTTATTTTCTATGCTCCATTTTTACTCAATCTGAAAACTTCTTTTGCTTTACTAATTCGAAAGTTTTTAGCATTAAATCTTTAACAACAATTATAAAAAATAATAATTTTTTCAATCTTAAATTTCCTAAGGCATTAGAAATATTAAGAGCCCTATTGTATTTTCAGATGGTAATGTCAAATTGAAGAACTATGAAGCAACACCGGAAGGCCTCATACAATCTTGGATTGAAAGATTTCAGCTTAATGAGGTTGAAAATCATCTAGAAGAATTATGGGCTAAAGATCAACATCATTTTCAATAAGTTACAGCCTGGACTTGTAAAATATTTGCTTAGGCATTATTTTTCTAAGACTGGTTTCTGAACAAATAAAGAAAACTACAAAATGTTATATAATTTGTTGTTTTGTATTAGCAGTATAAATTTTATAGAGAACCTTTTAACTTTGTAAGCAATAAAACCAACACAGATAAATGTTTCCCAGTAAAGCATATTACAAATTACTTGGCTTATTCGCAGCCAACTTTCACCTCAATCTGGGAGTTCTAACATCATTTAGCTGGATAATGTAAATTGCCTTCCTAAATGCTGGGCTGCCTACTTCTCATTTGGAATTTTGTTAACCTTTCAAACATTTTGGCGAATTGTTTTGAAAATTCACCCAAGGTCATCGAAAACTAAATGTATCCACCTTTTTTTTTTTAGCTAATTGTATGAATCCTTATCACTGTCTAGACTTTTAAAGTTATTTTCACCAAATTTCATCCTTTATTAGAAAAAAATAGTCAAAAATTCCTACCAGGCTAGAAATTGATGTCAAGAATGAAAAAAGGGCAATAGCTGATAATTTGCATTGATTTAATGCCGTTTTGTGAAGAAAATATTGCCAACTAGATACTGCAGCCAGTCATAACTGCAACAAAGAGAATTACATCAATAAACTTGTTTGGCACAATAATCACTTTTTTATGTATTGATTGCAAGTGTTTCGTTTGCAGCAGAGTTGAAACCATTACATACAGGCTTTCCCAAATTGTTCTGGATTTTTGCATTTATTTACTGCTTTTCGTGGAATTATTACGGAATTTCCAACATGACAGCTGAATTTAAGTTACTGCTATCGATCAAATTCGGCAGTTTGGTAATCTTTTATTTACAAAATGTTGCTAAGTTGGTGCTATATAACAATTTGAAAATTTCAATCAATATTATGTAAGTTTTGCGGTGTGGAGTTGCCAAGTGCTCCGGAACTTCCGGAGTTTCTCTGCTAAAGCATTGAAAATCCGCAACTCCGTGTAATCTATGGTTCACTCCGGAAATTGCATCGATGAATGGAAAAGGGTATTTCCCCTGTGAAAAAGGAAAATTTTTCCACTTTCGGGGAAATTGTGTTTAAACTTTGTTTCTTTAATTCAAGGATAAAACCTTTTATATGTACATGTAATTTTTTATCTTTATACAGTACAAAGTCCGGAATCCTCGGAACCTCAGCCATTTCGGATTATTTGCATTTTTTGTCAAAAAAAAAATTTGATCTAATCTTCCCCTGCGAGAATTTTGCGTTTGCAATAGTAAAATAATGTATATATATGTTACGGTGAAACACCAAAATCTGGAGAATGTCGACTTTCACCGGTGAATGTCAACATTCACATAGTCGCTTGGTGTATGTCCGAAATATTTGCTAAATACCCTTATTTCTGACTTACACCGTTTAATGTCGACATTCACCATGCACTAATGGTGAATGTTGAACATGTCCGAGATTTGTATTTTCTTCTCCGTAATTCAGTCGTGATAAATTTTTCGCCTCTCTTTCTGAGAGGAATGACTAAGAACTTAAAACACTCAGTACATTCAAAATGAGAAAGGAAAATAATAGAAGTTAAAAACTTACTAAATTATACTGTACGTTCTATATAAATGAGAAAATAAAATAATAGTAATAAAAAACTTACTAAATTATGTGATTCAAATCTTATTTATTGCAACAACTTAAACTATTATGACACTTTGAATTGCACAAGAGGCCCTTGCTTTTACAACTTCATTTATTTGTGGAACACTTCCTTTTGCAATGACAGCGTGTATAGCCTTGCCCACCGCTTCTCGAATTAGCTGCAGCTGCTTCTCTCAGCGAAATTTTTTGAAAATCAATCTCATCTATGGAAAGTAACTTTTCTTTACAAATTACGAACTGATTACGTGTGTGAAGCTGCTTGAGGGTACCATTTTCATTTGCAAGTTTATAGAAGTCGGAGTCTTCTATTCCAACAACAACCGCTAACACATTTCGGTTATCTGTAAGACCACGGTCGACATCAGGGACTTGTATTCGTACAGTATCACCAATTTGAGCAGGAGGAAATTGTTTTTGTGAGGTTCGTAACATTTTTGTTGCTTGCAGTAGAAGATTCTCTTTCGCAGCCGTTCTTTTTTAGAAATTAACTCGTGTTTTTCAGACAGAACTTGATGTGAAGACGTGGTAGATTGCAAGTCCTCTTCAAATATTTTTCTTTGGAATATGGTTTTCGGTATGACCACCGTTCAAATTTTTTTCAGAAGTATTACCAGTTTCTTCAAGCTGTTCTTCGGTTTCAAAAGTATTGGCTATTTCTTCAAGTTGTTCTTCGGTTTCGATATTTGCGATTTGTTCGCTAGGCAAAAAAGACGATGCTATGCCTTTTTTCGCTTTAATGCCAAACATGGCTTCATAAGGACTTTGGCGTATTCCTTCGTGGTATGTAGTGTTCTTGGCAAATTGAACAAAGGGTAAACCTTCTGACCATTTATTTGTATCGTTATCGTTCATCCATGCAGTTAGCATATTCTGTATATCCTGATTGGCCCTTTCAACTGAGCCTTGTGTTTGACTGTGACGAGGCTTTCCATGAACTATCTTAACATCTTTCCACATAGCGCATATTTCGGATATAACTTGATTACTGAATTCTCTACCTTTATCTGATTGCAATATTGCTGGAGCACCAAATGTTAAAAATATTTTCAAATATTAATTTGTTGAGTGGAGTGGTCGTTCACGGTAAGAAGGCGATTTGTCGCCAAATATGGTAACCTTCACCTTTTGCGGATTTTCTTCACATCTGCCGTTTTTGTTATGGCAACCCTATCTGCTGTTACGGAATTCGGCCGCCATCTTGATTTGGCGACAAACGTCTTACCGTGAACGACCACTCCACCATATTTTTTTTGGAATATCATATTTTGTAAACATTTGTCTTTATTGTCATCACATTTGTCTTCATTGATGCGAGCAAGGTTCGCGCAGCGAACCAATGAGGATTGCAAAGTAATCCTCCGGGGGTTGGCGAGCAGGGTGTAACGTAGTGGGCCGAGTGGTGTGCCTTTCAACAAAATGAAATAGCCTAGTTTACGAATAACTTGCATTTATTTTCCAAAGAATTGTATGTGCATTAATTACACTAGAGATTTGCATCTTTATGTCATGAGTGGTGCAAAACAGGCAAAACCTCAACAGCCGCGGCCTCATGAACAAGCTCCGCAAAACAAAAACCCTCCGCACTCTTCGAGTGCTTCAACCGATCTCCCTGTGTCGCCAGACCCCCCATTCAACAAGCCACAAATCACCGGCACCCCAAAGTATACATAAAATTTTCCAGATTTTTTCGAAAATTATTTTTATGATTTTTTAACTGGCAAGTTTTCTGACCAATCGTCTAAAGTGTGCACATAGTTGCTAAAGTATTATATATTCTACACATTTATAGAAAGACAAGTAATTTAAAAAGAATAATGAATAATTTATATAACGCATTAAAACAAACAATATGAAGGAATATTGACCGGTTGTGGATCCACATAGGTGGCCCCAACTTCTTCAGACACCAATTTCAGTGCTTTTGCATTTTTCTCATATTATTACTCACCGTATTTAAGGAAGAAATTCAAATGAACAGTTTATCCAAGTAAATAACCTAAAAAGCCAATTCAAGATTCATATTTAATAACTATTATATAACGCAATCTCATTTTTCTGAGAACGAGTATCACCCCTAAAGTTCAAACATTTGCTGCACTCTTGGTTTTGACTATGCTGCGAAGTAAGTCTTGTGACACTCAGGATGTAGAGGAACCTGACGTTTCTGGCATCTATAGACTGACCCACCACAGTTTTTGCATCGTCTAAACGGTTGGTCTGACTTGTAAAGCCAATGAGATCGTCTATCATATCTTTGTTGGTCGGATCGGATGCATTCATCTACAGCACTAAAGATCATCCTGGACCGATGAGAGGTGTTCACAATACTTCTTACAATAGATTTTTTTTAGATGGGTAAAGTAGTAATTGTGTTAAAATGTAGTCTCTCAGTTCATTGGTAAGGAAACGCTTCAGACTCTGTAATAGGAATTTTACACTTTCGAGACACCCTTACACAGATCAAACAAAAGACTTCTTTCGCAAGTGATTTCCCTTTTTTTTACTTTAACACTTAATCAGGGTTCGCACGCTCCTTAAGAACTCCTTAAAATGGATTTTCGTTTTTAAGCACTCTTAAAACTCCTTATTTTTGTGTGCTACTCCTTAATTTTTTCCCCGCCGTTTCAATTTGAAATGCGCTACGTTCCACCGAAATAATGGATTCCAAAACGTAGCGTTTCAATTGGAAAAGGATACTTCACGCTGTTCACGGTATATTGGCAGCAGGTCTGAAATTTTCCCACGATAAAAGGCTATCATCAGTAAGGCATCATGTACCGAAGCAAGGCCACCTACATGTCCGACCCCTCTTACCTAATTACCTAACTTGTGCGATAGAGCCTTGAGTGGCATTTACGACTGACGGTCGACAGGGTCGAACAAAAAGAGGACCCCATCTAGAATGTCAGTCGCTGACAGATCGTAAATGGTGATCGTTAAATATTGAAGGAGCGTTGCGAACGTTTTGAAAATCACCATCTGTTATCATCGAAGTTGATTATAACAAATTCTTAAATTTGTTTAGCGAAAGCGATAGTTTACTTATTAAGTAGACAAAATTTTATCGCATTTCATTTATTTTGAATTTAATTCAACATTAAATCTCGATATAAGAGTAGCTTTGAGAATGTATTGAAAATCGCAATCTGTTATAATCGAAGTGGATTATTTCATAATTGAATATTTGAAGTTAAAATATAATTTACCTATTCATTTATAACAAAAATAATTGCAGATTTCATTAATTTCTGTCTGAAATCTGTCATTAGTATTTAATTGTAGAATACAATGAAAAATCTCAGCAAAGTTAAGTCCAGTATTTCGAACTTTTCCGGATTTCAGACTTCCGCATTTCAAACTTTTCCGGATTTCGAAATTTTGAACTTTTTCCGATTTTGAACTTTCCGGAGTTTGAACTTCGGATTTCAAACTTTTCCTGATTTTAAACATTTCTGGATTACATACTTTTCTATATTTTGGATTTTTTTTATATTTTTTTTTTTACGGATTTTGGATTTTTTTGTGTTTTGGACTTTTTTGTATTTTCTGTGGACTTTTGCAAATTTTGGATTTTGGACTTTTTTAGATTTTGGACTTTTTTAGATTTCGGACTTTTTTAGATTTCGGACTTTTCCAGATTTCGGACTTTTCCAGATTTTGCACTTTCCTGGATTTCTGACTATTTGCCTTTTTTCTCAAAAAAAACCTTAATCCAACCCACCCCCGCAAAATTGAGTTTGCAATAGTAAAATAGCAGATATATAAATAGGAATAATTAAAAAAAAAACCTTTTGAAAAAATGCAACAAATTTGACTTGCAAATTCTTCTAATTTTTGTGTGTGGTAGTTTCTTTGTACAAGTCCGTTATTTTGCGTTATTTCATCAATTAGGTTCAGGTTTAACTTCTTGTTCTTTACAAATTGTCAAAAAAAGTGTGAAAAATAAAAAAAACGCAAGTTTGCAAAACGACCGGATTTTGGACAATTCTGAATTTCAGACTTCCGGATTTGGGACTTTGTATTGTATAACTTCATCTTTAAAATATTTAATTGATATTTTATTTTGAAAAATACTATAAATTGAAAAGAAATATGCTTGGATTTCTATTATTGTGAGTTTAACTGGGATTTGAGAGAAATATGTACTTTAAACTGAGAAACGTTATACTGAGATTTCACTGTATAAGAACTGTTTACAGCAGGATCCTAGATAAAACAGGAAAAGGAACTTGTGATGAGTTGAAATATCAAAGTATGATTTTATTGTTTTGAGTAATTAGTAATGTAGTATTAAGTGGAACTAAGTTCTTAAAAGTGTTGAAACATTTTTATTTTTCGCACTTGAAAATGTGTGTATAAACTTTCTAAGAGTCCTTAAAAATTTCGAAAGAACTCGTTAAATACTCCTTATATACTCCTTAATTTTTATATTCTATGACTCCTTAAAAATTTTGAGACAACTCATTAAATACTCCTTAGATACTCCTTAATTTTTGTATTCAAAATTCTGTATGAACCCTGTTAATGCACCCTAAAATAACAGCCGCATCAGTGAAAAAACCTTTTCCATCTTGTTCCTTGTACAATTTTAAATAAACCGTGTTAACATCGTAATTTTGCTATCTGTAATTTCCGGTAAACTGTCTTAGAACAGAGTGAAGAAAACCAGCCTTTTCGAGAAAAAACCTTTTCCATCTTGTTCCTTGTACAATTTTAAATAAACCGTGTTAATATCGTAATTTTGCTATCTGTACTTTCCGGTAAACTGTCTTAGAACAGAGTGAAAGAAATCGAGCCTTTTTCCTCGCCAAATGAAAAGAAATAGTTTTTATGGCAATTGTTGCTACGATAAATTTGATATCTGGCAAACCCTACAGTCAAAAATACAACCCTCATCTGCGTGAGGAACATGCTCCGCGAACTAAATAATACGAAATTTGTGTGACCAACTTTTGATTGCATCGAATTTATTTATAAATCGATTTAAAAAATAATATTACCGTAATGAAGAGTGTATCCTCTTCTTTCACTTGGTATTTTTAAATTTTAAAATTAATAGTATTAAGCTCTAGATATGACAGTTTTAGTTTTGTATCGGAAATTACGATCTAAAAGTTCCAAAAATTGTATCAACTACTTTTAATTCCATCGACTTTATTTATTAACCAATTTAAAAAATAATTGTACCGTAAGAAAGAGTACATTCTAAGGTATACTGCTATGTTTTCAAATTTAAAAATAATAGTATAAGCTATAGATATGACAGTTAATAAAAATTGACGGAAATTTACCAATATTCCAAAATTTGTATGACCAACTTTTGATCGCATCGAATTTATTTATTAACTAATTTTAAAAATAATCATACCGTAAGAAAGAGTACATTCCAAGGTATACTGCGATATTTTTAATTTAAAAACTAATAGTAATAAAATATAGATATGACAGTTTTTTTTAAAAAGTAAAGAAAATGTCCCGATTTTTCCCGAATTTCAAAAAAATATTATCAGGAACCAGTTTGAAATTTCAAAAAAAAAACTCGACGAGCTGCAAAAATTCACGTTTAGGGATACTCCATAAAAAAACTCACGGCTGAAGACAGAAAATGTGTATGTGTTTTGCTAAATCGCGGAAGAAATTTCGCTCTTTCAACTTTGTCACTTAATAAATTTTAAACTAATAGCCGCATCGGAAAAAAATCTTTTTCGACGCGTTGCCTGGACAATTTTTAACTGACCTCGGGAAACCGTCTACGAATCGAGCGAAAAACGCGAGTTTTCAATCCTACGGCGGCGGCAACATTTTTTTAATATAGAGAGAAATTTTAGGTCTACTTTCAGATTTTATTCGCTTTGGTATGTTTCTGGTAGCAGAAGTGCTAGGTGATAATCTGCATCGCTCTCTTCATGGTCTAATTTACGACTTATTTCACATGTGGTAGAAAGTATTGTCCGCGGCAAGTGATCGAGATATCTTTGCACCTCGTCATCACTTCTGTCGCAATCTTTATCAGTCTATGCATCAGCATCCTCTCTCTCTCTCTCTCTCTCAATAGGGGGCTTTAAAACCACATTATCATATTCAGCAGTTTTATTGCCACTATCTGACACAGAATCACTGTTGATAGCAAAGAACACACATCTAAAGCTTCATTTAGCTCGAGACTGAAAAAAAAAAGAAGGGGGGGGGGATAAATATTTTGTTTAAAAGAAATTAAATATAAACCTACAATATTTTATTTTTAGATCGTAATTAAATGTTAACCCTGTTTAAGCTTTCAAATTAAAATAAGTAATCAAATTGGTATTGTAACCTTCAAAGTAATAACTAACTACCGATACTACCGAACTTCACACATCCGACGAATGGCAAGATTACTTGCCAATCAACAAAACGTCTACCTAACGTCTATAAAATAAGTTTCTTTGGAATTTTTTAGTGTATTAATATAAACAATGGATTCCTGCCA